>KZ506289.1:119468-146544 GCA_002844005.1 Limosa lapponica baueri | reverse complement strand
CGGTGGCATCAGAGGCTTGTTAGCCACAGGCAGAATTTATGCATGCTCAGAGACCGTGGGGCTAATTTGATTGAGCAAGTTATCCACCGCAATCAGTTCGTTCAGCCCTAGCTGCCAGCTGTGAGATGTCAGCACACCTAGCCTGGCTCCAAGGTGAACCAGGGCATCCTTTCAAGCAGTGAGAGGACCTTGCAATGGAGATGGAGGCTGCAAAAAGTTCAGAAAGCTGAGTATGGAGAAAGACCTGACATCTTTACAATCCAGCATGTAGAGCTTACTTCCCCCAAAAACTTGCCTCTAAAATACCTGAAGTTTCAAGCAAGCATGCAGTAGTTTTCTGGAAGTATTATCAAAGCTAATTACCTATACATTTCATTAGTTAATTACAAACTGCAAATGAGCAGAGTGAAGCTTTGTGCCTGCTGCAGTGGAGGCAAATGTTATCACAATTCTTATTCGGTGCCAGTCTTCCAAATCACGTGCATCACCGGGAGCGTGCACGGTGCCATGCAAGTGGCGGACAGCACCAATACGACAGGGACTCCCTTGTCTAAAGGTATGAGACAAAGCAGAAAAACAGAGATAGTGCACAGGCATTTTGGACTGAAACACTAATTGAACGGCCACATTTTTAAAAATGTTAAAATAGGGAACATAGCGTATTTTAGCAGGATGATTACTCCAAATATATCGCCATATGGGAAGGGGAAAAGTCATAAATGGATAACTGCAGAGATCAGAGGATCACTGTTGATAACCACAGAGAGAAGTGGATGAAGGAGAGGCTCCGTGCAGACAGGTATCAGGATAGCAGAAGCATTAAGAAGTGAAGCTAGTTACTAACCATTCTTCTGATATAGAAACATTTCTCATGAGGAAACAGTAGTAGTAGTTAAGAAACCAGCGTTTCCATCAATAGTGATTAAATTTTTATTGCCCAAAACAGAAGTGGGTAATTACAAATGAGAGGCATTTACCCTCTATTACCACACAGATTCTGTCACGTCAAGCTGTTAGAGGACACTGCCCTTCCACGGGCCAAGGACCTGTGATGGTTTGTCCTCACCCTCACCAGGGCTGGGCATGTCCTTGCTGCTTTGCTTCACCTCTGCCCAGACGGCAGTGGAGGAGCACTTCCCACAGCCCCCCACCGAGGGCAGAAACCAGCTTACAACAGCTGGTGAGACACCAATTAGAGAAGGTTTGCCATCTACCCAAACCAATTAAAAAAAAAAAACCAAAACATTACATGGTTACAAAACTGTGGGCTCCATGAAAAAGCCAGACTGTTTTAAAATGTGCCAATCTTTGATGTTTTAGACTAGTTCTAATAATTTTTTTAACATGATAGCTGGCATGCCCTGAAGTGGGGAATACCAAATTAATCCTAGCTGCAACTTGTTCAGCTTGACAATCCATAGTTTAATCTTCTGGCTGTGACTGAGAGAAAGCTTCTATCACTTAACACACTGCTCGGGGGCTTTGTTCAATTAATCTGAATTTTTTATCTGCAGATACTTTTGATTCGCACAACAGGTAGATGTCAGTTCAGGAGTGCACACATTCCCCAAAGCTTTCCAGCATCACAACTGAGCTCCAGTGCAGGATTGTTGGTAAGCCATGCATAATTCAGCATATTTCTTAGAGCGACTATCACTTTGCCAAAGGAGTGGGACTGACGTGTGCACATAAGAGAGAGTTTCTTAGCATCAGCTTTTTTTCTTTTACATTTTCATGCATCTTACTTTCAGGTTTAAGCTTTTTTAAACTACATCTTAGACATTTTTAGAACATACTAACTATTGATGTGTTTGGAAGGCATACAGAGACCATGACGCTACCTCTTATTCTTCTTACTTTCCCACACAGCTTGACAGTGTACAGGCCTGTTCTGTATCTAAATTTACAAGCTGTGACAAGTGATAAATATCCTAATTCTAAAAAGCTATTGTGTACCTCTGAGACAATTAAAATTCCTTAGATACCTAGATGCAGTACATAATACTTTTAGTCAACATTAGAACATGTCAGAGAAGGAACGTTTTATCCCAGGACACATCCAAGCATCTAAAAATAGGCCTTCAGTTTAAATAAAAGTATTGTAATAATGTTCATTGGGAAATCCCCTTTCCTCAGATTACAAAAGTAATATTAATTCCGAGATCATCTCATGCTGTGCAGTAAGAACTGAGCAGAAGAGTTTCTAAAAAGTGTCAAATAAATTATATAATTTTTTTTTTCAGGAGAAAAATACTGGTTAAAAATGATGCATTTTTAATTCTTTCCTCTAACCCAAGAAAGTGATACCACACACTTCAGGGCATGGACTGAGCTCTGGCCCACCCCAATCCATCTCTAGCGGCAGGAGAAAGGAATACAAGGGTTTCCCATAAATAGTCCAGGTTTGGTTGTAAGACATTCTGATCAAGACACACCATTTTACTCAAAACATATCATTCCTCCCTCAGTTTTGCTTAGTTTTCTCTGGAGGTTGTACATACCTTTCCAGGAATGGCTGGCAGGAAGACAGTATAACTGTAATGTATGATACAAAGGAAGTTAACCACTAACTAAATACAAATATTAAGCTGTCACGGCACCTGAAACGTACACTATTTTTGAGATGTAAAGCAGTGGTAGGAAACAACTCATTCCTTTGTTTACTGTATTTCTTCTCTATTTTTAGTGGTGAGAAAGAATGGTGTGCGACACAGAGGCACGGACTCCGCTAAGTGGTGAAGCGAAGACGCTTATTCTTTTACTTTTTCAACATATATAGTTTCTGTCTTTTGATCATGCGGCGTGCTCTCTACACAGATAGGTTGTGAGTGACTGTCCATACACCGTTGTGGGCAATACAATTGGCTACATCTGAATATTCACCCGCCTAGGCTAACAAAACATTACTATCTGTTTTTACCTAACTTACTTATCTGTTTTCTACCTTTCTATCTGTTTTTGTACTGCCTTGCTAGATTTCACACCACACAGAGAATACCATATAAAGACATTGTTTTACTATTCCCATGGCTTCCTTCCCACCAGTGCAAGGACATCTGCCGAGTTCCCACAGAGCAGCTCATCCCCGGCTTCTCCATCCTCCACAATGGTGTCTCCCAATTCCTCTTTGCCAATTAGAAGCTAATTCCTTTCTTTGTGATAGTTCAATTAAGGAATATAATGGAATTTGTCTCCTTTGAGAAAGTTGCTTAAAAAAAGAAAACAGAAAAAGACACCCGACATCATGTTCAGCTGGAGAAAGGCTTATGACATGCAAGAACTAACAGATCTGGGCTCATTTTGTGTCACCAAGGTCCACTGTGCAGAGTTCATGTTGCTGGTGGTTGCTGCTGGCATCAGTCCACCAGCCAGTCAGTGTATGCATCATCTCCGTTGCATTCTGGACAGCAGTGTCTACCTTTATACATAGAAACACACATCTTGCAGCACCTAATAGCTCAATTCAAACAGTGTGCACTAAAATAACACAACAGTAGCCTTACGATCACTTGGTGAATCTGCACACAGCGAAAGATGTGCCCTGTTCTGAGATGGACCTCACCAATGCACGATCAGACATCAAGGTTTGTATGGGAATGCTGTCCTCTATTCTGGCAAGGTCCAGTTCACATCTGTGAATCAGAACACTTTATTCTCTCATCCTAAATGCTCATATTTCTGCACTTCTGACCGTGTAGCCCTCTACGGACATAGCAATAATAACTTGAAGTCCATGAAACCATATCAGCAGTCCATGAAGTGGGGAACAGCCTAAATTAAAGACTTACACCATGTAGCCCAGCTTAATTGACTTCTTGCACAAGGAACAGAGAGTCAGGGCTTGTTTGCAAATCACAGTTCAGCCCAAACAGCAGCAGCTTCCTCCTCCAACTACACCAATACCACAGGTGTACCCTTAAAGCTGCCACATGGGAGGCATGTTACCGTTTCTCAGACTCATGTCCAAGGGACTGAACATTTGGAAGCTGCTGATGGTGGTACTGCTGATGTCTAGTGTGTCAACAGCCTACAGTTTGTGATAACACCCACCTGGGAGGAAAATACTGTGCGATTGTTTACATTTCATTCAGCTTAGTGTGGTTTGGAGGATCTCAGTTTCTCTTTTTTCTGCCTGTGCTGGTTTTATTTATTTCAAACCTCAGTCAGCTTTCTTCTAGCACTTAAATTAACTTTGGAAATCCCAAATTGAAAGCCTGTGGTCTCACATCTGTCACAAGACAAAGAACCACAACATTTTGAGCTGTTTACAGCCTCATGTAATCTTGCCCAGGCCTCTAGAGACTATCAAGCAGCAAGTCGGAAGGAAAGGCTGTTTGAGCTGCAATTTTTAAGTTCTTGGATCACAACTCACAGACTGAAAGCTGCAAAAGATGCTGTTTCTTCTTTTTATTGCAGATAATCTCAAGAGCACCTGGAAGACTTACATAAATGACCTCAATTTTAACCTGTTTGGGCTAGATTAGTGTGATGGAAAAAATGTCATGGGTGAGATTCCAGTCCAACCTCTAGATGGGAAAAGTTTTTCCTCTATAAATAGCGCCACGCTCTTTTGGCTGTAACATTTCTCTCACTACTAAATTAGAATTCACAAGTCTTCTGCAGGATTCATAATGGGATCAAAGATTAGAAACTTCTTTGAAGTTTGTCTTCCTTTGCTCCATGGTTAATACATACCTGCACTAATCCACCATGGTTCTCCTAAACTAATCAGTCACTCTCCTCCCTAAAAGGGACAAGTACACAGGCTTTTTTCAATTCTTCATTTATTTGTGTTCATTATCCACACTTCATTTTGCAAGGGCATAACATTTTGTTAATTGATTTTTCATGTACTGTAAAGAGGCCAGCACTGTTTTCTGAAACCTTTTGGTCTAACTGTGATTTTCTGGTATTATTTACAGTACTTATAGCTTTTGTCCTGTTTATTGCTAGTAAGGCACACAGTGGATTGAACTGTGTGCATAACAAACTCATAATATTTCACCTTTCACAACAGCTATCAGTAATATGATTTCAATGAGATCATCTCAGACTTGCTTTTTTAATTTGGTCCTTCTTAAAAGAGATCAAAGAAACATCGAATCTCAAGGTTATTTGCCTCTTACTTAGGCAAACAGGCTAACAGCCTCATTGACCCAAGCAGAAATTACACAAGGGAAAATATAATTTCAAAAATCTTTTTAAAATTTCCATAACTCAAAGCTGTGACACACATATTTCTTCATCTCACTGTGGCTCAGAAGTGGCTCATAACTACCATATCCAACTTCTTGTATCTTTAAATTAATGTTTATTTTTGGGAAAAAAAATGTATTGTCATAGATTTTGTAATGATTTTTGTCATTGACAGTAATAGACTCAACTGGGCACTTGTTTGACTCATGGATTTTAAAGCTGGAGCCCCTCAGTGTGCTCACCAGCTCCGACCTCATGGACAATACAAAATGCTCAATTGAACCAGACACAATATGCAGTACTTTTTGGAGGCAGATCTTTATGGATTTGAATGTATCTAGATTTCTAGAAACTCAACAAGGCTGAATTTCATAGAGCACTGAAACCATGGATGAAGTCAGTGAAACACCCAGGTGAGCTGTCTCCAGTGATAAACCCCATAGTTAGACATCCAGAATTAACCTTTTCTAAATATTGATTTATAAACTGCAGTGAAATCCAGGAGAAGCACATGGTGAAGAGGAAAGTTTCTCAAAAGTCCTCCAGGGTCATACTTCATTAGTGGAAGACTATGAAGATTTTAACTGTGAATCCATTAGAAGGCATATTAGTCCAGAAAAGAGAAGGGAAAAAGAAGAAAAAAAAAAAAAGAAAAAAAGAAAAAAATTTTAAACAAGTCAAAAAAGAGAAAAAGAGAAAGAGCTTCTTCAAAGCTTTATTTCTTAATTTTTCTTTGGGCTAAATTAAGAGATAAATCCATTCTGATGAAGGCCCACAGGGTTCACTTCTAAACGAGTATTTCCCCCTTCATCAGATAGAATAGGAAGATTAGAGTATGAAAAAGAGACAATTTATAGTGAGTTTTCTGGTCTTCAGAGGGGTTTTAATTCGGATGTGACAAATACGTTCCAGCTGCTGCTTGCCTTCATATCTTAAAAGGGACATTTTAAGTGCTACTGTTCTGAGTGCTGTGCATCCCCAGAAAGACATGTGCTGTGCTTGTCCCCATTA
The DNA here is from genome assembly GCA_002844005.1 of Limosa lapponica baueri. NCBI lineage: Eukaryota > Metazoa > Chordata > Aves > Charadriiformes > Scolopacidae > Limosa > Limosa lapponica. The sequence goes on along the minus strand of KZ506289.1, from coordinate 140,337 downwards.
CAGGCTCTGGACTGACTTTTCCCCAGACTTTGAAAGTCACACTCCACCAGCAGCTCTCTTCTAACCCTGGCTGCAGAGGGGACCAGACTCCTGTCCTACTCACATCCCTGTTGGAAGGGATTGCCCTCAGGTTCCCTGAAGACCAGAGGCTATAGAAATATAGAAAATGTGATTTAAAGACTCAAAAAACCCAGTAATTTCAGAAATGGCTTCGCTGATTTCTTTGTATCCCTCTAAGGAGTGAAGGAAGCCCATTATATGAAGCCCATATATATACTAAAAAAAGTAGTCATGATCTCCTATTGAGCAGGGCAGAACAAAAACAGCCACAGGACTTCTTTAAATAAAGAAGGGGCTGATGAAACAGCCTGGTATAGGGGTACTTAAGCAGGCTGCCACAATAGCTACATTCGTAAGATTGATCACTGAATTAACATGTTCCCACAGAGTCACAGGGAGAGATAGTTTGGGTGCCTGTGATGGGAATAATCTAATCATGGGGCGATGCACCACCTTCTCCAGTGAAACTGGTGTCTGGCAGCCTGGTGTGCAAGCAGTTTGAACTGCTTTTTACCCTCTGAAGATTAAACACTAAGAGTCACAGTGACTAAATTAGGCACTTATAATCAGTCAAATAATCCTGTGTGGAAATGGGCCAGGAAAGAGGATTTGTCACTATCCATTTCTTCCTTGTCGCCCCATTACCCAATACCTGCGCAAACATTTGTACTCTCCCACCCCATTTTATGGATGGGAAAGTGAGGTGGATAATTTAGGTCACTTTTAAAAAGCCAGACAGAAATAAGTGCCAAAAACTGGAACTGGAGCTGCCAGATCTGAGCCAGGACAATTTTAGCACACAGACACAGAATCTCCCAGACCGGCTTTCTTACACCTAAAACCACAGATTTTCTATGGCATTTTAGTACAATAACAAACATGATGATTAAGCACTCGGTTGAAGTTGAGCTGGCACGAGAGCTTGGCAAAATTCTTTCAACTGTTCTTTGCTCATAAAAAGCGGGCTTTGCAGAATCAAGAGTTTCATGCATTTTTTTTTTCACTTTTGACAAACTTCAGCTCAGTAAATTTGCAACCCCTCCAAATGTTTCAGGTTAGCATCTTCATACAAAAGTAGTTCTGCATTTCCCAACCAGCTTGATCTTCTTGCCTCTACCTACTCATTGCAGGGAGTGGTACAGACCCTCCCAGTGTGGTACTGCTTCCCTCTTCTGTGTGCTCCAACGGGCAGCGGAAGGGATAACAGTGTAAACAGTAACAACATTATCTAAGCTATTACAATATTATCACATTTAAAATACTATCACAAGCTCCTTATCTAAAACTGACCAAAATTAATGGGCAACTTATACTTCAGCACTGTTGTTTCAATCTCTGCAAACAGAGAGAAACCGCTATGCCCACACCTGCAAGTCATTCTTTTAAGGTTTTTTTTTTTCCCCAGCTGTAACAACTAGAGTATGAAAAGTAAATGTTGAGAGACTAGAAGGCAGCTAAAATGTCTTTTCAGCCCTTGCTGACATACTGCACTTTTCCAGATGCTTTGCTCCACAAAGCTGAAAATTCTAATTTGATACTGTTCTATTTTAGTCCTATTCAGAGTGAAGTGGTGGCATAAAGTGATTCTTTCATCAAAATATTGGTATTAGAACAAGATCAGAAGGAAAAAAAAGACTTTTTTTATGTAGGAAAATGAACAGAAAACCAGTCATAGAAATATGATTGGAATGTATCTTCATATAGGAAAAACTTTGTATTTATTTATGTCTTTAAGAACAATTGGTATATCTGTCTATCATGTCACAGTTTTGAATGTTCTACCTTTTTTGAAGGCAATTAGCTATCTATTCAAGGCTTCTGTGTTCACTTTAATTTCCCCATTTCTCCACCCACCTGAATCTGACACTTTGACATCTTTGCATATTAGAATGGAAATTCAAAATTTAGAAAGGCCAAGCAACACAAGGTCAAAAACCAGCATGAAATCTGTATTTTGAAGAAGGGATCATGGAAGTTTACACAAAACAAGCAGTTTCATATTTCTATAATTTCAAACAAAACAATAGCTGCAGTGAGATACTAACGCAAGTTTTGAAATATTCATCACCATTTTCTTGCTCGGTTTGAAAAGAAATTGCTTCAGCACTCAGAGCTGTGGGGAGATATTGAATAGCATTGTGTCTTTTAGTCTAGCACCTTGCTGGAGAAGAATTGCCTCTAACACCATGCTATTATTCTATTTTAAGAATCTTAAGCAACAGGGATTTCATCACTTGAGTTGAAAGATTATGTAACAGACTAGTAGACCTTATGACTACAAAGTATTTCCTGATATTATACCTACATTCTTCCATTTCCTAAACTCATAGCAGTTATCATACCTCAACTCATTCTAAACAATCTGTCTTTCTTCCAATCCTCCACACATCAAACTGTTTCAAGGTGCTTAATGAACTGTTTCCCATGTGGTACTTACAGCACGTTAGAGTCTGTTCTAATGAAGTACATAAAACTTATTACACAAGCAGGATATTCAGACGGTCACTAGAAATGCAGATATAAGCAAGTGAGAGAACTCTATGCCCCTTAAACTAGTGAAAAAGAAAGTACAGCCTGGGCATCATGTTACTGTACCGCAGAATCACAAGATAATATTGGGAACCACATCCCACAACTGTGGGCCTTTGGTGTTCAAAGTAAAATTAAAATTCAAATTCTCTTAGGCAAATTTTATTGGGGCAGACACAGGAGAAGCTTCAATACAGTGTATTTAAAATTCCAAAGGAAAATATGTGAAGTTAATTATTTTGTTACAAGTTAGCTATTTAGGGTTTTTTTTTCATTATCCAAATCATACTGGTTTCAATCTTAACATGACTTTGTTAGTCACTCACTTTTTATCATATTTAGCAGAGAACACTAACACCCCTTTTAGAATGAAGTATCTGAATTTTTCAATTCTAGCCAATTTGGAGTGTAAACAAACTCAACATGGTTTTTGACATGCAAAAAAAATTCTGCCTAAATAAAGAAAAATTGTTTAGAAGACTATGTATTTTTAAACCTCAAAAGTAGCAGGCCAGAGCTGAGTATAAATGTGAACTTTTCAGGTAATCTTGAACAGAAATGTTACTGGAAAACCTACCTGTAGCATGGAACAAACTGGGGTGAGGGGGGGCACTAATAGCAGAACCTGGAGCTGAGCCCCAGCCCAGGACTTCCCAGCTGTCCTACATATTGTGGTGTCAGGCCATATGGCTTTGTCCCAGCAGAAGACCTCACCTGTGTCTTGCTGCAGATCAGTACAGAGCTTACCATGTGGAAAGCCATGGGATGAGAGGTGTGAAAGTGGCAGGGAGAGCTGAACGCTCTGCCCCGAGTGGAGGGGAACACTAGCAGCAACAAAGGATGGACCCCCTCCATCAGTACGACAAGTTCCCACTGCCTCCACTTCTCTGAGTTGTTTTGTTCAAACACATCTGCCCTTGTTCACCATTTGGAACAAAGAGCTCACCTTGTACCACTTTAACCATTTTGTTTTGAACATGGCAGGGCAGTCAGCAGTGAGCTGTGGTGAGCATCCTAGGAACCAGCTTCGAAATGGAGCAGTATTTGGCTTCTGTCATTGCATCCCTCAGTAGGACAAGAAGTGAGGCAAGGAGAGAAGCCACTATCATCCTGAATGAGCTTCACATGCCACCATCATCCTGAATGAGCTTCACAAACCCTGGCTCCCCAGTGTGCAAAGCACAAGTTACACGTAAGCACCAGAAAGTGGATTTTAAGTCGTCAAAATGGATCAGTGACCCTCTCTTGCAGTTTAGGTCCCTGCCACAAGAAGCTGGTGAGATGCTGGGTGGTTTGGCCATCAGAGCTATCCCTCCAGCCTCAGCACGCAATTGGGCAGGACCCCATAGGAGCAGAGTGCTGTTATGACTGATCCTGATTAGCAGCTGATGGCATGGCTGTTGAAATTGGCATGTTATTGGCAAACAGCATCCTGGCTTATACCCACATCCCAGGGACGGGACTCCAGGAAAGACCAGAGGGCAAGCAAGCAAGTCCTGCCTGCCCTGTCCCTACCATAGGAAAAGAGCACAGTCCCACCGCAGCAAATCCATTTAATTGAGTCAATCAGAATATGTGAGCTATTGCCAGAAAGTCAGTCAAGGAGTGTAGCACAGTCTCTGTGCACATCTAGGTTTACTGTTTTCAGAGAGGTCGATGGAAGGGGAGAAATCTGGTGAAGAACAAAGCTCCCGCATCACATCTCCGTTAACAAACTTCCCCACAACGCAAACATCACGTCTCCTCACTCTAAACAAGTTGGGGTTGACTCTCTAGACAGCATTTAATCAGTATTAGCATGCAAAATGAGATGCTAGTTGGGACTTCTGAAAAGAAATGTAACCATCACGGGTTTGGGAAGAGCTAACACCACAAGACATCTGGCAGGGGAGAGAAAAGCAAGCTCAGTATCACTCTAGGACACCTTCAAGAATCACTGTTTCCCCTAGAACACTCTGCCCCTAAAACAAACCTGTTTTCTTCTCATCAGCCATAGCCACCTTCTTTTTAGCAACTTAAAATACATCATATTTTTTTTACAGCAGATGTAAGACCTTGAGGTGATCCCCACCATTTACAACAGTAGCAGCCCCTCTATTTATAACATATGCACACTTGTAAGATGTTTTCAATTACTTCTGTCTCCCTGTCACACAGAGATGCTGCTTAAATAGGAAATTGTGTTATCATATATCTTTGCAGATTTCAAAGGCTAGATCATTTTGCATTTTCTACCCTACTGAGCTAGGAAATTAACAGTAAAACTTTACCCTGCCCTCTATGAAGCCTGATTTAGTCAAAGACATGATCTCAGGTAGTAACTACAGAATCAGCTATTTATTTAATTTAAATAAAACCATTCTTCCAGCAGACAGTGAAAGGAAGAAATTATACGTCATGCTAAGATTCCTGAGGCAGTACTTCTCCCCTACATCCACTCCTGGGTTACTTTCTGCGGGTGTTGAAGTGCACTGCTGATCTGTGTTAAATAACATGCAGTAGAATGGAAAACAACTAATTTGTGCTCGCTGGGTGTTGGGCAATTAATTTAACTCTTGCTGGTACATGGACTATAAATAGAAAAAGATGATACAGTTTGACACTGATAACATTTCTATGAAAGTTAATAATTCAACAATAAAGAAACATTTGTTTTTCCTGCCTATCTGTCCTATCAGGAGTGATGAACGGGAATTGTTGTCTTTAATCCAAAGAAAGAGGGTGACGTTAGGTGCCTTCTCCTGTGATGACCTACCCGAGGGCTAACACCCCTTCTCCCTTGTTCACCCCAGTCCAGGATGAAGTATTATCCATTTGGAATTAATGACAAACCAAACCAGTTGCGACTGTTGGACTGGACAGCTGTGCATGTCACAGGAACCACGTCAGAGAGATGGCCATCAGGAAGTGCTCATTCTCTTGCTCTCCCATGGAGATGGAGGGAAAGGAGACAACTACTTAGATAAGCTATCTAACTTGTTGGCAAGAACAAAAATGATAGGTCCTATTTTTCATCAGGTGACAGGCTCAGCTCATCTCTGCATGAATTTGTAAAAGCAGAACACTTCCCTAGGTAATTTTCATACTCATCAGAAACATTCTTGTAACATGCACAAGTTGGTCACGGCATCCTAATCCTAACATTAAAGAGGATTACCATCTTCAACCAAGTGGGCTGGAATAAAGTGTATGCACCAAATACTTCCATGCCCTTCTGTTTCAGTTTTTATGGGCTCAACGTACAAATATAATATAAAAATACACCATAATACACACATTAAATCAATTTTTTTTAAGATGAATGAAGAGACAGATGTAGCTTTCTGGGTCTGAATTTACTAATGCTTCTTCCACAGTTTTTGAAGAGAAAACAATTGACTGAGATTCCAAAGTTTGGAGTATTTCCCTTTCAGAGAATTCTAAATTGTGTGAACCTGTATGCATCCACTGTGTTCAAGGATAGTTCTATACCTACGGATGTTACTTTTCATAGATTCACACCCAAAATTCCTAGAAAATAACATTTCTTGCAGAGATGTAGCTTAGACCTAACCAGAAATCAGGTATTTCTGTCCCTAAGAATAACCAAAGACGAAAAGGTTACAACACCAGACAAAAGGAAAAGCTTTCCAAAGGCATAAATGTAGGGTAAAAATGCAAAGCAGAAGAGGTTAACTACCCTCAAAGTTCACTATGAAATAAACAGAAAGGAGCAATTAGTCCAGTAGTAAAACAGGATAGAAGTGTATGTTTGGGGACACTGGAAAATTTAAAATTCCCTGGACACATTAGTCTTCAGCATTTCAATTACCCCAGATAAAACGGGAAATAGAAAATCCTTACGGTTTTTAACTCTTTTCATTTTATTTGTTTTAATTAATTTCAAATTAATACAAACACTGAAAGATTTAGGAGCCTGCAGCACCTTGTCTCCTCTGGTGCTTCATTCATATCATGGTCCTGCTTGTCTGTACCCCTCCTGGGCTGATACCACTTGCTTTGATATTGACACAGTTCAGCCTTAATCCAGTCTTCAAAGGAAAAATGGGCACGAAAAATCCTCATCTCCCTTTCCGCTCTGAGCCCAGGGCACGCACACATTTCCCAAGGACTGCACAATCCAGTGGGTATTATTTTGTACTTAATAAAATTAACAATAGTTACAGAAAACAGGATTTGAAATGACATTTCAGCCACAGGATCCTTCCAAGTCTGGTAGATGAGACAATAGCTATGATATCAGTTGTGATCCCTTTTATATCACTGGCATCATTTGATTAATTTTCTAAACTAAGTTTATTACACTGCATATTAAGAGGCGGAAGAAAAGCAGATGAGAAAGACTGTGTTGCTCATCTTAGATAATCTTTGTTCTAAACCGTTCTGCCTGACTCCAAGGTACTTACCAAACACAGTTTACTGTGATTATTTAGTGAATTCATCTTATAAGAAGGGACATTCTAAGTAAAAACAAAATACAAAAATGCCTCTGGTTCACTCTTAATGTGATTTTCTCTGCAGCAGGGAAACCAGCTCCTTCTATATGCACATTCAGCATCTATTCATCTATTATTGATAATATTTTTAAAAATTACACTGGGAAATCAAGACACCAAACCTACAACTCAGTGGCACAGAAGAGATTAGTGAGTGCTACACAGATTACATTAGTCCTAAATTAGATGCAAACTCCAATCTGGACAATTCTGGAATACATCTATTTAATATTCCCCCAGAAAGAAGGCCACATTTTGGACTTACGGTTGGTTGTCCTGCTTTGATCACTCTGAGCACTGTCATTTGACTGGTTGCTGGAGACAGAGGATACACTTGAGCTCCTGACAAAACCAAATGCGGCCAGCTTAGCTGCTGGCAACCGTGAATAACCTGGAGGACGAAGTCCAGACTGGCACGGCTTGGGGAGATTTGACTTTGCAGCACTTGGACATGAGCCTTTCTTAAGATCAACTGAAAGAAGAAAAAAGAAAGAAATTTTTATTAAAGAAGCTAAACTGGGACATGCTGAATATTACCTGTACCATGCAGCTACATAAAGTCACTATAAAGACCGAATACAAAGTTTAACAGCTGTTCAAACTGCAGTAATGTCTTATTCTTTGCTCCACTAAAAAGTTCTGCACCACAATTACAGGTCACAAACATTTTTAAAACGTGAAATGCAGCAAGGACCCATGAGGCATAACTCAAACTTCCAGCAAAGTAGCATAGTTCAAGTGTGCTAAAATTTTCTTTAATGCTATCTTCTTTTATGATGTATCACTTTCTAATTTTACATTTGTTACGTGCCAATTAAAAGAAACTCAGAGACAAACACGCTACACATAGTCTCCAATTTTGGAAGCTATTGTAGAACGCCAACAATCCTTCTCAAGGACACAGGACTTCTTTGTATTCCATCAAAGAAAACACTTCTTTGAAGTCTTTCTTTCAAATTTTGCTAAAACAAAACGCCCTTTTCTTGCACCAAGCTTGCAAACGAGGACATGCCTGTAAAGTTGTACTCTTCTAACATCCTACTAGCCATTTCCATTGATGGAGTCCACCTCACTATAAACCCTAAGCCTCTGTGAATGACATCAACCAACTCTCAGACAACTACCAAAAGGGGGCTTATAATGGGTGAATTTAGGCAACCACAGTAGTTCAGCTACCATGTCCATCTGTACTTACTACTAAGTGGTCATCTGTCTCCAGCTTGTGTCCTAACCCATATTCTGCTGCTCTTGCCTAGGCGAACTTTCCAAGGCAAATTGAGAACACAGGTCCATAAATAACCCAAAGTGTCTTCATAGAAGGACCACAGCTTAGAGTTTGCTTTTCCTTGGAAGGTCCGGATACCAAGTGGATCTGGACCTTAACTACAGTTTGGACAGTATTTCTTTGTACTTTTGACAATATCAGATTCCTGTTCCTTGTGGAGTCCTGAGCAGCAAAAATATAAACACTTCCCCCTCATATCCCCCAACCCCCCAAAAAACAAAGTTCTACAAATGCTGAGTGTTTAAGCAGCCATCGGGACTAGTGGGTTAGAATACAAGTCAACATTAAAACTATCAACATCTTCTGCCAGAAAAGGCCACAAAGTCACTCTTTTTCCATTTTCATTTGGTGAATGCTATTTGTGCATTAGCCTGACATACTTCAAAGGAAGAAGTGAACATTCATAATATAAAAGAAAAACAGAAGTTAAATGCACAATAAGAATATGGTCTTCATATTATTACAGTATTTAATTCTTTTGTAAACTATGTAGGTCACAGCCTTATTAATTTTAATGAAGCATTACACTTTGAGGAGACTTTATAGAAAACAAGACTAATTCCTTTGAGCAGAAAAATGTTATGGGGATTTTGAAAGATAGTTGTGTACCTCATCACAATAATAATACTAAGCTTTGTTTAACAAAACTAAGCCTTTTCTTTTGAAATAGAAATATGTGTAACACCAAGCTAAAAGAAGTTTTGTTATCCTATAAAACACATTCCTACAAAAGATGTTAAAAATGCTCCCTGCTCAATGAACAAAATAAGTTCTATACTATGGACTCTTAAAAATTTGGTTTTTGCACCCACTTTTCACAAATTGAGGCCTTTATTAAGACACAACGAGATGGATCTCTGACCACAGGACCTTTACCAGCCCAGAGGAGAACATGCTGTGGAGAGTAACCCAAATGAAAATAACAAATATCTGCAGTGCATAATAAAGGGGTATTAAAATCCCCATTCACTTTTTTTGGCATCAACAGGGACAATTTTGGACTCTGATCCTTCATTTGAACTTTGTGAAGATGGGCTCAGAGGTAGCTGTGGGCTCCAGGTGCCGGTGAAGAGCAGTGCACAGACATTAGCATGGAGAACAGACAAACAGTGATGTTTACCACCACTGTTTACTGCTAGGCTTGTGCGGCATTGCTTTGATAGCTGTCTATTACAGCTGGTTTATGGTTATCTGCAAAGCACCATCAAGCCGGATTTCTTCCCTCCCCACTTCTGGGGACATAAATGACTCCACAGCAAAGTACTACAGACCCTGATCTCAATGCTTCCCTCAGTTATCAACACAGCTTACAAGTAGTATGAATCACATTAACTGATTTTTCATGTAGGAACAAGAAAAAGGCTTTAAGAGTACCAAATGCTAGAAATGACAGGCTAATCACCGTTTGAACAGAATCTCTCTCTTTGAGAGGACTAATATCTTCCTGCATTAACAACTGCTGCACAAAAGGACTCAGATTGGTTTATGCCAGTGAGAGAAGTGCATACAGAAGGATGATCCTGTGCTTTCTCCCTTCCACAAACAGACTTGTCATGCTTCCACCAATGCTGATACAAAGACTTCAGCAGATTTTCAGGTGGGACAGACCATTTTGCTTACTCAGCTTGCTGCAGAGTCACATGGTTGCTGTCTGGGCATGGCCAAACATGAGGTTTGCTAGCTATCTAAAGGACACAGGGGCAACTGTGTGCGATAAAAGGCACAAAACTCAGTCGCAGTGTGCAAAATAGTCCCTGTGTTGCACTGGTGGCGGGGCCAAGCCGAGGTAGCCTCCAGATCTGAAGCAGAGGCAAGTACCTGTGGCAAGTGACCGTAAGAGCAAGGAACCTGGCCAGGTCAGTGGCAGCAGGGAGAAGGGATGGGACTGGCTCTTGTGGGTTTTACAGGATTCTGAAAAATTTACCAGCAGGCCTGCACTACACAAGCTGAGAGTCAAGACTCCTTCTTCCTGAGAACCTCTGAAAATTGGAGGGAGAAATCTTTCAATTTTACAGCAAAAAGCTATAAATATCACAGATTTCCTGAAGCAGAATAGGGAATATTCCACTGGGGCAGTGGGGGAAGAGGGGGGAAGCGGTTAGAAATGGTTTTATTTAAAAAGCATGTGAAATGCACTTGCCCTAGGATGGTGAGGTTCACCTGGGACTCCCACGTCCCCAGTTCCACCACAGGGATGCCCACACCGAGTCCCCAGGCTGTCTGTTCTCTGCACCGCTGTGCGACCAAGCATCTGCAGTCTGTGGCACACCACAGGTGTCACTGAAGAAGAATTTCTCTAAAATGAGGTTTTTGGTGACAAATTGCTGCCCATACACCTCTACCTTTTGTTCAAAATCATTCTCCCAGGCCCTGGCACAGGATTCAGTGTTTTTTCTCACACTTTCATGTGTGTTTTGGTTAATGACTTCAATTCAAATTCCTCCTGAACTAAGAATATTTTGTACCTTGAACTCATCATTGCCCTTAAATTATTTTTCACTTCTCTTCTTTGTAATCCAGCTCTTCTTTACCATCAGGACCTGGGGGCAGGACATTAACCTCATTAGGGATGCATTCAAATCTTTAAGTCATTTTGTGTCTTCTTTCTCATTAAAATACATGAGACATCAGACTATTGTACGTATTTTCTGTTCTAAATATCATCAAGTTTTATAGTGGATGTTCTTTTTAATTTCTGTTTCTTAGAAGTATAGAAGCACTCCTGCAAACAAGGGCTGGGAGTTCAAAACAAAAGTTATTTTAATGAGAAGCTTTCGTTTTAATAAAAATCTGCCAAAATAAACCTAAAAAATTGGCAAAAAACCTTTCCAGCTGTCTCACTGCCTGAAGCTAATTATAGAATTAAGTACTGTTGTCTGTACGGCACACAAGTGATTTTCTATGACACTTCAAGCTGTTCCCATCTAGAAACATGAAAATGTTTTGAGGTAGGGACTGATTGACACAAATGGGATGTGCCTGGGGAGCCACAAGAAAAGCCTGAGCTAGACATCTTATGCATTCCCACCACACATGAATCGCATCTCCATGCACATGTATAACTAAAGAGCAACCTTCATGTGACTTCTCTGTGAAATCTGAAATAGGTTTTCACTAAAATGAACAAAAAGTTAAAGTAACAAGTTACACAGAAGCGTTCTTTTGAAAAAGAGTAGCACTTCAAGACTTCAGCTGCGCTTCAGATCCTCTTCGGGGATCCTTGGCAAGCCTTTGTTTACTTGTGGTGGGTTTGAGGTTTTTTTGACAAGCATTTCCCTTAAAACTTTAATCATTAGGCCTCATTTTTCTCAGAGAGCTCATTTTCTTTTATAGGGTACACTGACCATCATTATTCTAATTTCATATTGGGGAATCTGGGGCAAAGAAGTTACCTGTGAGGTTAAGGAATTAGTCAGAGATAATAAAAACAGAGTTAACTCACCTCAGACTTAACCCAAACTTCGATATTTTTGGAGATTAAAAACAAATCATGCAAGTAAGAAACCTATTCTGTTGCCGCTACCTCTGTGGCTTTCCTGTTATAGACATAATGACTACTGTCTGGACAAGAACTGAGGAAAGGGGCTTTAAAATACAGGCTTTAATGATTTATACCTAAACAGCAGGGAGCAGGTTGTGCCCAGCTCCCTTGACGGCCTCTCATCCTAATACTGTCAGGCCTGGGACAGTTCAGTTCCAAAGGCAAAACAGTTGTCATTGCTGAACATCAATTAATTTCTGATCAGCCAGTGCACCATCGTATGGTAGGAAATGCTCACACCTCTTCTTGCTTTAAAAGCACAAAGAAGCTGCTCTGTGCCACCCCAGCTCCCAGGCAACCCAAGGCTGGTTAGCTCTTTCTCGCCACCCCAAGAATTTGTCAGCTTGCGCTTCACTCAAACTGCAAATGTTTGCGTTTGCTTTGTAGCTGATGCAGCAGCATCCCACAGAACCATCCAGCACATTTTCCACTGAAAGCCCAGAGCACTGAAAGCTCTGTGGACCAGAGCCACATCTCACCCCCACAGCTGTTGCTCATCAGATTGGCTGCTCAGAAGCCCTGCGGGTGCCCAACCAGTGACGATGCTTTGCTCTCGCCAGGGAGGAGCTAGGATATGAAGTGTTTGCCTGCTGCTGCACCCAGACTGTTACTGACACTGTTCTTACAACTGACAATTTGGTACAAGAGTCATCTAGACAACTCTTCTCATACAACGCATTTTGGTTCTTTGATGACACGGTAATTGTTGGGAGCAGAGAGGTGGCATATGGCTGTCTCGAGTATGGTGACAAATGTCCTTAGCAAAACTCTGATGAAGAAGTGTGTGTCTCCACTTGAAGCACCTAATTTTTCTTTATGTAATACAGTAAGATTGCTCTCCCAAAGAAAGCAGAGTGCCAGTTGAAAACACTGCAGGTTAGTGGAGTATAGGGAATATTTTCCTCTCTGAATTCTCCTCTTGTCCTTAAACAATTAAGAAGTTTGCCAGCTCAAATCCAAGTACTTCAGACTGCAAACCTATAAAATAAGCACACAGCTGGAGTAGCAGTAATGCAACATTTCAGGAAGTAAGATCAAACACCTTTTCTATCATTAAATCTCAGTTACTTGTTTAAGTATCAGGTATTTCTGAGAATAAATGTGGAAGCAAAGCTTTCCTACCAGGAGACAGCTGTAGACATATTGTAGCATTCATGATGAAATACATTATACATATGCAAAAACACAAATAAATGCATGTATCTCCGTGTGTCTGAGCAATCAGAAACACTGCTGTCCTGATTTATATATAAATTGTATCTTTAACAAGAGTTGACTTGCTTAGAAATGAGAGGAACTGCTAGACCCTCAGGACTGGCAAATTTAATACACAGAGAGGTGATAAGGAAACAACATTTCATTAACTCACTCTTTGAGAAAAAAAAACCCACATAAATGCTACTGAAAAACATAGAATTAAGTGAAGTTAAAGAGTAGGATTAAGTGAAGTTTTAATGGTGAGATTTCTGTTACATTTTTCAAAATTAGACATTAATCCCATCAAAATAATCAGCTAATTAATGCAAATCCTAACATGCTTGCTCCAAGAAGTCTTTATAAGCAAGGAAAACACATTCATAATTTATATGTTATAGACACAATATCCTTCAATGCTTGTTTTGAATTACAAGTTTCCCATAGAAAGGGCAAAGTCAATTTACATAAAATAAACAAATGTTAAGGTTTTAGAGACACTATTGAACCTTTAAATACATCAAGATTCAATGGCTTCCTATCTTACCTACAGTGCAGAACGCTTTTTCTAATAGTCAGGCTGCTTGCCTGACCCATCCAAGGCAAAGCATCACCTAAGGAGCAGCACTAGATTAATAAGGCACTCGCAGCCAATGCCAACACATGTGCCATGTCCTACAGACAAAGAAGGATGACTGTTCCAGTCACATTTTAGGCATCATACTTGGAGATGACACTTGTGGGATCATTCATTATTATTTTACTTTCTACTTGGTGTGTCTTAAAACTAACGAAACCATTAATGTATTTAATGTACTTGCAGTCCATCTCAGCAGTTCAGGGATTTAATTATCAAATACTTTAGAGTCAGTTGTGTATTATACACAGGCCAAACCACTCAGCTTATCAGTGCTGCTTAAGCAGACTGCTACATTATGAATGGCATGGCAAAGGGGAATAAGATCCTCGTTATGAGGCACTGCTTCTGTCCTCGATACTGTGCCATGGTGGTTTCAGTTTAAAAGCCTCTGTGGTACCTCACACTTTGTCACAGGATGGCAACTGCTAGATCCTTCTGCTTCCATTACCGCAGGGTGGGACTGAAATCACTAGGATTAGAAACTGGATTAAAAGCTCAGGATCGAGCTGCAAGAGATGCTGATTAGCGCTCTTGAAGGCAGGACTGGTATCCTTGAGAGAAAAATACCTCCTAGTCCCCAGCTGCTTTTGCTTCAGTCAGCCAAGCCCTCACACGCCACAACACACGTGAGCAAGGGGCTTACCAGCACTGCTTCCAGTATGCTGACCATATGCTCATGCATTTCATTTGCTTATATTTGTAAATATGACTCTATTGAAGCTATGTTTAATCCTGTTTCTCAAATATTGCATCAAAACCACTAATGCAGATTAAAGTTTAATACCACAACTAACTGCCAAATTAATGGAAAGTGATTGACAGAAAGCTGAAAATGGTGTTGAGTACCTTAAAACAATAGGCTAGACGGTGTCTGGCCCTGCTCTGAGCCCTTCCACACCAGCTCTGGCATGCCAGGGGCTGCTGTCCCATCCAGCCCCTCCATAACAACCCATCTCTGATCTGTGTTTGTGCCCCAGCATGGGCATGAACACAGGAACCAGTTCTCTGTTGCCCTTCCACTCCTACACTTGTCTGCTGTCACTTGAGCCTCTTTCATGAGCAACTTATTCTTCTTAAAAGAAATTATTAAGGATGAAAAGACTGATATGCTGACTTATGAAGTTATACATTGCTAAGAGAAAGATTAAGTTATTTGAGGTATACAAGGAAAAAGGCTTTGTACAAGGAAAATGTTATTGTAAGCCAATCTTGAATGGATAGTTGAGAAATAAAGTGTCAAAAATAAAAGAATGTAAAGTATCTAACATAAAGTATCAGAAATACATGACAGATCAATAAAGGCGGCACTGAATCAACAGAGAGCAATGGGAAATTCTTTGCAACAGAATAAGACGTTATAGAAAAATTAGGCATGTTCTTCATTTCGCAAGGAAAATGGAAGGTGAGATGCCAGAAGGGAAACAATATGTCCTGGGGTGGACAGTGAAAAACTAGAGACATTAGCAACCTCTCCAGAACAAGTCTTGGGTAATTTAAAATCAATAAAAATAGTCAGAGCCCAGAGACCAGATGAGACACATTTTGGGATCCCGAAAGAGATGGTAGACAAATTATTGGACCACCATGAGTTATCTTTAATAGCATCTTTGAAACAGCAAGGTATCAATAGACTAGAGAGAAATAAACAAAATAACAGTCATAGGAAGGAAATTACGGAGATCTATGAATTAAATGTGACCTCTAAAGCAGACAAGGTCCAAGAAATAATCAGTGATAAGAGAAGAAAACCCAACTTTTGAGAAACAGGAAAACTTTAGGAAATAGGAATTTCAGTGGAATAAGAATAGCACTAACAGCTAGTGCAATTTTCTCATGTATACTTCCCTTTCACTGGCATTTTTAAAGTCAGGATTGTAGACAATAAATAGGACTGATAGGCTGACAGTGTTTAGATTTAGAATGTCACATAATATAAGAAGACAGTAAATTAATACATACAAGACAAGTTCCTACACGGATAAAAAATGGCTAAGGAAAAGCCATGACTGCAGTCATCAATGATGCAGGATAATTAAACTGGATGCATAAGAATCAAGGCAACGTCCATTTCTGAGGATCAGAAAAGACAGCGGATTTTTTAACTGGTCCTGTTCATATATTTATCTCATATCTGTGTCCCAGACTGGCTCCTGTTACGCAGCTTCTTACCCTACTCATATCCTGAACTTGCAGCCTCTTGCAATTGCATTGAAATAGAAAATATGATCCAATTGCTCTCTGTTCCCAATTCTCTCATGTTCCCATGTTCAGTGCTGACTGAACTCAACTTACTGGGCTGAACTGGCATTTACTGCCCAACATGCAAGCTTGGAGTGTCTGACAAGTGACACACAGCTGAGCTTCATCAGCTTCTGATAATGGCATCAACATAGATAAACTCCAGGTGCAGGGCCAAACAGCAAAGGATAGTGGCAAGAGGTGCTGTGTTACAAAGAACCTTGATTTTCTGATAATCCCCAAATCCTGGCAATCTGTATTACTGACTGGTACCATTCTCTCAGGGTAAGTGAAGACACTGATCCATACCCATTCCACATCTAAATTTCTTCTGCAGCTTAGTATAGAGAAATTGACACTGGAGAAAGAGAGTACTAGTTTCCAAATACCAGCAAGGAGGAGAAGACCCCACATTCACTCCAGATAGAAGAAGAAGGAAAATTGCAACACAGGGGATTGGGTGAAACTCTAAGGAAAACTTTTAATTTGAAATCAGGTAATGCACTGGAGCAGCCTGCTTTCAGAGGTTGCAGGATCTCAGATTGAAGGTTTTTATAAATAGTTCTTCATGAAGAAGTTAAATAAACAGCTATCAGAAAGAATCCCAGCTGGGGCAAGAGGAGGGACCATATGACCCCAAGTCATTACTTAACTTTATCCCTTATGAATATGTTTTAAAAATCTCTGCAGACTTGTAGGCTGTTAAGCAGCTGCTATGTTTCACTCTGGCAATGACTGATTTTCAGTTGTCTCTGAACTTGCTGCTGTTCAAATGTACTCTGTTAAAACTTCCAAGCTTTTCCAGGCTAACAAGGAGTGTCCTATAGAAGTAATTCTTATCTCTGTCTTGTGGTATTGTACGCTTCTCCTTCCAACTCCACTCTTGCTTTTCACTCCCCTGTAATTCTGCCCAGGGTCAAGCAGAGCTGGGCAGCAGCTGGGAAGAAAAAGGCATTAGAAATGTTGTCTCCAAAGAGGTGTGTACCAGGGCTTCCGAGTATCAAGATCTCTGCTGGCACATCTGAACACTGCCCACGCTTTCAGAGCACAGTATGCTGGGCAATGTCATATTCAGATTGAACAACGGGGTCTTCATGATGGAAGAAAACATCCCATTATCTTTGCAGGACAAAAGCAAGGATTTTTTCAGGCACGTACAAGGAGGAAGAAGATAAAAAAGAGCACACTGAGAATTATTACTAAAATTTATTCTCCTTCTTTGGCAATGACCTGTTAAACAACCTATGTGCAAGTCCCAGACTCCCTAGTCAGTCTTGCCTCAGGATAAAAAGACACACCTCAAAGAGTGCTGTTGGAGCTTTGTAGTATCAGGTCAAGATGTTGCTCATTTTGTGATATTTCTGTCTGAAAAAAAATCTTATTGGTGACTACACTTAAAGGAAAGAAAGTTCATACTTTACCTGAAGCATCAGGATGATAGAGGCTGGGTGCACTCGTTATTTCTCCTTGCTGATGGAGACAGCTACCTGAGGATCTTTGACTTGCAATGAGAATCCTGCTTTTTGCAGATGGTAACCTGGACACTGCACCCAGTCCTAACTGTGGCTTGAGTATCATGGCAGATCGATAAAAACTTGGTGGGACCTCGTAGTGAGTATATGGTGGAGGGCAAAATTCATCTTTCGCAGGCCTCTCCCCAACCTACAGAAAAATCATTAACACAGATATTACGCAATAAATCAATAAACCCAGAAAATATGGAGCTCTAAATTGCTTGTAAAGGCTAATTTTCCCTCCTAGTGAATTTAGGCTTCACAGCACTGCAAACTGATCATCGCTTGCAAAAAGTGATGGTCTTACCATATGAATCGCTCTCCACAAATCCACACATTACAGTCTCAAAATCCAACCAAACCCAAATAAAGAACTGATCTCTTCCCAAAAAGAAAACAGACAAACAGAAGATCTTAGATTAGTGAAAATGAAGTTCCTTTTAAGTCCTGGAAGATGATATTATTTACAGAGGTAGATATACCAAGAGAGTGTGTAAGTGGAATTTTTATTAGAAGTTATTTATAATATTCTTACTGAGATACAATTTGGGGGAAGTTGGTTTTAACTTAGATAGTTAAAAATAAAGCTGAAGGTATTTTAAGTTCATTTTATCAGAGAAATGGTACTGTCAAATCATTTGTGTGAGAAAAAAGACTTCTTCATGTTCTTACTGCAAAATGTTCATTGTAATCTGTGGCCCTGAAGTTCCTGAAAAGACACCCAGTTGTGGAGGTAGGCAGATTTCTGCATGTTACATTTTCAGGGGGCTGTTGAATATTCCAAATCAGAGCTATAAAACCCAGCTTCCCATTTGAACTGGAGGAAAAAAAAAGAAAGTTCGTAGATGTGAAACATTTACAAATTATCATAAAAGAGATGATGCTTTGTTAAAATCAGTGACATCTCTCAGTATTTTAATAGGTGTATACTGTGAGGACAACACAGTAAGTCCTAAGTTGGAAGCATTTCCAGCAAACTGGCTTCTATCGGAGAACTTGCAGTCAGGAAATGACCTCGTTCCCCAACTCAGCCCTTGCATTTTTCTATTTTTCTACACTCAGGCTGAGCTCTGACTCCCACCTCGCTGTGCTGCTTCGTGACTCAGGACAAGAGTGCAGAGCAGTGTCAGTAGCTTTCATCTCTCTCATTTGCAGAGAACCATTTGCTCTTTGAGGCAGAGTCCCACTTCTTTACCATTTTCTTCTAAAGTTTAGAATCATCATAATCTAGTAAGGAGCCATGAATATTTTTTCAGTGCATCCCATTTACGTTAGAAAAAAAAATGGCTTAGGAAATAGGAAATCTGAACTATATTTGTTTAAAAATTAATCAAAAAAGTGCCATAGGCTACCAAGGAAGAGATGTAAATGCCAATTAATTAACTCTGCTGTAAGTTATGATGCATATAATATGCCAAATCAATTTCTATTCAGCAATTATAAGCATTTAGAATATGCACTTCAACATTGGCTATAGAAGCTTTGATCCTAGCTGCTTCAAGAGCTTTAATCCTAATTTAGCAAATCTTTAATATGCTAAAAGAGACAAGATTGGCCTTAAATATAGAATCTTTGAGGCCTCTGCACAGGAGCTAGAAGGGCAAAGGTAACAAACACTGAGCATTATATTTTTGTTCTATGTTTTTTCCTTTGTTTTCAGTCCTGTTTCTTGCCATTAGATATTCCTATTGCCTTTTTTATTATACTCCTGTGACCTATTTCTACAAATTAGGACGCAGGTTTCTACTGTATAGATGCCTAGGCTTGGACTGCGAATGTTTAACTTCTTATTTTCAACTTCTGGATATAAGATCGGTTTCCTGGATCAGATTCAGTTATCTTTCCTCTCCCTGATGAATTTATTTCAATCAGATTTCACTACACACTTCCTATCATTTCATATTTAACTGGCAGTGAATATACCAATGCCAAGTAATTCGTATAAGGAATAGAGAAAATCTTTAAATATAGGAACCACACACTTTTGATAAACTGGGTCAGCTTAGCCAAACCTTCAGTCACCTCATTTTTTTCTTTATTGACAGTATGCTACAAATAATACAGAAGAGCAACAAACATGCACACAAACCAAATCAATCACAAGCATAAAACATCTTCTCAAGCTGAGAGAAGCAAGAAGGATTTATCCACCTATGTCTTAAAGACCCCAATTTGGGGGGATATAAACTTGCTATGAAAACACACTCTTTTTTCTTTTCTGTTTAAGGGTCAATTCATGAAGTGTATAATTCAACTCATCACAACAGAATTGTGTGCAATTATTGATAATAGGGCCATTTTAAAGATCTTCAGAAAGGTTTGGATTAATATGAGACCTATTAGCATCCTGTACTAGATTTTTGTACCAGGGACTTTTTTAAATGAAGAGATCTGTTGCAGCCTGCCAACTAAAAAGAAGCTCAGCTCAGAGTTTTATTGTGTGTGGCTGTCTGCTCATTCCTCACTCATCCCATTTAATGAACTTGTTAGAAAGAGCTGGAAGTCTCAGCAAATACTTGGAGCATACAGGAATATCCACAGGCTGGGTAATCCTGAGCAGAGCTGGCAGCATGGCCAGCAGGTAAGGATGCCCAACACTTTCCTTCATGTTACTTTGTAACATTGTCAAACATTGATGCCTTCAGCA
The DNA here is from genome assembly GCA_002844005.1 of Limosa lapponica baueri. Lineage (NCBI taxonomy): Eukaryota > Metazoa > Chordata > Aves > Charadriiformes > Scolopacidae > Limosa > Limosa lapponica. The sequence continues at coordinate 120,193 of KZ506289.1, read as the reverse complement.
AGAATTTTCTTGTCAAGTGCCTGCTTCAGGCAACTATTTGGGAAAAGAGTTGGCAACATCGGTTCAGGCAGTTCAGGCAGTTCTGACAATGAGATTAGCGAGAAAAAATTGCTGGTTTGACTATGTATAAAACAACTCCCCCCACCCTTTTTTCCCCTACAGGCTTTTCATTTCAACAGGCTTTAGTCCATGCTGTCTGGAGCAGAAAGATGTCTGTGCTGGAGAACGGACCAAAGAAGGTGGTTGAAAGGGGCAGGCGCAGCCTTGAGGAGGCAGGCAGGAGAGCTGGTGATAGCAGACCTCCTTACAGACCTCCACCAGAACCACGACTCTTGGCAACAGCCATATAGTAGTGAATAAAGCGAGCCAAGAACCACTCTCTGGCAAGGCACATACCATATCCGTACAGGTAAACTCTCACCCTGCACACCAGGCTGGTCTCACCCTCATCCTTGCTGGTCCTTGGGAACAGCCTCTGGGTGAGCACACGCTGGCAGAGGTGGACACTGAGCTGGGGAGCGTGCTCCCAGTCCAGCAGTATGGGCAACCTTGCACGAGCCTTGGAGGCCGTGCCCTCCTGCTGCTGGGGTGAAATCCAGTTGGCGGCTGGTCACCAGTGGTGTTCCTCAGGGCTTGGTTCTGGGGCCAGTCTTGTTTAATATTTTTATTGATGATCTAGATAAGGGGATTGAGTGCACCCTCAGTAAATTTGTAGATGACACCAA
>KZ506289.1:77699-118690 GCA_002844005.1 Limosa lapponica baueri | reverse complement strand
TTAGGAAGAATTACTTTACCGAGAGAGTGGTCAGGCACTGGAACAGTCTGCCCAGGGAGGTGGTGGAATCGCCATCCCTGGAGGTATTTAAGAAACGTGTAGACGTGGCACTTCAGGACATGCTCTAGTGCCCGAGATTGTTGGGTTTTGTCTGTCTGTGGGTGGGTGTGGTGTGGGTGTGTGTTTTTTTGTTTTTTGCTTTTTGGGGTTTTTTGTGGTTGTATTCAATGATCTCAAAGGTCCCTTCCAACCATGAATATTCTGTGATTCTGTGATTCACTTCACTAGCACAGCAACAGCCTTCAGTTCCCACGGTTTGCTCTGTTACTTCCCACAGAGGTAACTGGGAACATAAAGTGGCCACAAATTCCCACTGGTGCTGATTAGAAGAGGCTGAGGTCCATGTTGAGATGGGGACCCCACATTGTGGTGAAGCATATGGACAGCAGCGATTTGTCCTGGACAATGACTGGCTTTTTTTAAAACATTTCACTATGAAGGGTTTTCTACCTTTTTTTTTTTTTTTGATGAAGACAGGCACGACAGATCTACCTTCACACCATGCCGAGGCTCCAAAGAAAAGCACTCAAGGAGCTGCCAACGCCACAAGCAGGGCTGTTCATTTAACCTTAGCTCAATGCCATTAGGGACGCAGTCTCTAAGCACAGCTGGACTGCCTTCACGCCAGAGCTGGGATTTCTGTCTGAGCTGCCCTTAGCACAGGCAGCTGAAGGAACCCTGCAGGCTCCCTGCTGCATGGAGGTAGCCCTCGAGTCTTCCTCAGACAGCTCTCTATGCCTTGCTTTGGAGTCTCCTGTCTGAGATAGCACCTTGTGATTTTTCCGGCTCATGGCACCTAGAGGGGTATTTAATTGTTCCCACCATCTAACTATCTGAAGGGTGCTTAGAGATTACAGGTCTGATTGATACCAGCTATTAACACTCCCTATCATAGCTATGTAAAGAGCTATAAAATGCTAATCAAAGCACTCCGAAGCCCAAACTGGATGTGTGAAACAGGGCAGACTGGGATTTTTTTCCCTCACAAAGATAATGCAGCATACCCATCCTGCCCTAGTGTCTCCTTGTCTCCAGAATCTCTGAGTCTTCAACACTATCCCTTCACCAGGGTGATTTTGGTCTATCTCAACCCATCCTAAATGCTTTATTTTACATTACACATCAGTCATCTGCTATGAACCCGTACTGGGCACAGCTGCTCTTCTAAGCATCTGTCCGCTTCCATGGATCAATCATTTTCCTTTCACTTGATCCATACTGGAGCTAATACAGAATCACAGAATCACAGAATCACCTAGGTTGGAAGGGACCTTTGAAGATCATCTAGTCCAACCAATGAAAAAAAAAAAAAAAACCACCACACACACAACCCCCACACACACCACCACACCACCCAACACTAATCCATATTCCCAAGCACCATGTCAACTCCTCTCTTGAATACCTCCAGGGATGGTGCCTCAACCACCTCCCTGGGCAGCCCATTCCAATGCCTGACAACCCTTTCAGTAAAGAAATATTTCCTAATATCTAATCTGAACTTCCCCGGCGTAACTTGAGGCCATTGCCTCTTGTCCTATCATCTGTAACTTGGGAGAAGAGACCGACCCCCGCCTCTCTACAGCCTCCTTTCAGGTAGTTGTAGAGAGCAATAAGGTCTCCCCTCAGTCTCCTCTTCCCCAGACTGAACAACCCCAGCTCCCTCAGCCTCTCTTCGTAAGACTTGTGCTCCAGACCCCTCACCAGCTTCATTGCCCTTCTCTGGACCTGCTCCAGCACCTCAATGTCTTTCCTGTGGTAGGGGGCCCAAAGCTGGACGCAGTACTCGAGGTGGGGTCTCACCAGTGCCGAGTACAGGGGGACGATCACCTCTCGGGTCCTACTCACTACACTGTTCTTGATACAGGCCAGGATGCTGTTGGCCTTTTTGGCCACCTGGGCCAAATACCCGTTGCTTCCCCCTAGCTAGCAGGCAACTAAGGAACTTGCATTTAGGGTAGAAGCCCAAGAGAGCAAATACCATCCCCTGCTATCAGCTCCTGACTCCTGGGCTAATGCAAACTCATAACACAAACTGCAGTTTGATTGACTTTTCCTTCCCCACCTCTCCTCCAGGCAGTCCAGCTTCTCTAAAGAAGTAGCACGCTTGGGTTCAAACCTTCCCTTGTTGAAATACCACACCCAACGTCATATTTCTTGGAAGAGTCGGGGAAGATGCTTTGGATCTTCTCCAGCCCATGTGTCCTTCTTCTAACCCTAGTCTGGAGTAAATCATGCTGCAGACTTGTCACAACCTGAGATCTTCTCATGTTAAGAACAGCCCTCAACGGTGCACAGAAATAGTTCCTTTGGTCCCAGATGTGTCTGCTGATCCTACCTACCTATCTGAACCCCGCCTATTGTCTTCAGAGAGTCATGTCACCCTATAAACAGCCACGGAGTTGTACAGTCTGGGTTATTTTGGCTTTACATAGCAATACATTAAACATACATAGCAACACGTTAAACAGTAATAACCTAGTAATTTTCCCTCACTTTACAATGAGACTGTGAAGATATACTAATAATGGCTGGCATAGACAAGCTCACAATGACTTTAATAATTCCTTCTCTGGGAGCAAAATATAAGCATCAGAGCTGAAAACTGAAGTTAGAGGGTAAAGGGCAGTGAGCACTGTCCTGTCTCTATTTGGGACGAGATGGTGCTCAATGAATAGAGCATACAATATACAACAGATAATCCATGATCATTTCAGCAGGCTGCCTGTTAACATGCCATAGGGGCCAATCTACACTCACACATGATCCCTTAATTTGGGTATTTGCTGGCTTTTGATTGTCAACACTGTCACGAAATTTGATGGTGGCTATTTCAACGCTGGTCCTTGGATAAATACTGTATGTAGAATGAGGCAGGCAATAAAATAGCCTCAATAACACCACAAGACACAGCAAAAAAAAAAAAGATTTTTTTTTTAAAGACTGGTTCAAATGAAATACACTTGTGTGATCTTCTTTATTTATATAAAATATTTGGTTGTTGATCTGCCACAGGTCGCAAGTAGAGGAGGCAAGGGCATATTGCAGACCTGAATGTAGCTCACTTTTCCCTGTCCTTTCTCCACCTTCCAGGCAAGGTCAACCTTCCTCCACCGTGCTCACCTCCTGGGAGGGATTTCAGAGAATCAAGACTCTTGCTCAACCCATCAAGGTGGAAACACAATGCAATATTAGGAGCCAGAATTGGCCAGAGGGACTTCCATCACCTTTTGGCTACTTGGGAAGGCTTTCTAGGGAAAGGAGATTTCTTACTTAAGATGTAGGTTAATATAACACATGGCTTTAAAATGAGTCAAAAGTAAATCTTTTCCCGCATAATATATATAATTTAACAGGAGCTCTGATAGTCCCTGGGTTTCAGTACAGCTAAACGGAAGGGAATTAGTTTAGACTTCTAGTGCTCTGTCTGCAAAAACCTGCCAACTTTCCCATTAAGGAAGAAAAGTCTCTGAAGGCAAATTACATTCATTTCCCAAAGCCATTATTTGGGAAAAAAAAAAAAAAAAGAAATTACATTTATGGATAAATTCAAACAGCATGTCTTTTCCTTTCTAAACACCCCTATTTATACTACTAGCAGGTGACTGGTTTGCTGAGAAAAACTGGAGGAACACAGTGACAACTTCCAGTCACAGATTAGACATCGCAACAGGGTCAGTGCCAGAAACAGTTAAGTAAGTTTATTTCTAATGATCACACATTGTCTTGATTTTGGATTTATTTCTTACCTGAGGTTTGAGAACTAACTTCTGGCAGCAACAAGCAAGCAAATGATCACCACCTGGCATAGAAAAGAGGCTGTCAAAGCTGCCTCCTTACCTCCTGCAGAAACTTCTCACTCATCGGACCGAAGTGGTGGCCAGGGGGCCTAATTCCTGAAACCACCAGACCAGAACTGAAGAGTCTTGGCTTCTGGAGGTCAGGTTTAAACTTGTCATACAGGATGCTGGGGGGCTTTGCCTCCCCTCCGTTGGACACCTTCTGCTCTGTAGAGATGGGCATGCCACATGCAGGTGTACCGAAAGGCAGGCCTGCTGGTGCAAACGAAGGCTCAAGCTGCTCTATGGAACGAGGGTTTCTCCTAATGTATGTGATGATTTTAGGTCTCACAGGTTTGGGCCTGGGTATGGCAGGTTTTATCTCAATGTTTTCTTCCAGCTTTTCACTGCAGTCACTGTCCACATCTGCCTTATCTGTGAGGGAGCCCTTAGAGTGAACCAGAATAGGTTTTGGGATGGAGCTGCTGCAAGCAGTCTTGATAGGCACTTTAGGGGATATGTTTAACAACTGCGTACTGTCAATGGGAGGTAGGACTGAGGAGGGTGACAGTTTGTCAACATGAAGTGCATAAAGGTCCTTCAAATTACTGTTTGATAGTGTGGGCTGACTATTAACATCCAGTGTTGCCACCGGGCGCACAGGAGTTGGGACACATAAAAAGGCATCAGCCTTTGCAGAAACCTTACAACTCTCTGGTGTTTCGACTGGAGGATGCTTCTGTGCATTAGCTGTCTTTTTACTAGGAACTGAAAAGCTCGAGGTTTCTGGATCACTGTCATGGTTGTCAGGTTGTTGGTTTGACACTGTCTCTGTACTGCACAGCCCATGCTGATCTGTGAAATCAGAAGCAGGCACGGCGGCTTCCTCGGTGTTTTCTTTGACTAGCGTCAGTTTATTCTCATTAAATTTCAAGGGTTTGCTGTCAGGTAGATTAATGTTATGTGTAAGAGATAGCTGTTCACCAACTGTTTCAGCGCAACCTGTGTCAACTTCATGTAAATTTTCATTTTTTCTAGGTGTCACTTTGCCACTGGATTTACTATCGCAGGTGAGTGGGAATATTGTTTCCACTTCTTCATCTGTAAAATATTCTTCACCAACCTGGCTAGTTGCCCTTTTGTCACTGTCATTGCTTCCTCTCCCCTCCCCATGCATGGTGGTGTTATCACTTAACAATTTGTCATCAGGGTAGGTTACCACCTGGCTTGACAAGGGATCCTCTACTTTATTACAGACATCTTGAAAATGGGATGCTTGAAATTTTGATGCATCAGACCCAGAGTCTTTCTGTTCCTGTGTTGCTGTATTTTCATCTTTTTGACATCCCAAGAACTCTACCAGCATAATTCTCTCAATCTTTTGTTGACACGTATTTTTAGATTGTAGAGAAGGTGCAGTCTTAAGCTCCAGTTTTTTACTTTTATCACCCTGACCTAATTGTGCTTCTGATTTACTAGCAATCTCATTGGGCTTAACAGTTGAATGTTGAGAATGAGAAGTATGCAGTGTGCTTTCAACGTTAACATTTGGTACATTTTCTGGTTTACTTATTTTCTTGTTCCCTGAGGTAGATGGTTTGGAATAAAATACAGTATTTTCCTCTGAGGTATTGTCAAGTGGATGAAACACCATCCCAAGAAAATGATCCGTGGATGTTTTTTGTGATTTCTCTGTATTTCCTATCAAATGGTGCGACCTGTCGATGGAGTCCAATGATGCAGAAAGCAGACGTTTACACGACACGCGGCTAACAGAGTCTTTTGCAAATGTTTCAGACTGAGGAGACAATTTACTTGGTCTTCCCAAAGAAAGCCTTTTTATTCTCTCCATCTCCACAGTCCTGGGTATTTTACCCTTAGAAAAGTTCTGGGTGAAGTCAACATCACCTTTGGAAATAACCTCCAGGTTGGCATCATTTGTGCTGCTTTTTAAATTGGACAGACTTTGTCCTCGGCTAATCCTGATATGCCTTGATATATCCTTAGCTTCACTAGTCCTGCAGTCTTTCCCCATTTCCCTGCTTGTGGTGGAGGGCAGCTTACTTTCCTGTACACCGGTGTGACAGGTCCGAGAGTCTTTGAAGGTCAGAAGTTTGCTCTGCTCTGTATTCAGATGAGTAACTTTCTCTGATCCTCCAGTGTGTATATTCCCATCTATCAAATCACGTTTCTTAACATCCCTTTCAGTGGTTCTAACTTTCGTCACAATTTGGTTGGCATTGGGATCCCCCACACTCACTGTGCTTTCATTATTATTTTTTATTTCGCTGCAGTTATCCTGAAGCTGGGCATAACATGACTTGTTTGGGATTAACGGAGCACTCATTTTGAAGCTTCAGGTGACTGCTTTTTTTGCCAGTACTAATTAATGAGAAAGCTTTTTCCTTTCCCTATCAGGTTAACTATTATGCATGCTTCGGTTATACATTTAAATGATAAACTGAACTGATCAGTAGAAAATTCCCCGTCAGAAAGCTTGTCAGAGTCACATTTTTGTGCTGCTCAGTTGTCTTTCATGCAGCCTCTGGATCTAGGAAATCCTTATGACATGCAGTAGAGAGGTTCAAGGAAAGCAAAATCGATCAGTGAAGTTCCCTCTGAATGAGAGCCAGTTAATCCAGGCAACCTATGGAACAAAAAACAAAACGAACATAAACAACGTTACACTGATGTCAGGAATCATGCTAAGTAAACCAAAGTTAAAATCAGCAGGACTCCCAGGTACATCCCCAGGTTAGAGTACTTTCAAACACTTTAGATGTTGTTTCAATCACAGCTTTGCTCTCAGCAAAGATTCTTAGTGTAGCACAGATCTCTGACTTGAGAAGTTACACAGTTAAAACTGTCCTGGCCAGAAGAGCAGTTGCTACTGTTTTTAAGCCCCATGGATTTACAACTGGAAAAAGGCATAAATATCTAGGTGAAGGTGGGACCCCACATCAAGGGTCTAAGCACTTTCTTATTGCTATAACAATGTCTTTATTACACCAAGAGTGGCTACTGATGCATTTAAAGCATCAGTGCATAGACAAGCTGTAAGTAATAAAATTGTAGCTCCATTAGGGGACGTATATGGGTTTCTCTCCTTGCCTTGTACAGATCGTTGCCATACTTGTGCTGACACCCTTTGACGTTTCTTAGCTAGATCTACAGATGCCAAGAAAGCAAAAACTATGGCTGGAGGCCTGCAAAGAAAAACTCTTTTTCTGAAACAGCTGCATATGTGTGTGTTCAAATATAGTAGATGACACACCAGTCCTAATACATGGCAGCTCCTTTTGTCTCTCTTCCCCCTGTCGCTTTGGGAGCCCAGATTTTGTTGTCCCTCACCTCCAACAAGGTGAAGGGGCAGTTTCTGTCTGTGCCATGCTGAAATTCATTCTCACAGATATTTCTTGTAGCCTGATACGTTCATACCCTTCATAAGAAATATGGACACTCGAAATTTGAAACATGGTCCTGGGTGCAAGTCTGGGCTTGTGTTTCTGACACCTACTATGAGCAGGTCCTCCCAGCCTCTGCATTCAGTTCAGCTCTGCTCACAACATCTGGCTCTGAGCTCAGATCCAGTTTCTTTATACAGCACACACAAACGTTGGTTGAGTTTGGATTCAGGCTGCTGGCATAGTTCCAGCTTTTCAGCAAACAACAACTAATTGAATTAATTAATGAAACAGAACACAGTATTAAAAATTTCACTTGAACACCACAGAATTGTGTTATTATAGATCTCATTCTCACAACATCGTAAAGCAAGACTTTTAAACTACTTCTGTATTCTTTCCTTATTCCCAGAGAAAAAGAGTTGAATACTTATTAAATTAAATATATACATTATGGAGTTGTTCTTTTTTTCAGCCAAAAATGACAACAGCAGAATTTACATATTCAACCTGAAAGCTGAACTCTAACTGCTCTTCACTGGGCAAAGCATGTCCATTTTTATCTGTTCGATTAGTTAGGAGGGGGCATTGATGGGCACCAGAGGGAGCTGGGGCCAGTCAGCTCATGTTTCTCCCTCAGCTGGCAAATGACAACACCCTGTGGTACCAAAAGTGAGGGCCACAAAAACAATCAGAGGCTGGAGCACCTCTCCCATGAAGAAAGGCAAATTTAATAGAAAGTGTGGCAAGGAAAGCTTTGGGGAACTGAGAAAAAGGTGCAAGGAACTCATGCTCATCTTTCTTATGCTACCTTTTACTTTCACCAAAAGTGTTACACAATGACCCAAAACTTTAACAGATTGTGGTGAGCTGACCATAGCTGGCTGCCAGACACCCACCCAGCTGCTCTCTCACTCTCCCTTCTCAACACCACAATACAGGGGGAGAAAACAGGATTAAAAAGCTCACGGGTCGAGATAAAGACAGGAAGATCACTTGCCAAGTACCATCACAGGCAAAAGAGACTTGACTTGGGGAAAACTAATTTAATTTAAATTAAAACAGAATTGGATGGTGAGGAACAAAGACAAAAAAACCTAAGATACCTTCCCTCAGACACCCTCTTTTTTTCCCCAGACTTAACTTCACTCTTTCATTCACAGCTCCTCTGTCCCACCAGTTGCTCCTTCCCTGCCTTGTGCTCTCAGAGACACTGAGCCTTCGGGTGCTATGGCAGTATATATAAATAAACTGGTAAATAATGATGATGTACATTAACCCTAAGTACTATCTCAGGCTGCTACTATTTCAAATGTACAAGTAGAGCAATACATTAATTTTCCACTTATTTTCTTCTCCAAATCTCTTACATGGTTTAGAACAAGTTAATTATGGCATTTAAGATTATGAATGTGGTAGTAAAAGGTCATTGGTTCCCCCTGTTTACACGGTCCCCAATATGATTAGTAGCATTGCAAATGAAGATAGTTTTGAAAAAAAAATTGTGGAAATATCTGTATTCATTCAAAGCATCTTCACACACAGCAGGTGAGACAGGCCATGCTTCAGAGACCAGACCAAATAATTTGGTTTAATGTTGCTGGTACAATTGATCAACATGAAGGTCAGGAAAGATCTGTCCCCTCTCAAATACAGGGCACTGCACAACTTCAGTATGCTGCGCATTGAGATCAACCTCTTAAAGCAGTCAATGCTGGCCGGAGACACAGACTTCAAATATATGTGTAATTACACTTCTTTTAGAGAAGGGACAATAAAACACTGTTCAGGCAGAGATTAATCTTAGGTAGTGTTAGCACTGCTCCTCTGCTTCCTCCAGGGTCAGAAAGGAGGGACGGGCACCTTGGAAAGTTGGTTCATCCTGTGCTAACACCCTCCAGGATGGACTCTATGCACCTGATCTTCCATCTCTTCTGGTGACATCCAGTCTCATATTAAGAATGTCACAAACTTGAAGAACCCATTACATCCTTACACTTAGCATCCATACAATTACCTAAAAAGCTTTTCTTCTTATCCAAAATATTGCCTGTTTAACTTTGCAGGTTTTTTTTTTACGGTTGCTGTCACAATGAACACACAGAATAATTATTCTATTTTTGAAAATAATACAAGGTGGCATTCTGCTATAGAACATACTGACAGCCCAGAAGTCCTGCTAAATTAATATAAAAATATAACCAAGTATCTAAGTAAATTAACAATTTATTAATCCAGTTTTCCTTGTTAAGGAATACAAACTTTTGGGTTTGGTTCAGTCAATGTAATAAAGACTTATATACTGTGATAGGCATATATGAGAGTAAGATGTATGGTTTTGTGTTACATTTGGAACCTTAGAAGATTTGCTCTTCTATAGCTTCTATGTAAGAAGCTTTGGCTCGGATTTTCTGCAGGACAGTTTATTTTATGTGGCATTGTCTAGGCTCAACTTCACTATGCTCTTTGGAGTCAGTGAGATGAAAGGACTCAGCTGTGCCTGCATTCTATTGGCTCTTCCTCTATTTTTTATTGCTCCCCTTTCTAGACTGATGTTGGCTGACATACACATAGCTAAAGTCACTCCCTGCTGTGTAGAGGCTCTGAGATTACAAAGATGTGAACCTCCTGATTCTTCAGATGCCATGGTTAGTGCAGGAGCAGGGGGTAAGAGGAGGCTCAATCCCAGCAGCATCTCACTGGGGACCGTGGACAAGAAACATGACTGCAAGTCTTAAAGACTAGACTTGGTACATGTAAAGCTTGACATGGGTAAACATTTCTTGATACTGTATACTGTAAAAATGTCCCCTCTGAATTGCAGAGTGGAAAATGAAGTCATAGCTCTCCATGTCACAGCATCTTGGCAGGATGCAATAACTATATTTGTGAAAAAAACTTTACAAAGTAAACGGAAGTGAACAGGCTAGGCAGCAGAATAAAATGATACCCACCAGACTATGGTTAAATATAGATCCCACAGGGAGGAGAAAATTTCAAGAAGCCAGAAACATAATTATATATATTTTTTTTAACTTCAGCAGTAACAGTTCCCTTCTGAGATATCTGTCTCTTAAGAGCCTCTATTCTAAATCTGAGTCCATTTAATGATGATCTAGGAAAAAAGCCTACAAGAGTTTCTTCCCACCTGCTATTGCAGTTTCTCTCCTATGCTCTGCTCCATCCTAAACTGTATTTAGCCATCAGGTCCCACCCCACCCTCTGGAGACACCAGGGAGAAGGTGAAGCTGAGCTGGATGATTTCTGCCCTACAACACACAGCATGGATTGTATCAGCAGAGCTCAAGTTTGTAAAATGTAGCTGGCTGGAAAAAGAAAGGAGCGGCCTGCTTCTAAGTAGTAACAGCAGCTTTTTTTTGGTTAAACAAGCAGTTTAGAAATATTGTTATCTCCAGTAGGCACAGAATAAAAGAAAATTGGTAAAGCATTACCATGTTATTGGCTGGCTGGTTTGTTTTCAATTTGCCACAAAAATAGAAAAGTAATAATTATGAGATATGCAAAGGAATCATCAAAACACATGGAAAAACAAAAGGGGAGATAAAGAAATAAAACCTGAAATGTGTTGAGAAGTTTGGCTCCTGTATAAACATTTCCTAATGCAGGCTGTCACAGCTGCTTACCCATCCTTGTACTGAAAGTCTAAAACCAGAGTATTTACAGCAAGATACACTAAAAACATCTGGTTGTACCACTAACACTGTGCATAGCTTAGGCTGATTGTTCTTTCCGTATAAAGTGTATGAGAAGCACCTGAATACCTTATATATTGGGCTTGCATGGCCAGGTTTTGGTAGCAGGGGGGCTGCAGGGGTGGCTTTTGTAAGAAGCTGCTAGAAGCTTCCTCATGTCCAATAGAGTGAATGCCAGCTAGCTCCAAGATGGACTCACCACTAGCAAAGACTGAGCCCATCAGTGATGGTGGCAGCACCTCTAGCATAACAAATTTAAGAAGGGGGAAAAACCTCTGTGCAACTGCAGACAAAGAGAGGAGTGAGAATATGGGAGAACAACAACTCTGCAGACACCAAGATTAGTGAAGAAGGAGAGGGGGGAGGTGTTCCAGGCACCAGAGCAGAGGCTCCTCTGCAGTCCATGGTGAAGACCACAGTGATGCAGGTTGTCCACCTGCAGTCCATGGAGATCCATGGTGGAGCAGATATCCACCTGCAGCCTGTGGAGGACCCCACGCTGGAGCAGGTGGATATGCCCAAAGGAGGATGTGATCCCGTGGACAGTACAAGCTGGAGCAGGCTCCTGGCAGTACCTATGGACCCGTGGAGAGGGGAGCTCATGCTGGAGCAGGGGAAGAATGGAGGACTCTCTTGTGGGAGGGACCCCAGGCTGGAGTAGGGGAAGAGTGTGAGGAGTCCCCTCCCTGAGGAGGAAGGAGCAGCAGAAACAATGTGGATGAACTGACCACAACCCCCATTCCCTGTTCCCCTGAATTGCTCAGGGTGAGGAAGTAGAGAAATTGGGAGTAAAGTTAAGCCTGGGAGGAAGTGAGGGGGAGAAGGTGTTTTAAGATTTAGTTTTCTCATTATCCTACTCTGATTTTGACTGGTAATAAAAATTAAACTGATTTCCCCACATTGAGCCTGTTTTGCTCAGGGCAGTAATTGCTGAATGATCTCCCTCTGCCCTTATCTCAACCCACGAGCCTTTCATTATATTCTCTCTCCCCTGTCCAGCTGAGGAGCGGGAGTGATAGAGTGGCTTTTGGTGGGCACCAGGGTCCAGCCAGGACTAACCCTTATTAACCGTCTGCCACTGAACCTATGCCTCTTGCTACTACCATTAAAAAAAAGCAATGGGTTTGTAAATGGAAGGGGCAGAGCCGGCAGCCTGCAAATGGCCAGCCACAGGCCAGCCACTGGCTGCCTCCTCCTGCAAGGTTAATGCTCTCAATCTGGTGGGTTGTGTTTCCCGGGGGCGAGGATCATAGTTTCGGCTGCTCGTAGGGACCTGCATGCCAGACCACTCAGAAAGGAGACTCAGAGAAGAGGCCAAGAGGTGTGAGGGGTGTTTATCCTCCCAGAAGGCAGCTATGACTGCCTGATTACAACTCGGTTGAAAGCATGAAGTGAGAAGACTCCAGTCATTACCCTCTGAAGCTATCCTGGTCATGAGCTCCGAGTTCACAAACCCCTGCAACATCCAGGACAAGAGCTGAGCAGAAGCTCCAGCTCTGCTGCTCTCGGCACAAGTAGCACAGATCTGAACAGGACGAGCATCTTTGCGTTACAGCACCCATAAATAAACTTCTGTGGAAACAGACCCCAAGAAAGAGATCTTGGCCCATAGGGAAGATGCTCCAATTTTCTGACCAATGCAGCAATGAAGGAGGATGGATGAAAGTACATGAGGGATATATTTGTATGAGGATGGAAACAGATGTGGTTCTTGCAGTTACTACAGAAAACTGGCATGACCAGCAGCCTCCTGATATGCATAGCTGTCCCAAGAAATGCTGCCGGGGAAGGACTGGAAAACCAGCCACAGCTTGGCTGAGGACTTCTCTGGGAGAAGAGATACCACTTCAGCTGATGCCAGGGCAGTACGCTGCCAAAACTGAGTCCCATGGATGAAACAAATACAGTGCTGGAAGGGGAGAAGGCGGGAATATATTCTTGAGAAGCCCAAATCATTACAAAGAGCTTCTTCCAACAGCGATGGAAGTTGAAAGCTGATACTAGAACATGGAAAAAAAGCCAATAAACGTCTTGGAGAGGGTAACATACAATTGGAACTAATTAAAAGTGGTGGAGAAGTGCTCACCCAGCCATGTGATAATCTTGTTAATATGATTTGGAAGACTGAGAACTAAGACTTGGATACCCTCCCCAATGGCTTCTATTCATAATGAAGCAGACCCAGCTGTTTGGGGAAATTGCAGCATAATCTCATAGTTGGCAGATCCTATGGAAATGTTGCTGTATAACATGAAGGGGACGGTACTTCAGATAGATGACTTTCTGCCTGACAAGCAATTAAGCTATAGGCACAGAAGAGAAAAGGTGGAGCAAATGTTAATTTTATACATACTGGAAAATGATAGGAAGGCAGTTCTTATTCACTTGTAAAACTGAAATGATCTGAAAATATTACAGGCTTTTGTGCAGTGTGATTCTGTAGCATTTCCAGAACTTCAGTAATGCCTTTACAGTCAATAAATGTTAATATTTTCATTATTTACATTATTAACGATATAAATATAGATATAAAATCTAGATATAAAAAAAGCTAATGGTAAGGAATGAGAGGTTTCATATGCCAAAGCAAAGTTTCTCAGTTATATTTTATTTTTTACCCACCAGTAAGCCAGGTTTTAGTTCATCCAAATTATTGATGAACTTACACTGGTTTATCAAATTAATTTTAAAAAAATGATTATGAACAGAACAGATTTTAAACATTTGCCACATTTAGCTTTAAAAATTACTAAATTAAACTTTTCCCCCTTAGCGATCCAATTAATATTCCAAGATCAGATTTACTTCATGTTTACGTGCTTAAAATTTTTTTAAATGGCAAGTCAGGTGACACAGAAAGGTTGCTTCCTCTACAAAAATTAGTATTTTCTTTTCACAGACAATGGGGTGATAACAAGCCCAGTGGAGGACTCTAGTTCTTGCTTTCACTAGGCCTATGAAGAGATGTTTCTTTTTCACTATTTTCCTTGGGTCAGTATTTCCCCTTTACTTCCAGTTGCCATGTCACATGAAGGCTATCTCACACTCCAGATGTGCCAGGTATGGCCGCTCACCAAGCTCCCAAGCTCCTGAAAACTGAGCTCATGAGGAATGAGATGGTGTAGCCGGAGGAGGACTGCTGAGAAGGATTCAGCCCAGGTCCTGCCTACCACCAGAACCAACCAGAAAGCACCCAAATCAGAGTACAGCCTCATCCTCTAGGTCCCACACTTTGCACTCTTCGCTCTCTTTCCCCCGGGATTTTAGGGCCAAGCCCGCAGTAATATAATTCCCTTATACAATACCCCTGAGACATCGCTGGGAAGCAGCACAACTCCCTGTTTGCTGGAAATCATGGCCACATACATCCCTACCAAAAGCACCAGCCAAAGGTCTTTACCTTTGTGCAAAAGCAAGATTATTCCCTGATTTTCCCAAGGGAGAGGAGATGGAAGAATCTGTCTCTGTGACCTGAAGCAATAGGACTGAAAAATCAAGTGCCAGCATGAAACCCCAGCCCTGGAAATTCCTGTAGCTCCTGGCAGTATCACAATGTATAACTGCCTTGCAAGTGCAACTTTCCTTCCTGAATAAAACAAAAAAAATGGAAAAGATGCTCCATGTTAGAAATGCGCTTATATATATCCTTAATTGCCTCTATATGGCAATGGGAGGACATCAATGTAGCAGGGAGAGCAAAGGGATTGCACCGTTTTTCCTTTGGGTCAACACCGCTTTTCAGCGCTGGGGCATTTTATCTCACAAGCCTGGCTGTGGATGGGGAACAGCCACATCTAATTGCTGTTGGCTAAAGCAACCTGCGGCTGCTTGGTCTCCCTGGGGAACAGACGCACAACTTTTCCTGCTGTGGCAGTGGCAATGGCGGTGCAAAGAGCAGAAATCTCTATACAGCTCCTTAATGTACCTCCAGTTACACTGTGGGAATCAGTATGTCTTCAATACAAACAGATCAATAACCTTCCAGGATAATGTGTATGAATTATTTCCTTTTCATATGAAACTTGTAAATGTGTGGGTTTGGGGGTCGGGTTTTTTTGGTCAAAGCTGTATTGTGTAATACAAATCCGAAGAGCTACCCTAATAATTTATTACCTGTGAGGGCTGAATTCCCAAAGCACATTATGTGGAAAGGATCCTACTTACGGCTATTTCAAAGGAGTATGGGATTTGGGATTAAAGATTCTCATTATCAAAACTGACAAATTGTTTTAATTATTAACATCAATCAAGTCTCCACAAGGCACAAGCCTTAATAGTTGTTTTTCAAGACTTCTTTTTTAACATTTCCATTTGCTTTCAAATGTTCACTGTTGGATAAGACAACATAGTCTGATATAAGTAATCCTATTAATCAGATCCCCCTCATAAGGCAGAAGTCTCTGATCATCTTAGCAACAGCAACCAAAAAGCTGATTTGATAACCACAGCAACTATCTTCAACAAATGTCTGGTTTTATTTCAATTCCAGATAAGTACACCTGGTTAAAGGTACAGGAACAGCTCATACTTTTTAAGGTACAATACTATTCAATTCAGGACTTCAAAGAAAAACAAACAGCAGAACCTCAGGGAAAGCCACTGTAAAGAGAGACAATATTAGACGAGGGCATCCTGGCTGTTTAAGTAGCAAGAGCTGGTAAATCAAGCAAGGCAAGAGCTCAGCCCAGAGCTCCCATCCACGTAGATCCATAATGTCACAGCCATAAGCAAAACACAGGCAGTACAAGAAAAGCTTGAATCAAAGGCCAAAGGAGAGAAGTTTATCACTGATCACCTCAAAGCACCATAGAGCAAACAAAATGGCAAGACCACATAAAGAAGTTTTCTTGGAGACAAGTATAATCAAGGCAAAAACTGATTTCTTCCAAACAAGTGGAACCAAACAGTAGAAAAACAATGCATCAAGCCAAGTCCATGCTGCCATAGCTCAGCCCACCTGTTATGGATGGACATGTTACCCCAGGGCTGACCCCAAGCACAAGGCACAGGGACAGCCCTCTGCACTTTTCCTTCTGCCCCCGGATCCTAGCAGGGCCACCAAGCATGTACAGCTTCACTACTTGGCACTTTTGGGGACAGTGCCACTAATGTAAATAGGAGACAGTAATGAAGGTGAGAGATGCACCATTAGCTCCTATTGTTCTTCTCCATCAGAAAGGAGGGAGAAGAAAATGGATCCAGCCTATCCTTTCCAAGCACCTTCACCCTGCAGAGCCCAGCCAGCAACTTACTATGTCCCTCTCTATCCAAAAACATGAACTGCAGTTTATCATAAAATCTGCAACAGCTGGATGGTGGATGCGCTGGGCCCCAAAACACTGCTTAATTTATTTCTGTACAGCACAAAATCTTGACATAGAAAGAGGATTGTGAAATGTTTCCAAAATGATCACTGTTTGGTTTTTTCTTTTTTTGCTAAGACTGCTAAATCTTTCCTGTCTTCCAAGAAACATCTGGGAGACAGAAAAAAAATATTTAGTCATAACACTCAGACATAAAAAAGTTCATAAATTTGCTTCCTATTGAGCAAAAACCAGGAACTCAGAAGCTTTGTCTACTCCAGCAAATTTATCCACTGCTGATAAAGCAGTTACAACTGGTGCTTAACTCAGTTTAACTTCAAGTGTAGCCAAGGGTAAACTGTCTTTCCACATCATTTTCTGAATTCTACTGAATTCAACAGCAGGTAAATGTGTCAGTTCTTAACTGGATACCTAAATATGAATTTAGGACCCCAATTTTAGATTGCTAGGTTTGCACATTTCAGTTTGAACCACCACCAGTTCTGTAATGCCGGCAAACTTTCAAAAGCATCACTGCAGTCAAACTTTCAGAACATTACTGCGGATACACAGAGGCAACGCATCAGTAAAAATCAAAGCAAATGTAAAGCATATTCTGCTTATTTGCTTTAATTCCAGTAAAAAGCATCTTCCATAATTTGATCTAGATTTCCAAAATATTTTTCCTTGTGACTTGAGACATAAGGGTGAGGGGAGTGGGGGGAACACTGTCAATTTGTTTTAAATAACAGTGGCAAGATGAAAACGGTGGTAAAATCCAGATTGGGTTCAGGACTAGAGGACCTTGGTTACATCAGTTACAACGACCGACTGAAGGGCATAAAGCTCAGTGTGTTTTTATTCACAGTTGTATTTTCTTACCAGGATCTGCAAAGTACATGAAGTACAGGTGTAATTCCAGCTGTTAGGAAGGCAGAAGGAACATATATAACTATTCCATGCAAGCCACTCTGACTGACCGAGAAGCTAGAAGTTCAGATGCCATGCTGCCTACCGAGCACCATGCATCTGTGGTGGCTGAGGGCTCACCAAGGGCAAACTGGCAAAGAAGCTCTCATTTAAGAGCACAGAAGGCAGAATGCAAAATCTTATTATTCAGAAAGGTCAAGCACAACTAATGCATTACCTGCCCACTGCTACTGATTCCGAAAGTGTACTACAAGTACTTCACAGTGACCACTGTTCTGTAAACAATTACATTTGTTCTGCTTAAAAAAATTTGTATATATTGCTCAAAAACATTTACAGCAACTTGTCTGTTAAAAGATTGCATCCCCATTTTCATACATTAACAGAAATTTGATTCAGCTTTAGCACTCTATCACCTTTCTATTTTCCATGCTCTCTTGCCACATGCTCCTTACGTGCTCCTTACACGTATAAATAAAATAAGAAATACTTTCATTATGAGCTTTGGGAATTTTTTTTTCCTGCTGTATTTTTCAACAGCAAATTTATATACAATAAATGGATAGGACTTGAGAGCTTTATGCTCATATTTATTTTTTATATTGTGAATTAGCACCCACAGTTGTTCATCAGGCGTCTTTTGTATGTATCAGATACAGATCAACTGAATGAAAACCAGCAAGCACTCACCCCCTCAGCCCAAGGACAAAGGGATATTTCTTTCAAGTTGCATGCCTCAACTTAAAGTAGTCCCACTCTCTACTTACCTCAACCATATATTTGTGTTCCTTCCTTCTGAAGCTGGGAAGAGGTTCGGGCTTTTCAGCACGTGCTGAAGACCAGTCGGGCTTTAGGGCAAAACACAGAAATAAGCTCCAAAGAATGGGATACTGCAAAGGAAGCACCCGCAAGTTCCCTCCCTTCTTTCTCCAGTTCGGCTGTGTTTGCAAACTGAAGGGAGAAGGATGTAGTCTCCCAAGGGACTGCTCAAGACTTTCCAGCTTTGCTGGTGGAGCTGGTTGGAGGACAACTGCTGGTGGAGGACAAGCTGAACATGAGTCAGCAGTGAAGGCTAACCACGTACTGGGCTGCAATAGCAAGAGAGTTGCCAGGGTCAAGGAAGTGAACCTTCCCTCTGCTTGGCACGCATGAGGCATCTGGAGCACTGTTTCCAGGTGTGGGGACTCAGTGTGCTGATACTGGAGAGGATTCGGAGGAGGGCCACCAAGATGGTTACAGATCTGGAGTGCATGATGTACGAAGAGAGGCTGAGGGATCTGGCTTGGTTCAGCCTGGAAGAGAGGAGCATTGTGGCGGGGGGACCTAATAGCTGCCCTCAACTACCTAAAAAGAGGAGTAATAGAGAAGAGGGAGCCAGACTCATCTCATAAGTGCCCAGTTAAAGGAGAAGAAGCAAAAAGAAGAACAAGTTGCAATAAGGAATATTTTAACTGAACTTAAGGGGAAAAAAAATTATGACAGGGTGAAGCACTGGTACAGGTCACCCAGAATGGTTATATGATCTCCATCCCTGGAGATTTTCAAAATTTGGCTCAAGAAGACCCTGAGCAACCTAACCTAATGGGGACGTTGGTCCAGCTCTGAGCAGGGCTTGTGTCCTCTAGAAGGCATTTCCCACCAAATCATTCCATGATTCTAATAGCAATGGCTTCACAGAAAGAGGAACCAACGACAATTTCATGACACACTGCTTGAAACTCCACTGAACAAGACACAGTGCAGGCCTGAGAGCCTGAAATCACTAGTTGTTTTTCCAACAAAGTGCATTTTGCCCAAAATAGTACCCAAAAACTGGAACAGTCATCATTTCCTCAGGACCCCAGGAATGGAGCAAGGACAATCTATAATGTAAAGCTACTTTGCAGTTAAGAGCCCTGCTCTTTGGTTAGGAGTAGTGATAATGCTGGAGCCACCAAGGATGTGGCAGAGACACAGTACCTACATCTACCAATGAGTTACGGTAGCTCAGGTAAAACTGGTAGGCACATACCTTCAGCAAAGAGAAGGATACAATCTTCCTTCATGCCACTATTTATTTTTAACTCTATTGAGTTTTAGGCTGTCTCTGTGGCCAGGACATTCAGTAGCACGGCCATGGTTAGATGACATAAAGAAAGGACACAAAAGGAATGGGAACCCTATAGAAATGAACTTAGCGCAGGTAAATTAGTGCCATACTGTTAGTGAGTGCGTTTGCCAAAATGCAAATCTCAGAAGATCACTCAAAATACTCATCTTGTATATATAAATACTAAATGAAGTATTTATTGTAAAAGCACTTCGCAATGACTAGCAGTCCCAGGAGTCTGCAAACACCTGTGGGAAAAAACCTGAAGGTAAAAATGTCACCTTTCTCTAAAGATCAGCCCTGCTGAAACTGATATGTGAATGTTACACTGAGATCTTTCTTCATCAAAAAGTGCCAGAGAAGCACTACAAGAAATTCTCTCCATTTCACATCTGTGACATCTTTGTCAGTATATTCTTCCTGAGAGAAAATTACATTTCCTTCTATATGTTAAATTACTCATTCTTCCAGTGACACACAGAGAAGAATAGACTCAATTGCTCCCACTCACCTTGGCATGGCAAGTACAAGTTTTATGCAAAATTCTGTAAAAACTTCTTTTATTCTATCTGATTCAACAGCATATTTCTTTAATTAAACCCTAGATTCCAATTCTATTAGAATCACAAATTCCGTGTTATAAGGGAAATTATGTATGTTACTGAATGGGAAGTCTTTTCCGGGAGGAAAATAAGGCGAAACTCAAAAGGAACTGGAGAAAATGAAGCAGACCATTTCAGTCTGTAAGAAGGAGAAAAATTAATACCACAACTATCTCTACCACTTGCAAAATGTATTTCTTAATCTGAATAAATAGGTGATGATACAGAGGAAAGCAGAACAATGACTAACACTACACGAATACAGAGTTGGAGATGGCCAAGCTTTGGTCTAACTTGCAGCAGGACAGCCATCCCATCTTCCCTTTTGCCCTTTACTTCTTTCAATACCATTAAAACTACAGGACTGATCATCAATATGAAGAATTTCCCAGTGATGCCAATATAAAATCTACTTTCCGGAGGTCTGTGGGACTGTGCCTTTTATTTCCCAAGATAAAGCAATCTCAGTGATCCAAAGTTGCAATCCTTTTTTTTTTCCTATTTTTCTTATTACTTCAGCAACTAAAAAAAATACATAAATCTACAAATAAAAAGTCTACTGTCAGTTGGTTTCGTTCAGCCTCAAGATCCACAGTGCACCAGTAAGCAAGTAGTCAGTAATACTCACTCATCCTGTCCTTAATTGGAAAGATACTGTAGATGTTTGGAAACAGTCATAAAAAGAGATGGCACTGGAAAACAGCAGATACCAGTTTACCTATGTGCTCTCAAAGGACTCCAGAAGGAATGGAGGAATGGATATGAACTATCTGATATGTTGTATTAACTGTATTTTAATACATATGCCACTTCTAATATGCATAAAAGTTGTTTTGAGTGTTAGGCAGATCATAATACAACTCCTGGAAGTAGAAATGTTACTCTAACAGGAAAACTGAAGATTACTTTTGTTTGAAACTGGAGAGATCTGCAACTCACATACAGCTTTGAGCATACCAAGCTTTGGAAGCTCAGTAAGAAATTGGAGGACATTAAGAGAAAAGCAAGATAAACACTTAATAGGATAGCAGTGTACCATACTTAACCACTGCATACCACTAAGGTAGTTAATAAAACATTGTACTTAGATTTCATAAGGAGACATGGAACTACCACTGGATGTTTTAAGAACATTTTAGACAAACTACTCTTAGAAATGATGTGATTCTAGATTATTTTGCCTTGAAGAAGAGGAATGGGTAATGTGACCTCCCTCCCAGTCTTATTTTCTAACTCATCTATGAAACTTTGGGAAAAAACAATAAAAGAAACTAATATATGCAACACGGATAAAAAATTACTATGGGAACTATAAGCTCCTGTCCAGCAAATGCTCCCATACATGCTCAACTTTATTATCTTAAGTCATCTTACAGATGTCAAGGGGATGACTCAGAAAAGTAAAATTATGCACATGCCAAAGTGTTTGCACTGTGAGTGCAATAACTCTCACTTCTGTACAGCATGAGGAAAGACGACTGTTCACACTTCCACGCTGCCTGTATGAGAGCTTTCAAATCAAAATAATTAATGTCTGGAAAAGCCTGGCTAGTGAAGAGCTTTGTTAGTTTGTACAAGAAACATTTGTAGGACTTTGGACATAGAAAAAGTGATGGGGCAATGAATCAGTAAGCTTTCTAATGCTTTTGTGCATTCACTTGGAGCGTATGGAGGTAAAATAATAAAGAAGATTTAGTGTCAGAAGCTCCCACTGGTGAAGTCAAGATGTCTTGACACCAAATATTTTAGGATACTGGCACATTCTTACCATGATCTCTAAAGAGACCTTAATGGTGTCAGTCCCGAAGCAAACCGAGATACCCTTGTTGAATATTACAGAATGCATTCATATAGTCAAGAAATGGAAGAGTCAATGTGATGACTCGGATGTATGAATTCAACTGTTTACAGCCTTTTATAGGGGGGTGCTTCCCAAAATGGGATCTCTGAGAGCTGTCATCTCTCTTGCCAAAGCAAAGATGGTACATGTGATGACAGAGTGCTAGGGATCTTGTTGGAATGCTTACACAAAAGGAGCAATAAAGACTGTTAAGTCACACCTGGTTTGTTTCTACCAGACTAATATGCATTATGTCAGATAACCACTTTAATAACTTACGTAATTGCTTAGAGGATTGAATATGAAAAAGAAATGGCAGTTAAATTGGTCTGTCTAACAGACAATACTCTTAAAGTAACATTATTAGTGGTAACAGAATGAAAATGAGAAAAGGAAAATTAAAGTTAAATGATCATTTTTCCTGCTGTGACTCAGCTCTGCACCACGAGCATTACTAGGGGTATTTTTACTGCCTTGAATGGAGCAGGACCAAGCCTATTGCTTTAATCATTAAAAACTGATTAGAAGAGAGCACTGAAAAACAAACACTAGGAAATTATTGCCCTCATGCTACAGAATGGATTAGATATGGAAAAATTAATGGCTTCTTCATCTTGTCTCATTGTTTACTTACAGTAACTTATATGAAGCAATAAGGGCATATAAATATCTAAAAGCAGAGGAAATAAAATACCCCCTTGCCAGGAGTAACAGTCTAAAAAAGCAGTGTGCCTCTTGGGTATCCCACCCTTCTGAAAATGAGATATCTTTTGAGAAAGTTTCCACTGGTTAACTGACAATGATGGCAGTAAATACAACACAATAACTGGAAGAGTGCGTTTTTAATAACTCTGTGGTTTGTATTCTTTTATTTGGCAAACTGTCTAAATACCATTGTGGCATTATATTAAACTATCTCACAAGGACTCAATCAGCTAATGTATTATTGCTAGGCTTGAAAAAACATAAAGACGACCTATTTATAAATAGCTTCTCTGTTTTCAGTGTATTACCTTTTTTATTCTTCCAAGGAAGGAAGGCTGTTGCCAAAAACTATACGCCAGTATCATTTGGCAAACTTTTTGTAGCACTATCTGATCTGCAGAGACATTAAATCTGTACTGCAAATACATAGTCAACAACTTATTAGAAGGTGGAATCTGTTGTCCATTACACAAATACATATATGGTTGATAAGACATGCTATAGCAGCTGTTGTGGAGATATTTCCTCATAATTCACTCCATGCAAGCAACATATATGCAGCTGCCACCTTCCTAGTGGAAGTGAAAAATCTTGGAAAGCCTGCTTACAGAAGTCACTGCACCTAACCATTAGCCATGCTACCATTTTGAAATACCTTTTTCCCCCTTTGTCTTCATTGCACTCAAAAGCTGCATCTTACACTAACTATGGGCTGCAATTTAAAAATTGACTGCTTATGTAGGAATTATAGCATGTGAAATGCTATATACCTGGAAATTTCAGAAGTTGAGAATAGCCACGTGAAAGGTTTTCTTCATTTGCACGTTAAGTAAGGCTAAAATACATTTTCAGGAATGACACACTAAATGGTAAATTTCAGCCTAGAGGGTTTTGGTTTTTTTAATGAATGAATACAAACCATTTACAGAAGGGTTTTTTAAAGACAGAGTTAGACCCTTCACTGTACACGACAGTGGGCATTGCCATAATGCAAAAGCAGGATGTTACAAGCTGTGGGGATGCTTGTGCAGATCTTAAATCCTTGCAAAACCTATCCAAGGCCTTAATTACTTCCTCTGTAATACATGTATACCTAATCATGTTTCAACTTTCATCTTCTATCCTTTGTCTCCCATAGTCTTGACATCTAATGTTCTGTTCAAAGCACAAGCAAGCAGAAAATTCTTTTATCTTATCCTTGGGGAAACTGCAAAGCATCAACCAGAGGTAAAAAAGTCCCTTCAGCGTCTATCCTCTTTATTAACTGAGAAATACCATCCAGTTTCATATTTTGCAGGAGTGGGCAAAAATCTAGTGGTGTGAGTGCATAAGGGATGAGATGGTGTCTCTCATCTAATCTCTGCTATGTGATATGAATCCTATGCCCCTATCACAGACATGAAAGCAAAGACTATACAACTGCACTGGCAGCAATTGAAATGCAAAGTTTTCTGCACTATGGTTTTACTGAACATACTTACATTTTTAGATGTTCTTTATGGTTATATGATTTAGCAAGAACTTTTTTTATTAAAACACAAGGCTCAGTTTAAATCAGCTTGCAAAAACAATGACAAACCACAAGGTACAGATCTCAGAATTGATAGGCTACATCTGTTAGGGCATACTTTATTTGGATTCTGTGAATTGATTTTAAGGATAAAGGGAATATTTGATCACAGAGTCCATAGTATTTGATCATACAGTGGAATATCATCTATACGAAGAAATTATATGTTGACACCAAGAATGTGGATAAACTAAAGCATTTCAGTTCCTGAGAAACCAAGCAGAGACATGCAAGATTAAGGTATAAGAATGTCTGAGGTCTATGCACAGCACAGAGTTGACGTGCTGCCTGCACAGGCAGTGTCCCTGGCAGGCAATGGTGCTCCCTGATGCAGTGAAAAAATTATGAATTCTCTGGTCTTTGCTAATTTGACTTTGTCAATTCCTTCCCAGTCCAAAATCTGGTCAAGATTTGGAAGCTGAGCATCTAAACAAAGACTCACCAGACAAGTAATTAAGAAATAAGATTGTTTCCACCTGTTGTCTGTGCTACTTGTGTCCCATCTCCAGCAGTGTTTCATCTCTGATTGCTTAGAGAATACAAAAACCCCACAAGTTAAAGCAAGCCTGCATTCCTATCTGCTCACCCTCATCAAATACAAATAAATCCAGAAAACATCAGTAAATTGCATGTTAGAGGAAAAATACCACCAGATCAATGAAGTTTACAGCAGAAGTCCTATATCATAATCACATCAAGAGATTTAAAATGCTAAGCTGTTACACTCCTGTATTTGTGTATTGCTCCTTGGGAATGACTAGACATCTCGGAGCTCAGAGATCACTTGGAATGATCTAATTTTATCTTCCTCTGACTTTTAATATTGCAGTGAGGATGGTGGAAGAAAACATGTGTGAGCAGACCTGACTTACACACAGCAGCTAGAAACTCTGGGTAAGTAAGACAGGGAAGTTCAAATCTGCCTTGTTCAAACCCTGTGTACTGAAGAGAATTTAATGAGTAGTCCAGTAAGGATCTGTGTACAAAAATGCATCAAAATCAAGCACTGAAATAATTTCAAGTGACAGATGAATTAATACAAAGCAAAGTCTCTTCAGAGGTACTTTGGGGAGAAAATGCCTACATTTATTAACCAGATTACTTGTTAAACATAAACTGCCCTGCTTCAGCTGCAAGACTACACTGCGCTCCTATGGGAAGCTTATGTGAGTTCTTCTGCACAATAGCTCTTGTCACCAAAAAATAGTATCTTTGGATCAGGTTTTACATATAAAAAGAAACTATCTGTGAAAATTATCCTATGTGAACTGTGTTACTTTGTTTACGTGGAATGTCCCATTTAATTTTTTTATAATGAATAGTATTTCAAATTCATCATGTCAGATAAAGATACAACAATTATACCTTTCAGTTGCAATTACTGCTATTTGTGCAAACAGTTTCCACCCATTTCTTTTAGCTGTATTGTTTTACAAGTTATGTTGGCAAGAATTTTTACAAATAATAAAAATGCCCCTTGACACCTAACTTTTCATAAAATACAGTCATTTATGTTCTCATAGCACAGCTCTCTTGGTGAAATTACATACTTCTAATGAAAAAGAATATTAAGCCTCTAAAAAAAAAATAAATAGAAGAAAGTGGTTTGGTAGTACTTCCAGCCTACACCTAGATTAACAAAAGAAACACGGCTAGCAATGCTCCTGAGCACTGGTGCCAGCTAGCCTGGGATGGCCCATCTTTATCCTTCCAAACATTTTTATCCACTAAAAGAGGGTAGATACTTGCAACTTCATCCTTGAATGTTCAAATTTTGGAGATACTCTATGGCAGTGTTTGCGAGAGTGTCAACCATCATGGGCCGAAGATAGCCAGCTGCGACTCTGCCAGGTGGAGATCAAACCTGAGTGATCAGGAAGGCTCCCTATTTAGTTTACCTGCATAGATGTGGCTGAGGGGTACATAAGAAAATGCAGCAAATAAAATTGTAACTTTATGGAATCCTGTGGAAAACCTCACTATTCCTGGGCTCCCAATCCCAATGAAATAAACCCAAAAGATGGGAATCAGCCACTGAATAGTAATGGCTATTCTCTTCTTCAGACCCTGCTCTTCCTGCAATCTGAAATGCTTTTTCTCTGTCTTCCAGCCTCTTCACTCTGGAAACAATTTAGGTAAGAAATACTCCAGTGAATTAATTCACATAGAATCATAGACCCATAGAATGGTTAGAGTTGGAAGGGACCTTAAAGACCATCAAGTTCCAACCCCCTGCCATGGGCAGGGACACCTCCCACTAGACCAGGCTGCTCAAAGGCCCATCCAGCCTGGCCTTGAACACCTCCAGGGATGGGGCATCCACAACTTCTCTGGGCAACGTGTTCCAGTGTCTCAACACCCTCACACCAAAGAATTTCTTTCTAGTATCTAATCTAAATCTCCCCTCTTTCAATTCAAAACCATTACTCCTCATTCTATCACTACACTCCCTGATAAAGAGTCCCTCTCCAGCTCTCCTGTAGGCTCCCTTCAGATACTGGAAGGCTGCTATAAGGTCTCCCCAGAGCCTTCCCTTCTCCAGGCTGAACAACCCCAGCTCTCTCAGCCTGTCTTCATAGGAGAGGTGCTCCAGCCCTCTGATCATCTTCATGGCGTTCCGCTGAACCTGTTCCAACAGGCCCATGTCCTTCCTGTGTTGAGGACTCCGAAGATGGACACAGTACTCCAGATGGAGTCTCACAAGCGCAGAGTAGAGGGGCAGAATCACAACCCACGACCTGCTGGCCACCCTTCTTTTTATGCAGCCCAGGATGCAGTTGGCTTTCTGGGCTGCCAGTGCGCACTGCCAGCTCACATTGAGCTTCTCATCCACGAGCACTCCCAAGTCCTTCTCCTCAGGGCTGCTCTCCAGCCATTCTCCGCCCAACCTGTATTTGTGCTTGGGATTGCCATGTCCCAGGTGCAGGACCCTGCACTTGGCTTGGGTGAACTTCATGCAATTTGCACGAGCCCACCTCTCAAGCCTGTCCAGGTCCCTCTGGATGGCATCCCTTCCCTCCAGCATGTCGACCGCACCACACAGCTTGGTGTCCTTGGCAAACTTGCTGAGGGTGCACTCTATCGCACTGTCCATGTCTCCAACAAAGATGTTAAACAGCACTGGTCCCAGTACCGACCCCTGTGGAACACCACTCGTCACTGGCCGTCACTTGGAATTGAGCCATTGACCACAATCCTTTGAGTGCGGCCATCCAGCCAGTTCCTTATCCACCAAGTGATCCATCGATCAAATCCATGACTTTCCAATTTTGAGACATGGATGTTGTGCAGGACAGTGTCAAACACTTTGCATAAGTCCAGGCGGATGACGTCTGTTGCTCTGCCCATGTCTACCAAGGCTGTGGCAATATCGTAAAAGGTATTCATGGCTTCAGATTTTAAAAACCATATATTGTCAGTGGAATCCTCCAGAGTTCAGTTGCGTGTCTTCTGCCCCACCTCTCACAGGGTACTAAATCCAGAGCCAAACGCTGCGTGGAGGGAACACAGTGCCTGGAGCACCCCCATCCCCTTCTGGATCAAAATGTCTTTTTCTACCCAACTGCCTAGAGCACTGCGCAGAGCAGGCTTTCATCCCCCAGATGCACCTGAGCCTTGCACGAGTTCCTGGCAAGAGATGGTCACAGCAAAACATCTGCTGCCTTTAAAAGAACAGGTTTTCACCCCTGTGGGGTTACTAAAGCAGTTTAGTATTTTTTTTTGTCAAAATAATGCTTTTACTCTATTAAAATTCTATACATTTTTTGTAGGAAAGTTTCTATCTTGTTTTTTCTAAGTAGAGAAGAGAAGAAGAAAGCAATGACAATGATAAATAAGTATATTTTTTAAAAAACTAATTCTGAAGAAGTATTTCAAAGAATAGATTAAAAAATTCTAAAGACTTTTTTTTTTACTTTTTTCACTTCATACAGTCAATATTTTTGACCCACTGTTTTTATTTCACATTTCAGGACAAAAGGGTCTGAGTCAGCTGGCATGAAGCCACACCATGACCTACAAAGAAAGTGCAGACTGTATTAATTAGCCTTGTCCCACAACAGACATGAGGACAGTATCAGAGTGCCAAAGAATATACGCACAGATAGCAGAAGGAAAGCTAAGCGAAAATAGGAAGGCAGGAAACAGTTAATCAGTCTTAACGGAGAATGGGGTTATACAACATAAAAGAGAAAAAGTGTTGAGAAATTAGTTATTTGCAATGAAAGCGAAAATAAAATTAGTACTAAAAGAAACTGGAATAGGGTGGAAAACAGGAAGGCAGCAGAGAAGTGTAATCATAGAAGAGGAGGAAATTGCATTTGCTTGCAAGTAACAGCTCTGGCCTTTCTCAGAAAGAACTGGCACTCCCAGGAAACTCTTCGAATTTCAGGAAAGTTGAAAAAATGGGAGAAAATCACAAGGTATGCAATCAAGAGTGAAGAAGTAAGCATGGAGTTAGGATATATAACTCCCTATTACATCGTGTTTCCTAGCACTTTGCTAAAAAGGACACTCAGGGGTGACCATATCCCTTTCTCCTCTAAACTAAATACTGAGAAATTCCTCCCTTTCTTTACTCCCTCACAAGAGTTCTCTTGCTTTAGTTCACTGCTTCTGCAATGAAGCCCAGACTGTGCCTCTTGCACCTACCTGGAAACCTAAGGAGAAAGCTGCGCAGCTCAGAGAGGTCCTCCAGTGGGCTCTGCCTGCTGTCCCACACAAATAAACAACCTTGGTGGTTTGCTTCACCAGCTCCCAGCCAGCCTGGCCTAGTCCTGACCTCCCTGGCAGGAGGAATATTACGGTCAGCCAAGTCCTGGCTTAGCCCAAGCCCTGTTTGATCAGCGGAAGATTATGCTAAGAGCTTTCCTATCTGAATACAGCATGTGAGCATTTGAGCTGGCTTCTGCCTTCCTGTTGTAATTACTTGATAATCATCATCAGCACACACACCTTCCACAGACACCTCCCGAGCAAAGGGTCCAAAGCTCTCCTATCATCAGCCTTTTCTACATCCCTGGAAAATGAATCACTTGGTGAGAAATTGTGGCATGAAGCCATTATCCTTATCATATACTGTGGGATATTTTTTGAGAAACACAAATGCAAGCAAAGTGATTAGCCATGGCTGTGCCCTACAGAAATAATACTGCTTCCTTCTGATAAGCAAAGTAACTGTTTTGAATGTGACTTCACCTTATACTGTGCTCTTACACAAATCGGGGATGTTATCTTGGAGACAAAGACAATAATAAAAATAATCTATTCCCATGACTTTCATAGTATCAATGTTATCTTGCTTAAAACCAGAAAGTTTTACAAGAAAAGTCTGATGTCACATCTGGCTTTGGTGGGATCAGGCTGTGTCCAGGTCTGTTCTTGTTCTTGCTTTCTGTGCTTGTCAGTAACCCCATAACATTGCTTTCTTGCCCTTACGGATCAATAACTGAAGAAACAGCTAAAATCTGAGAGCTCATCAACTGAAAATGCATCTTCTTGAACTAACTGATCATAGAGTGACTGTGAGTTTCTGATGTGATGCAGCCAAATGAAGGCAAATGTAATCTTATGGAGGCATTTCCAACACAGATTCACAAACACAAGTGCCTCTGTGTAAATCATTGGTGAGATATCAAGCAATCCAACTGGCAAACCACGTTCACTGTAATGCACGGGTAATGGAACCTAAGGTAATTGAGGGAGAGGAAAACCTGTTTTAGGAGAGGAGAAAAGAGAATGTGGCTTGTTTAGTCTAGTCAAACAAAAGCTTAAACAGACTCATATCTCTCTCTTGGGATGCATAAGGGGGTTAATCTAAGAATATATACTATGCGAATGGTACCTGAGAAAAGGTGTTTAAATTTGAGTCGCAAAAGCAAGTGAGTACGACCTAGCAGTCAATAAATCTAGGTAGAAAGTACAAGACAATTCCTAGGCTTTAAAGCAGAGAGCTTTTGCTAGCCAGGTACTTCTAAAATGTGAGATGGGAAAATTCTGAAAGTATTACATGATGCGAAGCTTGTGGCAGGTGGGGCAGGACTCATGGGTCAAAAAGAGCCCTCCAGATAAAAAGTAAGTGCCATAGTTTACTCTGCTATCGGGCATCCTTTTCCCTCACCTACCACCAACCTGTAGACATAGCTCCTGATAGGAGCAGGGCTCTCAGCATGCATGAATTCATTTGGGAACTCACCTTCTTGTACACCCAGTACACAGCTCTCTTGAACAGTTAAGCAAGGCTTAGATTTGGGTTCTCTGTCCACACAGAATCAATCTGCAGCTAAGCAAACACATTGTTATGATCCTTCCCCACTACCAGAAACAATTATTTCCTGCAAGAAGTCAACCCATTATTTTTTTTCTGCCCTGTTCAGAATTTATGCACACACACCCCAAATGAAATCAAAGCAACATACTTAAACAGAGCAAATTTGGGAAGAAGCAGCTCCTAGCTGGCAGCAATGTTTTATAAGGGGCTAGACCACAAAGCCACATGGAGAAGCACCTTATGCAAATGGGACCAGTCAAGAAATAAGTATGGCTCAGTGTAAGCCTTTCAGAAT
The DNA here is from genome assembly GCA_002844005.1 of Limosa lapponica baueri. NCBI lineage: Eukaryota > Metazoa > Chordata > Aves > Charadriiformes > Scolopacidae > Limosa > Limosa lapponica. Next base: position 88,132 of record KZ506289.1, on the reverse strand, counting down.
GTAACATATAGGGCTTTAAGTAAAAGAGGGGGATAACACCATTGTTTATTTGAAATATGGAAGGCAACTGAAAAGCATGCTTAGAAATATCCAGTATTAAAAAAAAAAAAGTCTAATCCCATTAATCTGAAAAGACCTTGGAGATCAGCTATGACACATACTATCTGGCACAGAAGAATATCATGACATACATTACAGATATTTCACTGAGAAGTACAGTCCAGTGAGAAGGAATTATTTGAAATGTTGCAATACAAATCTGAGGTTTGGGGATGCAGGGAGAGATTCTTTTTCATCTTTAGTGATACTGGGCTTGGTTCTCCTTGGCTCCACCTCAGTCTTTGTTAAAAGAGGTAACTTTAAGGTGTGCTAAGTACCCTTTACCGCTGTAGCCCCTTTTAATTCATTGTTGGGGTTTGACTCACGTGATATAGATGTCTTTCACCTGCTTGGCTTGCATGGACCATTGAAAGTGATTCAAGAAAAAGATGATCAAAGCATAAGATCAAATCCAAAACAACAATGTAGATGTATACACCACCTCTTTTTGATTCATGGTGAGCTCCCCACAGGTGTTTCTCTACTTTTTGACCCTCACTTGCCCTGTGTGTTTAGCTTGCACGCTCCTCTTTAGTCTAAGACTGTTCAAGACTCACTAAATGACTGCGGTCTTTGGTGAAAGACTGTACAAAACTCCATGTGCACTCCTTGTACTTCACACAGCAAGGTCCTGTTCTCAGTTGGATGTTCTATGACCTAATGTAATATAAATAGCAGGAAAGTTAAGACAGGGCATTCAGACCCCACATCCAACCTACTCCCCTTGCACAGAGGCAGCTCAAGCACTCAGAGCACCATCATGCTGTGAGGGAGCAGCGGATTTGAATCATCTGTAATGTGATACTCAGGTTTACCCTGCCTAATGCTCCATCATTCAGCTCTTGAATGGGAAGACATTTCACACTACACAACTCAGTTTTATTTCAGTTTTTCTACCCTGGCATGTTACTGAAGCCAACCCAAGTTGCTGTGACAACAGGCTGGTCCTGAAATGAAAGGAGAAAAAGCTTAGAAAATCAGGAGCAAGGGACATATGGGAGAAAGAGTTCCAGTCCTGTAATCCAGAGAAGGGACAGCAGGCAGATGATTCTGTGAGAAAAGGGGGTTCTAGAGCACTGGGAAGAAGTGAGGTGATAAAAGAGACTATTGACAACAGTGTGGATGGGGACCTTAAAGAACCACTGGTACTAACCCTGTAAATTGTAAATTGTAGCATTTGTAAAGTAAGGGCTACAATGAGAGGCCAGACTCATCTCACCTTTCTGCAAGCATCTACAGCTGAACCAGTTCACCTCAAGTTCCTTCTAAAAACAATAAAGAAAACGAGGTATTTTCAGGGCACAATTCATCCAACTCATACCATATACCTAGCCTAGACTGAGACGAGATGACTTTGTCTGCTGACTTGAATGCTGCCTGAGGGGTGGTTCAGGCGTAAACACCTACAATGTAGTATCTATGTCTGGCCAGAGTCCCAGCCTTGGAGGCCTAAACTCTGGACTCCAGCCAGTTTTAGTGGTGGGCAAATCACTTTATCTCTGCTGAGCAGGGTTTCTTTTCACCAAACTTTAGCTGTCTAAGAGGTAAGCATTGAGTTTAGGCAAGTTGTGTAGACGTACTCTGCAACCTGCTGAGAGAAAGAGGCCTTTCCCAATGGAAATTCAAGTTATACTTGTGGCCTGAATCACCCTGACTCTTTTATATGGTTAAAGTCACATAAATCTTGGCTCCCTGCTTTGCAACAGTATTTTCTATAGTCAAAGTGGTGAATCCTATGGGCAGGGCTCTGGAAAACCCTTTGAAAAACAGGTTTGACTCCTTCAAGGAAAACCACCACTTAGTCTTCCAGTAGCTGACAGTAAAGTGCAATTATATAGCCTGTTTTGTTCAAACACTTGTCTTCATGCTGTTTAAGAGTTTGTCTTCTGTTGCAGTAGTGACTCAGCTTCTTTACGTTCCCTACTCTGGAGGTAAAACCCCACAGAGGAACACAGACTCCCTGAGAAGCACCAGACTGGGAGCAGAGAGTTACTACATAAGGAACAGAGCTACTTGTCTGGGTCATTACGAATAGTTGTGTCAGTAGTGCTGGCTTTAAGCCACAGGTCCCCTCACTGGAGTATAAAGAAGTGCCTCTCCAGCTAGAGTCAGGGTTAGGTGGCAGACACTGCATTAAGAGGAAACTCTTGAGTTAGCCTGTGCTAGAGCTCTAAGAGGTTCATACAAATAAAGAAAAACTTTGCCAAATGCGAAGGTAACAATACAGAAAGGATACAGGTTTTATTTGGGCATTCATAAGAGGTTTTTAGGTTGACTGCAGCAGTCCTCATGATAAGAAACAGAGAGTGTATCCCTGAAGCAGTTTAATAATCTAAGATACTGAGTTGTATAGTCTCATCCTACCTGTTCTTTTCCAATAATCAGTGATGATTTTTTTTTTCCTGAAAAGCTCATGGACTGGCTTTGGGGTTTGGGTTGGGTGATACTTCTGAAGACGGTTTGCAAAGCCCAGACGTTTCGCCCAAGAAGAACATCCTTCTACCTGAGGAGCACCATTAACAAGGTGTTTCTTGCTCTACCACCATAAATCTTACCTTTTCCATTTTATCTCATCCCAACTGTCTCCATGTACAAATTCCATCACTTTCCCCTGTTTCCACTGTAAGAGTCTAAAATGCTTTTTATTTTTCCACAGTCATCCACCCTGAAAATACTTTTCTTTTATATAAACTCCCCAGTGCTCTATAAACTATTTGATTCCTTCTATTTCTCTCTGAAGGGATAACATGATGTTTCTTTTCTCACTGAGGTTTCACCAGAGACTTTCTTTTTACCAATGAATATAGGTCAGTGAATTTAGACCATATGTGTTGCTCCACTGGGTGATTGTTCTATTTTACAGTAAATAAGGCAAGACATCTGTTTTAACAACAGAAAAACCTACAGGAGTTTGTCAGATCAGACTGGTTTTGTACACTTAAAGTGTTAAAAGACCTTGAGCTACAGTAAGTAACACAGAAGGTCAAAGAGAACCTGTGGGCATTTTAATCTGAAATTATTCTTAAAAACTCTATAGATAAATCAATGAAAAAGCAACAGTTCTTCAACTAAATGTGGAATTGCATCAGGTTTCTGTGTTGAGAAGAAAATCATCATCAATCAGAATCCGGTGAAGCCATGAAAGAAAAATCGATTTAAACTTATTTAAAATATTTCTTGTATTTTGAAACCATGAATATTTCTATCATTGTTTTAACATTTCTGATGGTTACATTGATTATGCTGATATCTTTGATCAAATTATTGACATGTCTCAGTCTGTAGCATAATAATTTTTAATACGGATAGCTAATGTATTTTTCATATTTACATTACAGCATAATAGATATTATACGCTAGTTACAGGGTACAAAAAAGTCACAGTGACTTTTTAAGGAAAAAAAAACAACAAACCACGGAGAAGTTAATTAATGCATAAGACTGTTAAACTCAGTTTAGCCTGCAGTGCCTAAGAGCAGTTAGACTGAGAGTACATCCCACTGAGCATGTTGTTAGTAAGCAGATTTTGAAAAGTTTTGAAAGAAAAATTGTGTTAAAAAGTTAAAAAGTTAAAAGTTATATGCCTTATATTAAAAATTACTTAATCCAGCCTCTTAAATCTGAAAATGGAAAAATCTCCAGAAAGATCTAAAATAAATACTATGGTATAGCCTGTGATGTACACAGATGGTGATGTTGGGGCAGAATGCCAGCATACAGAATCGCAGTGTTCGGCGAATCACGGGCAAAATAATTAATGACATTTCTAGTAGCATAACACCCTGCAAACATACACACTGCCTCATGGAGGACTTGTCAGCAATATTAATCTAGGAAATAATTAGTCCCTGTAAAGTTCTTTCACACTCTTTCACCAGATGGCCAGGGAAGATCGTCAGCTAAAATCCTGCTGTTTCAGCACTGGAGAAAATGCCAAGGAGTTATGCTTTATGCTACCCTGTGCAAGATCTGGGCACGCTACACTGTGCTCATGGTTTCCTTCTCCCAGGTACTGCATACACCACGGTACAGCATGCTTCACAAATCACATTAGATCATTTTTCGAGCATCACCACAAAGCGTGCTTCACACCCCAACATTTGCAAGCCACTCCACAGAAAGTTTTGCCATCTGCCAAAACATAGGACTTCTCCAAATAGAATGAGATCTGAATTCGTATATTTAGAAGCAAAATGAACTCCAAAAGAGACAGCACATTTGCTTAAAAAGAGAAATACTTTAATAATAGCTCACTACAGTGGCTGTCCACTCATGTAGCTGCCCCAGCTTCACGTTCAACTAACCTTCACTTTATCTCACTTCACTTTGTTATCGAGCAAACATTTAAGGAAATTTCCAGTGACATATTGACTGTTCCCACAAATATCCAATATTGTTTTACTCTATGTGTGCTGTATGATCAGCTACTGATTTTAATGCAAGCCTGGTAAGACAGAAGCATACAGCTGGGACAGGGTTATCCAGCAGAAATGCACACACTGGTCTAGAAATAACATGCAAGCACTGGAATATGAAAACATACCTTCTATTTTGTTTGGGTTCCCTGTATGCCAGAGCTAGCTCCAAGGCTCTGGAAGTCAGAGAAGAATAGCCTTTTCTTAGAAACTCAAGACCTGCTCAAAGACATGGAATACTGGATATGGCATTTGACAACGTCTGTAAGGCTCATAAGCAGCAGCACAGGGAATTCTGGAAAGTTAACACTTCTCCTTTGAACAAGGAGCGGTGAGCCTGATTTGGCTGACGATGGGAAAAAGAAAACAAAATAGGCCACTGAGCAGCACTGCTGTGGCTGTAGCTGAGGCAGGATTTCCATTTCAAAGCCTGGTTTTCCATGGCCTACTTCTCCCTTATAAATACAAGCTGCAAGTTAAAACTTGGCCCAAAGAGTTCACCTGTCTTGTTTAGGAATGAAAGACTGAATCAAGTTGCTAAAAAAAATTGGGAAAGGAAAAAAGATACTATTGTTATTACAAATATATTTATGAAAAAATCTGCTGTTGTTTTGGGGAGCATGTAGGGAAAGAGAAAGCCTTGTCTGCTTGGCTTTCATCAGTGTCAATAGCATGCTATGGCTGCAAATTCCTGTAAAGACAGTGATTACAAAGCCCGAGATGGCTCTTTAGACATGTTTGTCCTCAGTAGAAAGTCATCTCAGGTCTGAACATCAAAAAAGAACTTTGACTTTGCAGTTTCAGCATTGACAATCACTGAGTGCCTGCTACTGGAAAAAATTGTTTTCAGCTGTGCACCAGTCATAGTCTCAGTCAGAGTTAGCCTCAGTGGTTTGATATGTTGCCAGAGTTTGGCCTGAAGGACACAGTCTGGTCAGTCAGTGACTGATTGACTGATACATCCAACCCTGCCTGGTAATGTCCAAATGCAGGATGGTTTTACAGGGAAGAATAAGTCTTCACAGAGGTTTCAGCTATCTAGCCCACAGTATAAGTACAGAAGACATTGATTTGCCAGGATGTTCTCTCAAAATCCCATGCTGCCCAACATGGCACTTCGATCACTTAGGATTAGCCTGAACGGAAATGATTCACCAGGAGCAGGGAACAAAGCAGTTTGGATTTTCGATGCTACTGCCACCAGTTTGTCTGCAGGTAAGAGATGCAGAAGCCTTCAAGACCCGACATAACCATGCTACTTACCAGTGAAAACAGGGAAGAAAACAGGCACATGGTGCAGGATGAAAGCTCAGTGTTTACTCTCTCTTACAGCTCCTTATATCAGCTTACTCATAACAGCACCCAAGCACCTTCCAATAGTCCATTAAGTGATGTGGCTAACATCTATTATGTATGGTTCATTCACTCCTCCGTCCTGTTTGATTATCCTATCAATATGTGGCAAGTTTCCCACTTTATATGTAACCATGACCTTAGATGTCTTTGGCACTTTAATCAGTAGGCAGCTTGTATTTTTCAATGGTACAAAGCTTTTTCTGTGCATAATAAAAACTAGCAACGAGCACTCCCCACCACCTCACCGTCACTACTAAACCATAACATGATAATCATTGGTGAGCTTCGGGGAGCACTGAGATTAGGTCATGGGAGTGATCCTTCGAAGAGTCTGCACACTACAACAACCATTAGGATAATCTGGGGGTTCATTTTACTCTGCAACAGCAATGAACAATTCAGGCAACAAAGCAGTCAAAGAGGAGATAATTAAAGATGACTTGCTGAATAATTTATTTTGTGAAAATGAAGTTTAGAGATTGGAGTTTCGCGTTTAAGGAAAATGTCAGCACTTCAATAGACAAAGTTGTTTTCTGAAGATACAGAGATGTGAGAAACACTAAAATATTAAGATGTGTATTAGAAAACAGTGATTACATTTTAGGATTGTTAAAAAAAAAGTCATGACAGCTCTGCTGTATTTTACATACATTCTGCCCAAGACAAAAATGTCTTAGTACATTAGTCCGACTTGTGCCATTCTCTACAACACACAGAAACTTTAACAGCCTAATTGTGAAATCAGAATTGATTTCTCTAGAAAGCTGCAATTCAGACACTGTTATTGTTCTCCTGTCATACACTCAGTGTTGCTCTCAGCAAAGATTTAGATTATATTTGACAATGGCTAAATTGTCAAACAACATCAAATTTTCCAATGATTAGTCACTAAGAAAGCAAGAGTAATACCCTGGTGATATTTCACAATACTGCTATAAAGCTATACTGCACATCAGAAAGATGCACTGGAATCAGTGCACTAAGCAATTATCTGTGTTGATCTGATGGTTAACAGGACTATGATTTCCAAAGATCCTTTCAGAGCTTGCCTTGCTCTTCCAGTTCAAGATGAAACAGAGGAGTATGTTGCAAGGGCCCCGAGCAAAGATGCAGGAAGAACATTGTTAACAACATGCCCCCATCAATTCTCTTCTGGAAACAGTTCGGGTTGTAAAAAATAATTTAAATAATTCTGCTAGATTCTGTTGCTCATATTAAGACATGAGAATGGCCACAGAAACTACCTGTTGATCAGCTGACAGTTAACCTGTGGCCATGAGGTGGTGTAAGGGCATACACCAGCAGGTGTGAGGGTCTGGTGCAGACAGCAGCCCCCAGCAAAGTGTTTCTCCTCCCAGTTTAGTTCCATTGGTAGAGGCAGTGGATGCTGAAACAGCTGACATTTGTCCACTTTAGGTAAAGAAGGGAGATGATTATAAAATGCATCAGCAGAGGAATCAATCTCACCTAACTTTCCATGCTTACACTGTAGACACTACATCAAAACTTAGCTTTTAGGCATTTAAGATTAGCATTTAACCTTTCTTCACAGGCCATGAGCAGAAATAATCACTGTAAAAGTCTAAAATAAGTCTCATTAATCCCACTGTAGAAATACGAATGTCTGTGCACTGACTGAATGGAAATCTAAGCAGCTACTTCCAGCACAAACCTCAATATGTGCCTGCAATTAAGCATGGTAAACGCCAGCCAGGATGTGACATTCACCAGCCTCATTAATAACAGATATAATGTTAACTATAGGTGGAACTCAGTAGAAAAGAAGGGGACTACACACGTATGGTACCCCTGCCATGCCTAGTCATCAAGAACTGACATTTGTGCCGGTGTCAGACCTTGCTTATCACTCCCACCCCAGCAAAAGACCTGTGAAGCCTGATGAAGTTACCAAGTTGGTAACAGTCTGTCAACTGAAACAGAGTGGTTTTGGAGATGGAAGATTGGATAAGAAATGGTTAGGGTAACATCAAAACAGTCTCAGTTCCTCCCCAGCAGTCAGCAAAAAATCAGGAAAAAAAAAGGATTTCAGGGAGAGAGGCAAAGGGAGATGGAAAAAGAAAGCTTCAGCTCCACCAGACACAATTTCCCCGATTAACGAAGGCCTTCCTAGGCCATCAGGCAAAACGCAGTTCTTTGGCTACATGAGCCCTTTACATTCCCCATGACACTGGGTAGGCAGAACCTCTATTCTCAGTACGGTGAGATCAGGACCACAGGACGCTTTAGTCCTTCACTACTCCTTTGGGCAAGGACCAACAGAGACTAGTGCCACACATCAGTTTTCAAAATGAGAATACCTCTGTGGGACAGGGAGAGCACAACATCTGCAGATATGAACGTACAATAAATGATACTTTCAAGAACGGGGTGGGGGGAAAAAAAGGCTAGTTCAAAATTATGTGCAGAAGATAAATATATTTTGTCAGATGAGAAACTGATTTTTCTGCTTTATATCCACAAATATCATGCTAGCAGGGAAGGAAATGTGAGGCCATCCTCCCATCATATTTCATTATGCATCTTACAAATAAAGCTTCCTAGGTTTTTTTAGCTGGGAGATTTATCACATGAATTATCATTGCCTTTCACTCTGAAAACAGGAACTTATCAATTTCAATTACATCTGACTATCAGAATGAAAATCTGGTAAAACATGTAGTTCTTGTAAGGTACAGCGATTCCTGCAGCTGAAGAGAGTTTTTTTTCTTTTCTGGAACATGTAATAGAAGTATCTGTATTTATTGTGGAATAAATTCAGAAATTAATGGCATAAAATGAACAGAAGAGGCTAGTCACAAAGCATTCAGTCACACAGTTTACTCATTTATACACTGTTTATCTTCTGGTATATGCCACAAGAAGTAATCATTTAAATAAACAACTTCTTTAGTAGGTAATAAAATGTTATTGAGTTTCCAGACTCACAACATGTGCTATGGCTATAAATCAGACTTACTCTAAACTTGTACTGATTTGCAGCACTGGCAGGCATTTTAGAAATGCCACATTCGAAACGGAGGCACTGGATTTTTGTTTCTCTATAGTCAATGTCTCTGCAGCACTCCTGAGAAGGGCTTGGGTGTCCGGAAATGTGCCCATGCCTTTTCAGCTACATCAGCTGTTACAATATGCGATATTACCTCTCCTGCAAACCTTGCCTAACTTCTACACTGCCCAAGCTTTTAAATGACTATAAACCACTTTTACATGTCAGTTACAGTTACCACTGGAAGTGTGGTGCTGTAAATTACCAGCCCCAGTGCACTGGGAAAAATCTGCTAAGAGGTGATACAAAAATTACTTTGATCAACACTGGCAACCCAGACACAGAAGGACAAAGTAATGAAAGAAGCATTTCTCATTGTCCTAACCTCTCCAGTTCTGAGATGCATTTGGGCTCCCAGCAACCCTCCAACTAGAGATGGTAGCCTAAAATTGGTCCTGCCACCCTCTGCTTCTGAGCCCCTTGAAGAAGAGAAGCTAGAAGCCAGCCATCCCTTTTTACTAGTCCTTTTGAATACAATCTTCTCTTCTGATGAAGATGATGGCATCTGTGGGGAAAGCTGGCCAGTGGCTCCCTTTGGTAAATCTGTCTGTCTGCAGCTCACATCCTCTACCCCACACAGTCTCTGCTGTCCCAGGAATGTAGGGGGGTCTGGATGCCCTGGGGAATGGATTTCACAGTACTCTAGGATGCATGAAACCTTCATGACAGCTCAGCAGACGCAGCAGGGTGATTAATATTGCATGCTGTCACCTGAGAACATCTGCAGAGAGCCAGAGACATGCATCATCTGTCCCTCCCAGACAAATACCATTTAGCCAAGAAAGAGGTTAGCATGTTTTGGAGGACTCCTTATGTCTGGGTAGTCCCACATTGGTCCTATAAAGACCTGTCTAGAAAAAGCCTTGCATTAAAAAAGTATATTAACTTTCCTCTGGCTCCAGCTCATAGCATGTCTGAGAATCTTACATACCAGCAAGTGATGCAAGTTCATAGCTACAAACCAACTCAGAGTATAACAAAAGAGTTATGTAAAAAATTAACTTCTCAGATCTGTACTGGGCAATTGATGATGAAAATCCTGTTCATTTCCTTGAATTTTTTGTGCTTTATATTTGAAACAAGGCATAGCTGCACCGTATTGCATTAAGTCCTAATTCTTTCCATGCAACTAACACAGAGTTTTAAAACTGCTTCAAAACCTGAAATAGCACCTGGACAGTCCCCAAAATATAAGGATCCTCAATTTTGGGATGAGACCTTACACTGCTTTTAGCCGCACTTGAATGAGAAATGCTACTTGGAGCCTGTGAATACACAGTACTGACTTTGCTGAGTGCTGGGCATCTCTGCCCAGTGGCCACTGGCCTCCAAACTTATGGCTTTTGCCTCAATTTAAGAAAAAAATTAAATAAGTGCTGAAAGTGATTAAGAGATGACAACATTCTGCTTTCCACATTATGGGCCTTGGTCAAGTTCAGCAAAGTCTAGATCAAAGACCTCTTGATGTAAAATCAGGGTTGCTCCAGGAAGAGAAA
>KZ506289.1:40662-77469 GCA_002844005.1 Limosa lapponica baueri | reverse complement strand
ACAGAAGTTGGAAAGAAAAGATATGAACACCAGACAAATAGATCTCACTGTCTTGAAAACTATGAGTACTGGTGTGGGCACCTGTAAAAATCTCTGAGGAAATCCCTGTCTTCTTCAACACAGTTTAGATTAAATCTTTAACAGCTGAGAAATTGCTTCTTCCTTTCACACCAAAAATTTTTCTTAATGCCTTTTCATTGCTGTGCTGCTGACACAGAAACTTTGCTTTTTTTAAATTTCCATTTCATGTTATAATCCTTCTTTATTATTGTATTATCTTATTACTACTTTTCTATGTCATTATTACTGGAGTAGAAAGTGAAAAACTGCATGAAGAAAATTACAGTAATTAAACTTGAACATGAAATGGAAGACCTTTAACAATTTATTGCTCTTCCATAAAAAATCTATTGCCACCGTATGTATGAGCAGGGAATGGGAGCAAGCACCTGTTTTTTCTGGAAACACTAGCCACGAACTGCAAGCTACTAAAAGTTTTCAGAGACCAGAAAGGGAAGGCCATCTCTTCTTGTACCTTACATCCACTTCTTGTAACTGAGGTTCAACACTTTCAGGGACAGACTGTAACTTTTTTTCAGTCTAGAATAGAGTCTTATTTTTCAAGCAGTCCCATTACATTTATTTACGGAGTAAGATGCTGTTGAATGCAGTCTTGGCAGAATCTGGCTCTGCACAGATAAACAAGGTGCCCCATGCAGTTTCAAATGTCACTGTCAGACAAAAGAAAATATCCCAGGTTAGATAGATGTATTATGACCAACACATTCAGAACTTTTACTTCATTTCTTCTGATTGATTGAAGAATTATATCCATGAAATGGGATGATTTATACAATTTCATTGCCTTTTGGCTACAATAAGCTTTTGCCAGCCAGATGCTCCTGAAGAACGGCTGCTTGCACCATAAATCTGATGTAATTTGATACACAGCATGGCGCACAATCAAGATGAAATGATCTTTCAGTGATTCTTCCATGTGCAAATCATTGCAGGAAGACAATTTAAATAATGATATTTTCTTTTTTATTAAGTTCTTTGGACTATTTTTTCAGATAATGAGCAATTGCATGCAGAAGAAGCAGCAATTGCCAGGTTAATATTTTATTAATCCTCTACCTGGGGCCAATATCCTAGGAAACAGAGGAGCTAGCTGTCACTGAAATACTCAGTACTGAAGGCCTTTCCCAGACTTGACTTTCACAGTGCCTTATTGTTATAAATGCTTATCTCCCACTTTTAACAGTCCCAGGCAGTATTTTATTTGTTTGTTTCTCCCTTTTTCTTCCTCACCCATACCCCTACATTTTTGCTTCCCTCTCAGAAAACAATAGTAAAGGGAAAGCTTAGGATTGAGAAGTACGAATATAAGCACATAACAGTATTTTAAAAATATGTGACTCTTTCCAGTCTCAGTCAAGCCACTGTGCCTGCTCAGCAGTAGGGATAATCCCTATCCAGGACTGAACTGATGAGCTACCAGTGGGACCTGCTCCACCCAGAACAACCACCACGTTCAAATTCCCCAGTAGTGAAATAGTGCTGAGAAAATGCCTAGTCTCTCTGTTGTCAATGTACCAGGCTGGCTTCAAATGAGCATGTTTTTTTTTGCTTCATGCCTAAACTTCCTATCTGAAGGAAAGGCAAGTTGATGCCAGTGTTGCCAAGAGTAAAAGCTTCCATATAACATTCAGAAAATAGCCCCAGAACAATTTAATTTCATTTTATATGGCATGCTTTTCCCAAAAAGCTCTTCATGGAGGTTGGATTAGCGATTAAGAGATGTGGAGGGTGGAACACATATGTCTGTGAAAACCGAAATTAATGTGATTATGCTAAGCAGAACATATTCTGGGCATCAGTGGTTTGCAAAGATTTAATGAAATGTGCCCCAAGCTTAGAATTTTCTCTCTGGAAAATAAAGCGTGATATTCAGAGAAGGTTGGGATAAAGGGGTATTTTATGGGCAAGCAGAGGAAAATCAACTGTCACTTTATATGAAACACCTTCCCTTTGTTGTCGTCTTTTAATTTCTACCATAATAAAGCAATTATAATAAATTTATGGTCCTGAAGCACTATTCACTCCTTCCCACATGCCCCATTTTTCCTCATGAGGAAAAAAAAAAGGAAGGAAACAAAGTAAAAAAAGTACTACATCAGCAGATACTGAGGATGAACGTTAGCAGTCACTACTCCTTCTAATAGTCCACTATCAGGTTTAGTTCTGTGAAAAGATTGTGCTTTGGAGGATATATGAAATCCTAAAATATTATCCAAAGTCCATGAAATGCCGTTGTTTTGATGTTACATTTTGACAGGTTTTATGAAGCATGAATTTATCCAGAAGGAAAAACGGCCAATAATTCTGATTGCTTTGAAAATGATTCAGGTCTGTGCATGAGGGGTTTCCTAGTGCAAGAAATCCAGTCTTTTTTATTACACACATGACCAGAAAAGAAAGCTCTTGCTTATGTCTGCTGCTCACCTTGTTCTAAACCACACCACATGTCCTGCAATCAATACCTTACATCCTATACAGCACAGTCAATCAATACACATTATAGCAGTTTACTGTTGCAGGACGATGGTGTGTTGTGACACATCAGCAGAGTGACAAGCATATGATGGGTCATTTGCAATGTAATGTGGCTTTCTAGAAACCAAGCTGTTGCAACTTTCTCACTTCATAGTGCCCCTAAATGCCACAGTCACCTTTCATGGCTTATGCAACCAACTCCACTCACGGTGTTCCGAGGCATTTCTGCGCAGAGGAGAGCACTCCAAGCACAAAGCAAATGTTCAGTGAGTCATATTGGTATTTCTTCAGAAAATAAACAAAACTATATCTATTCACCTTGGTTGCAGGATGACCAAGCAAGCAACTGAGTGAACTGAATCTGCTAGTTTGGTTTTAGAGCCACAGTCAAAGCAACTGCAAGACACTCACAAATGATAGAAATTTGCATCTAGGCAACTCTAACAGCAAACAGCTGCCCATTGAGTAAGTATGTGAGTGTGCTAATTTTTGTTGTTTTCTTCCAGTATAGAATGTATAATATACAAAATTCTGTTCCAGGTGCATTTGTTTCTGAGAAGCATTCTGCATTTCTGTGTGTAGCAGAACTTGTAGGACTATTGCTCAGTTACTCATAAGTTCCACTGGCTGAATCACAGCTATGCCACAGCAGAAATAACCTTTGCTATCTGCACTGGCAAGAGGTTGCCGTCAGGAAAAAGAAACCCATGTCCCAGCATTTGTGCACAAAGTAGCGCAGACAGGAAAACAGAATTTCTTCCAAGCTGTCTGTGTACTTATATAAAAATAAAACCACACTGTATATATCTACAGGTGATGTCTACTGGAGTTGTGGTACAATAGAGAACTCTGAATATTGTCTATATTTAGTTGGTAAAATTAGACAATTAGACCAGAGTACACTACCACAACTGAAAAACTGAGTAATTTTCATAACACAATTGATTTCCTAACACATGGTGCCATTTAAGGGATTATAACAACTCACCAGGGTAATATCAAACTTGATTAGAAGCCAGGGGGCCTGATTGTTATCTCTGTTAAGCTAGTGAAAATCCAGACAAAATGTAATTGACATCAGCAGCTCTCAATTTGTACCAGTGTAACTAAAAGGAAAGTCAAGCACCCTGTCTTTGATTGGGAAGTGGCTTTTCTTTTTTGCATGGGTAAGTCATTTCCGTATCTTTGAGTGATTAACGGTGATTGTTTCAACCCCCTTGAAGATATCAAAGACAGTGTATTTGGTGTTTTCAGTGCTAGGTACGCTGAAATTACATGGATTTGAGAAAGTGCCTTCATATAAAAAGCAATTCAGGAAAAAAAATACACAGGAAATAGAAGTATTTGCTTACAAAAACTTCTTTGGTGGGAAGAAAACATTTAACATGCTCAGCACGCCAAGCCCTTTGCCCCTCCATAAGTAAACATGTAAAGATAATGGACTGGATTTTTCCACACATATTGAGGTATAAGGGGTGGAAGTAAGATCTGGGCAGCTTTTCAGGAATTCCCAAGCTAGGTGTCACAAAACACAATCAATCAACACATATTTCAGGGATGAATTCATCTGAATTAAGACATTTACAATGTAGGTAAATGTGCTCAATGTCCAGATGGAGATCGGTGACAAATGGTGTCCCTCAGGGGCCCATAAAACAGCAGTGCTGTTTAATATCTTCATCGATGACATAGACAGTGGAATTGACTGCACTCTTACCAAATTTGCAGATGATAGCAAGCTGAGTGGTGCAGTTGACACGCCTGAGGGACAGGATACCATCCAGAGGGACCTGGACAAGCTCAGGAAGTGGGCCTGTGTGAATCTCATGAGGTTCAACAAGGCCAAGTGCAGGGTCCTGCACCTGGGTCATGGCAACCCCCGATAACAATACAGGCTGGGGGACGAAGGGATTGAGAGCAGCCCTGCCAAAAAGGACTTGGGGGTACTGGTGGAGGAAAAGCTGGACATGACCCAACAATGTGTACTTGCAGCCCACAGGGCCAACCGCATCCTGGGCTGCATTAAAAACAGCGTGACCAGGAGATCAAGAGACGTGACTCTGCCCCTCCACTCTGCTCTTGTGAGACTCCACCTGGAGTACTGTATCCAGCTCTGGAGCCCTCAGCACAGAAAGGACATGGACCTGTTGGAGAGAGGAAGGGCACGAAGATAACGAGAAGGCTGGAGCACCTCTCCTATGAAGATAGGCTGAGAGAGCTGGGGTTGTTCAGCCTGGAGAAGAGAAGGCTCCAGGGACACCTTATTGCAGCCTTTCAATACTTAAAGGGGGCCTACAAGAAATATGGGGACAAACTTTTTAGCAGGGCCTGTTGCAATAGGACAAAGGGTAATGATTTTAAACTAAAAGAGGGTAGATTTGGGCTAGATATAAGGAAGATATTTTTTACAATGAGGGTGGTGAGACATGGGAACAGGTTGCCCAGAGAGGTGGTAGATGTCCCATCCCTGGAAGTGTTCAAGGTCAGTTTGGGCAGGGCTCTGAGCAACATGATCTAGTTGGAGCTGTCACTGCTCACTCCAGGGGGGTTAGAGTAGATGAGCTTTAAAGGTCCCTTCCAACTCAAACCACCCTATGATTCTGTGATTCTAAGCCAGCTGCCCTGGAATAGCCCCTGTCCATCTTTCTGAACTCTCAACATTCAAAAGAGAAGAGGCTGGTGTTATGTGATGCCATCCATAAGAGTTTGCAGTGATTTTTCTTTAATAAGGTTGCCTTCCTCATATACACAGCTACGTGCTGTGTTAATTATCTCTGGATACAGTTTAGCCCCAGCATCCCTTTTCTGTTGTGGAAAAAAGGCTGCTACACTGCCTGGCTTGAACGCTCTACCTGTGGCCCAGGGTGCACCAAGCAGATTCGTATGTCCTGGCCACTTCAGGCACAATCATCCCATTGATTTTAGGGCACCTCCTATCCACAGAGGAGAAGGGACTTCAACCATCATCCTCAGAATTGTATTTACATTTGAAACCAGGAGGAGACAGAATCAATTGAAATGTGGATGAGGTACAATATGCACTGAAGATGAGGCAATATGAGGTTATGAACCTTTCCCAGAAAGCTGCTGCAAAGGATGCTCACAGTGCAGATCATCCCTGCAGAAATGATTGTCCAGAAAAAAGCAAGCAGCGTGCCCTCGCTTGTCAGCCTGTCTTCCAATTTTCTCTGCTCACCAGTAATATACCTGCCAGCTTATCTTCTCCTTCTTCTATTATTTTTTTTCTTTTTATTCTAGTTTATTTTTATCATCTACTGAGTATCATACACGACAGGCAGATAACATATTTATCTACCTATATGAACATACCTTCATAACTTCAAACACTGACAGATGTTTTGGTTAGAAGACACCCTCTCCTGGAAAATTTTGTCCAAATTTACACTCCATAAGAACAACAAAAATGTTTATAAGATTTTAATTATATTTGAGTCAGAGTTTTCTCTAAACAAATAAACGTGGTCCCTCGATGTTTATAATTCATACCTTGGAGAGGTCTGATACCACTTGAGAGAGAGTAACTGACTGTAAACAAAAGCAAAAGTGATTAGCCAATTTTCCTTCTTGGTGCTGACTGAGCCCCAAAAGGAAAACAACCTGAACAGCAAATTGAAAATGATTCAGTTCTTGCAGGGGAAGCCCTGCGTGAAACAGCTTTGCTGTGCCAGGTAGGTTAAAACCAGCAGCATCCAAGGCTCAGCTGAAGAAAGTCTCAGGGCTGCCCTTGGAAGCAGAGGGGCTACAGGCTGCTTCCGAAATACTGGGAAAGCGTGACAGGCTGCACACCCCATTGCACAACTGAACCCCTCAGTTTGGGTCCTGCCCTGAGTTTGTGCCTGGCCCCTTTGCTGAGGGTGAGTTTCTCTGCAGTAGGTGCCTCCTTCAGGCAGAAACATTCTAGGAAATATTAATCAAAACAGGGTAACCATTTCTATGCATCAGCCTGGTGAAAATTCACACTGGAAGACACCTGCGTGACATTTTCTGCTACAAGTTTTAGTGTCCTTGTCCTCTGCAGCTTATGGATTGGTAGAGGGTTGCTTGTCTCTTGCATGTAATTCTTGTCCTTCTAGGGTCAAAATACGGCCAAGTTATGAGCGTCTTTAAAAAAAAAATAATTAAAAAATCACAGTTCAGGCAAGATATTAGCAGCTAAAAAAGTGATTATGGCAGCTGGAAGCCGCCAAGATTTAGTCTTCTCTGACCATGCTCTGTCCCTCCACAACTCCTGATGATGATTAGACATCACAGGCACCATCTTTGGAGAATAACAGAAGAATAAAATCTCTCAGGAAGAAATATTGCTTCTCCTGTAAGAATAGACAGAAATTTTCTCCAGACCCATGGTTCCCAACTGGCTAATTACATCTTGCTAGCAAGGTGCAACGGGAACCCTTTTAACTTGTTTTATCGGGTCTGTCCTGGCTGAGCTGGCTGTGTACCATGCTCCGAGAGCTGGCAGAGCTGGGAAGCAGGGAGCACAGACACTTGGGTGATCCTGAACCGAGTGAGCCTTCCCAGCAAAATTTCTGACATCTGCTATGACACTGAGCAAGCCATCTCCATGCTGGCAAGAGAAAAGCTACTAATGGTAGAGACAGGAGGGGGCAGCCCAGCCCCCAGGCCAGAGGAACAGGACAAGGGCAAGTGGAGGCAATGAGTTAGGAGATGCAAAGGAAGGTGTGGGGCACTGGGAGTGAAACTTGCTACGAAAAAGTCAGAAACTGCTTTAAAATGATTCTTGTGTCTGTGTGCTTATACTAGGCCTCATATTCATTTCTTTCTCTCCACTAAACAAGCACGTGTGACCTATTTCTCATAGAGATTTCTCTCTTCAAAAGAGGCAGATTATGTCTCTGTTTTGCCAGTTCTCTCAGTAATAGCGTCCTGCTCTCTGCCTGTACTTGTGCTTCATTATTAGCAGAGGACTTTCCCACTACTAGATAACATTTTCTCAGTTGGTTTTCATTTCTGATGCCACACTGATGATTACACTTGGTACAAGCAGTAGTGCTTATGTTGTCACACGCTGCTGTCACTAGCATAGCATCCCACAATCAATGTAAGGCTAGAAAAAATACTGAACTGCACATTTTAACAAAACAGCAGGTGCCTTGAACACCATCTATAACTTTAAGTGAACAATTTCAGTAACCGTTTTGTCAGTCCTTTCTAGAAGCAGTCCTAATGGGCAACAAATAACAAAATGAGGTTCAGCTGGTGAAAGAAAAGCAGGATTGAGGGAAGGGAAATGATTATCATAAAACATTTGTATAGCCATGTGAATTCTGCACTGCACTGTTCAGAATAGAGGTCACATCTCACCCCTGCCCTAAACTTCTTGCTGTTGCTAAGACAACCACGTCAGTGTAAGAGAAGCAGTGCAGCGTCCAATGGTGAGACCTCCTGAGGGGAAGATCTGGCTTTGTAAGAAGAGAGAAAGCAAAGAGCAGGATGGCTGCTCTAGCCGTGGAATACTGACAGAGGCACTCAACCAAGTCTGGAGGTGATGGGGTTATAGTGGGAATATCCCAACAAATAGCAGGGGCTCCTTGTTCACAGAAATACCGCTGTTTTTTTGGCTGAGTCAGGCTCTAAGGAACATCACTGGTAGCTCCCAGGGACACCATCAGGAGGTCCAATAACACCTCCTCAAACCAACTACCCCTTCTTATTTCTGTCTGGCTTATTACAGGAGTGATGTGTTTGCCTAAGCTTTGAGTTACTGAGCCTTTAGGGAAAGCTTCTCCCTCCAGCACTGGCCTTATCCCAGGGTAAGGTGAAAATGACACATAGCAAGCACATATGGATGGAGGAGATCACAGAGTACTTCACAATATCAGTTTATGAAGCCTATGTAGAAAACACTTAGCAGAAGCAACATCCTATGCCAGTAAAGAACCCACATCCCAGTGCCCTCCTATAAGTTTATTCTAGACATTTCATACCACACTTCCATAAGAGGATATCCTTTGCTTGACCCTTCTTACAGTATTTACAGATGATCTTCCACAGAACATTGCTGGGATTATCTATCTAAATGTCAAACTGTGTATCCTCCAGTATATCACAGAAACTGCATCAGTGAGGTGAATAATTTAATGTTTTCTGGAGCAAAGCATCATTATCCTTGAAAGAAGCATACAGAAGAGCATACCTGACACAGACCTCACCTAGACTCCCTTAAGATGCTTCACTGCTTAATGTAATGCTGCTGATTAGCCTTTCCAGTCCCAACTTCTGGATTTAGATATATGAGAAAAAGCGGATTCAAGACCGGCAAACAGAACACACGGTACAAGACAGAAAGCCTCTATGACTTACCTTCTAAGGTGTTCAAGGTCTAAAGCAATAAGAAGTATTAATACAGTAAACTGCAGGTGCTAAATAGAGTGAAATTTGGCAAACTTGTTTACATTATGGGGTTCATATGCTTCCACACTTTTGCTTAAATTATAAAGCAATTCTGGCTCATAAATTAGGAAAGGAACTCTTCCTAATGAAGAAATTGAAAACCAGCAATTGTGTCTCTCTTCTCTGTCTCCACTTTGAGAGACACTTTGGAAAATCAGAAAGGTTTTTGTTTCAGTTCCAGAGATCTCTGTTGATGCACCTTGTTGGGAAGAGAAATCCAGCAGCAAGTATATCTTCTAGCTCCTACCACTGGTCCATCACAACCAGGGCTCAGTTATGCTCACTGAGATGACCAGTATGAAGCCAGTGTGCTTACCTCCATTATAAAGCCTGCTTCATGGTGCCAACTTATTCCTCCTTGGATTTCCTCCTGTTTTATTAAAGCTCCTGTAATGCAGCATCAAAACCACTTACACTAATATCAGGATTGGGCAATGACAGACACATGCCCTATTTATGTGTTCTGGGGTTTAAGAATTTTTATTCTTCTCCCAGCTCACATATTTCACATGATTCAAGTTAATTAAATGGCAGAGTGGGATATTGCCAAGTGTTTATTTCTCACTGAAATGGAGACAGCCATTTAAAGAATGTTGTAACACTAGCCACATTTCACCACAAAGAATGAATACCTGTAATTATCATATCTGTGATTATATAATGTCAAACAGGAAAAATAAGCAGCCTCACATTTTGAGGAATAAATTGTAACCTGTATTGTCCACATTCAGGCTAAAAATGCTGGATCTTGTCCCAACCTCAGAAATAAAATATACCCAGAGTAATTGAAAAACAAATGAATCTGATTGTAATCTTACCGTACTCTAGCTTTTGCATTCCTCAGCTATGCAGCAAACAGATGGAAAAATTACATTACATGCACCAGGAGACAAATTTTTAAGGTATCTCTGTAAGCATCAGTTTTCTTTGCACTTAAATATTTCTGGCCTTGAAGCTTGGATCATATTGCGTTACATCTGTGAAATGTTTGTCTGTTGGTTCATAACGTATTTTGACATTGGCAGCGGACCCACTGATGAAAAATATTGCTGGGTTTGCGAGTTTGCCTTCACATTCAGACTGTGGGCAGCAAACAACATGAAGACAATTAGAAGATGTCAGATTATTTTGTAGCTTCTGAAGGTAGTGTCATTAAAGATGAATTTCAAACACCAGGCCTCCAATGTTACTGGAAAAACTCATACATTCAGAGAGGCAAAGATTTTTTTTTCACTTCAATAAAGTGAAATTTACTGAGTTATTCCAGTGCGTGCATTCAGGTCCTGGCGGAGGAAGCATGTCCCAGGCATCAACCAGGGGTTTTGCCGCAGGACCTGGTCTTCACCACAGGGACATCTCATGGCCACCTCCCCAGCTGTGGCAGCGGCAGCCCTGGTATCCGTTTTATCTCAGTCCCAATATGTCATTTGTGAGGGTTCAAAAGTTCCTCCATGAGGAGCTGAGCAGTCCTTGTTGAAGGCCGCAGTGGAGACACATGCCCAGCATAATCCAGAGCCCAGTGGGAGGCCATATGTGATGCCAAAATCCCCTCCGAAACCTGAGAGAGGGCAGAGGCCTTCCCACTCTACAGAGTGGCCACCCTGAGGGACACCAGGCAGGAGGGGAGACACAGAAGCATAGGACAGGGAAGGGATCTGCTCCTGTCACCCGGTTTGGTCCTTTGCCATTCCTGGGACGTATGAATGTGCTGTGGCATGACGCAGGACACCACGGCCATGGTCAAGTGTTGGGGCCCACAGGAGGAGACAGACCACCAGGCCATGGCCGCCCAACATGGCAGTCAGGAGGCCGAGTTGTCCCCCTGCCCCGCCACAGCCCTCTGACGGCAGCTGGGGTCAAGGGGAGGACATGGAGCTTCGTGGAACAGGGAAGTTCCACACCAGCTGGCCTTGGAAACAGGCACACTTGTTTCATTAGCAGCACCATAGTCCGAGTTCACAAACTGCATGGGTCTTCCACAGACATCAACCAATGCCCCAGCAGAGGGACTTGTGCTGCCAACTCCGTCAGGCCTCTCTCCCAGGGTTTTGAAGGTATAATAAAAAAGGGTGAACCTCAACTGATTTTTTTTTTTTGAGACCGGGGTGTTCCTCATGCCATTCTTTGTGCCCTCTCTGCTCCAGATGCTGGTCACAATCCTGCTGATGATGACCCCCTCCTCAGGCTTCAGGGAGCACAAATGGTGTCTCCTCCCTCCACCCACCTGCCTGTTTCTTAAAGCTTTGTACAAAATAAAGTCCACGAGGCTCCTGTTTTTCTGCCAGGTTTGCTGAAGTTTGTTGAGCTCAGCCATTTTGGGGGAGCACAGGACAGCACGGGCACTTACAGACCCCGTTTTGGGAAAAAAAACCCCACCACAGGCCCTGCCTGAGCTGCCAGCCATGACAGAGTGCTCAGGCAGAACCACCACAGCTGAGGGGACCCGGTCCCCAGTCTCCAGGCCAGGCAACGCTGCTCCCATCAGCCTGTCCTCCTGCTGCCTCACGTGGGGACTCACCCACTCGCTGCTGGGTGTCTGCTTGGAAACCCACCACGGCTGCGATGTCTCCTTATCACAGCATCTTCAACCTTCAACACACAGCCCTCACAGTGCATAAAGCCTTTCTCTGGCTACCTGCCATTCTCATGCAGTATCTATAGTGCCTATATATATGCATCCCTAATGCAATCTCCCCACAACATCTCTGTGGGGTTCCCTCCTTCTCCTGCTAACATTCTCCAACTACACAGGAATGGAAGACGATGTGACTCATTGCACTGTGAGATATCTTAAGGACTGCTTTAAAAGCTGCAACAACAAGCACACAAGGCGTGGGTGAGAAGCAATATACAAAAACGTGGTTGCAGTTCTGTTGTGCACTTTGCAAACCACTGTCTTTGGCTGATAATATTTGGATAATAGGTAAGAAGTAAGAAAATCTGCAACTTCAGTCCCAGAGAATCGTTTTTCTCTTCCTCAACAACCTGCATGCAGTTTAACAGATATTTTGTGTCAAGCACCTTTAGTGGATGAGGTCCAAAATGAGCATTAAATAAAATTTATCTAAACCAAACTTCATTTGCTGCTTATCCATCACAGAAAAGTCTACCTGAAATTCATCCCTGAATTGATGAAGTTTCATCTGGAAAATTCTGTCAGTATAATTTTTCCAGATGAAACACTTGAAACTCAGTGGCTGTTACACAAATCAAATTAAATTATTAGCATATCCTTCCCTCCTGCAGGGAAGGAGAGACCTTACACAAAAATCAGCCTCCACTGAAAAAGTCTGCAAATTTCTACTGATTTCAACAGAAGTTCACACTTGTGTTCATATAAAAAGACTGATCCTGCATATTCAATATGGCCTGAAAAATACCATGGCCAACAACTTATACGTGACAGTCCCTTGTCTTCTCCAAAGCTTGCTCACTCTTCTTGCAGCTTGTTGAGGTGTGGCTACCCTTTATTAGCAGGTGCGTAACGCAGAGTGTCAGAGAATCACGTTATCATTTGCCCACAACGAGAAACCAGAGGTTTCCCTTTCACTGAATGACGTTCAACCCTGGCTATCAGCTCTTTTGTTATAGGTTAGCTCTACATTATTGCTTCTGCCTTGTATATAGCTGTATTGATTTTTTTCAGTACAGAAATGCTTTAAGAAAATCAATGTTTCAGCAAATAGAGTGGAGTAGAAGTATTGCAGAATCCCATTTGCCATTCCAGCATCAGAGATCATGGTTAAGTTAAAGGAAATAACATGTATGTGTGGAACGATGGATGCAGAGAAAAACTGCAGAAGACATAGAAAATGGGTGAGTAGAGAGGCATGAAATTAAAAACGAAATAGAAAAAGAGAAGCTGAAGATAAATATAGTAGCTGTGGGTAGGACTTAGCTAATTTTAGCAATCTGAAACTTATGTGTCTAGTCCAAGCTAATCGCCTTAGCTCCCTCCCTGTAGTGAATAGAGAGCAGGAGCCACCTCTACAAGGGATTCAACCAGTCCTAAGACAGGTCTCTAAGACAGGGCAATGCATCATGCTTTACCTCAACTATCCCAAAGTCTAGGTGATGGGCTCAGAGCAGATGCATAACTTCTGGATGGTTTAATATGTATCCGTAAAAGTAAAAAAGTGCTTTCATTTCTATTGAAGGACACCAAAACACAAACTTAAAAAGTGAAGTGGACACACTTCAGGGACTGACACTCAATCGCTTGGCTATGAAATGCAACAAGGCACAACAGCATCACTGTCAGGGATAAAGGCTGCCTCCATTCTGCTAAACAGGAGCAGACCAAGGCTTGAGCACAAGCACCCAGCCTGACTGCCCACGCTGCTTAATCATTAGTTCACTCCCTGGCGATGGTTGCATTGCTCCAACTAGCTCCATCTGACACAAACATGCATCCAAGGAGCCATCCATTTATCTGTGCCATTTGTTAGTAGAGTCATGGATAGTCCTGGTACCTCTAGCAGTACAGACACAGACAAATAACAGCATTTATAATAGATCTGCATGGGTTTTTAACATATTCTGTGATCATAAACTGTTGGCTGGATATCTTTCAAAGGTTTATTCTGGAAAATCTCATACATACAAGTTATTACGACAACCTATATGCCCAGCTATCAATCAGAAAATGCCTAGTTTGGCAGCACTCTGGAACTACAACCTCTTCAAACTACATTTTCAAAGGTTTTGTGCTATGGTCGTATCATAACTTTCTGACATAGCTAAACAAAGGGTCACTAGGGGGTGATATTAAGAATGTTATGGACAATAGAAGCCCATTTTCAGTGTGCTACGCCTGACTTCAATATGCATTACTATCATTATGTCCACAACCGCTCTCTAACATGGAGAACAACTGGCATGCTAATAGTCCTCACCTCACTTATATACTGAGAACTTCTGAAAGAAGGTATCCCTGCTCCCGATTAGCTCCTAAACTGTGCCCTGAAATGTCTGCCCTATGGCAAAACAGCCTAAGGACTATCCCAGCACTGTGTCACCACAGGTGACTGAGTTCCAGTGCCTGGGAATTTTCATTGGCATTGTTCAATTTTCTAGTGTAATCTTTGCATTCTGCACATTTCAACAATTAGTCTCACTGCTGTAATTGTAAACAGCAAATAATTCAGAGAGATATTCCTCTCCTGTGCACTCATGGAGATGTGATTTGGACAGGATTAGATAAAGACACTGGCTTTCACAGATGTGAGGGCAAGTTCTGTACATGTTTTCCTTGCGATATTCAAATTACCATCAATGAAAAGGATACAAGTGACATATACAAAATTGACTGATTTTAAAGCAGAATCATTAACAATACAAAAGTCAGATTTCAACCTCCAGAATGTCATGTAAAACTCAAAAATCAGAACAAACCTGCTATTTTTGTGCATAAAAGTACAGATCAACAAGTTTCTCAACCCACAGAGCAATCTACTTGCCAAAGAAGTTAAAATATGACCCTAAAGAAGAGCTTTTCATTGAAGCAATTTCCAAGAGAAGGAAAACAGTACCACAGCCTTTTAGGCTCCACTCCCTTCTCCTTATACACAGCTTTTGGTTTTATAAACTGAATCTATCCTGAAAGCATTTTTACTTGTGTGATTAACGTGGGAAGTAACACCCAAAGAAAATGTCAGAACATAGAAGGTCTTAAAGACAATAACATATAAAATATCTCTATCCTGCTCTATGGTGTCACTCAAAATTGATTCATGATCCTGTTGTTTATAGGTTTTGGAACACAGATGAGAAAAGGCCTCAAAGCTTTTGTGTTTTAACAGCACTGGAGTTGATGTAGGATTGTACGTCTATCTGGGTATTGTACCTACTGAATAGATGGCCTTTCTGTTGAACATTTTTAGCTTTGAAGATCAGACTCATTTGGTTTTCTTAGCAATATCTGACATTTTTTGTGTCAGAGGAAATATTTTCCCATAATTGCTCATCAGCAAGTCCTTGTCTGAACATTTAAATAATTTACAAGCACAAAACCTATTTGTTGTATTTTAATAAAAATGGGCCAAACTTGCCACCAGTACAATCGCATGTAGTGCCATTAACTTCAAAGAAGCTACATATGCTTACACAGCAAGGAATTAACCCAGATACTGTCAAAATGTTTCATTATTAGTCAGGTCAGACAATAAATCAGATCCTCTCTTTCTGAAGTACTGCAACTTATATCTAATGACTGGAAGAATTGGTATATAAGGTAATTATCAAAACTGGAAAGCAATCATCTGCTAAATTTGCAAAACCTCATATATAATCTGAATTTTACAAAAAAAAAAAAAACAAAAAACAAAAAAACAATACAATGACAGCAGGGGTAAAAAACATCTTCCTTTCTTGCAGATACAAGCTAGCACTTCCTCCTTGCCTTTTCTGCAAGGATCCCACCTTCCACACCTTTTTGGCTCATTTAAAGGCCCATTGTCTTAGAATCATTGACCCTTTCAGGCTGGAGGGGACCTCAGGAAGTCTCTAGTCCAGAGTCAACACTGAATGCAGGACCAAGTTGCTCAGGGCTTTGTCCTGAAAACCTCCAAAGACAGAGAGACTGCACAAGCTTCACTGTCCTTGTGGGACGGTTTCCTGTTCTCTTTATAACCAGTCTGAACCTCTCTTGTTTCATCTTGTCCCTTGTCTCTTGTCCACCTGCCATGGATCACTGTGAAGAGCCCAGCTGTGTCTCCTCAATGACCCTGTAGGCACTGAGGGCCATTGCCAGCTCCCCCCAAAGCCGTTTGTGCTTCAAGCTGAACAAAGTTCCATCAGCGTCTCTGCACAAGAGAAATGCTCTAGCCCTCATCAGCTCAGGGGTCTTTGATGAACTCCCTCAAACATCAAAAATTTGTTGATGTCTTTGTTGTATTGGGACGCTCAAAACTGGATGCAGTATAACTAGATGCAGTCTAATAATTGCCAAGTAGAGGAGATAATCACTTTCTTCTCTCTACTGGCTTAACTCCTCATAATAGACCCCATAATGCTATTGCCCATCTTTGTTGCCAGGGCACACTGTTGGCTCATGCTCAGCTCACTTCTCACCAAAATCCCAGGACCTTCTCTGCACAGGTGCTCACCAGCCTGTAGTGATGCAGATGATTACTCCATCACCAGCACTGGACTTCACATTTATCCTTGTTTAACCTCATGAGGTTTCTGCTAACTTTTTCCTCCAGCATGTCCAGGTCTCTCTGGATGACAGTCCTGCCCTCCAGCAAAACCCCTAGTTCTGTCCAGTTTTGTGTCATCCACTGACTTGATGGGGGGAGATCGTGTCTCCTACTTCAGGTCACTGATAAAGGAGACTCTGATATATCCTCACCCAGACCTCTGGGGAATTCAGCTTGTAGCAGGCCTGCAGGTAGAGTGTAACCCATTAATTACCAGTCTGTGAGCCCAACAAAGCAGCCCATTTTTCACCCTTGTAGTTGTCCACCCATCTAGAGTGTATCCCAAACAGGATACAAAGATTATGGTGCATCGAGCTATACTGAAGAGCTCTGCCACATCATACCCACCCTCAAACTGAACTTCTGTACAGGCAGCTGAGCTACAAAAGATCACAAGCAAGTGCTGTGCTTGCTGATCAGCCAGGCATCATCTCTTTACTGTTCTCCATGTCATATCATTGCTGGAAACCAACAGCCAGAAAGGAAAAGTGAGAAGACAAGACGTAGCCCAGTAAACTACAACCCTTACTCGTACCAGGAAATAGGCTTCATGTCTACCACGCCCTTCTCACCTGTACCAGAAGCTTGGGCATATTTTATCAAAGAGGACATCCCTTTCCCATAAGAACATGAACACTCTCAACACCTACCAACAACTCTGAAATTCCCCAGTGATCTTGCCAACTTTCAGTACACAGCCAATTTGCCAAGTTACCACCCTTTTCACATTGCCGAGAACATGTATTGTCAAGAAGAAGATAACAAATATGATAATACATACATCTTCTAATTAATACACAAGTGTTCTAAATAACTTGCATAAAATGTCAGTCACAAACTACAACAAACCTTTACAGTCAAGTTTCAAAAAAATCTAATTAATAACTGCCCTTCTGCAACGTTAGGTGATAAGTCTATTGTACATCTCTGCAAGTGGCCTATTATTTCCCACAGAACATTCACAGCCCAAAGGAAGTCCCCAAACACAGAAGCACAGCTCATGTAGAATGTCTAGTCCAGCTCTTTCAGAAGTAGAACAAATACCCTGAACAGAGACTTCCTGATTATGAAATTAGATGAACTTTCACGATTTTCACTTTCATGATCCTCTTTCCCTAAAATTCCCAGAAATCCCTTATCCACCACTAAGATTCAGCACGTGAACTTCCAGTAAGATTAGGCTTCCCTGGTGGGAAATTAGAGATGGGATTGGAAATGAGTTCATAACAGGCACCTAGTTTCTGTTTTAATATGGCTGCTTGTTTCCTATGAAATGACTAATATGAAGTATCTAAAACTAGGCCAACTGAAGTAGGAGAAAGAACACTTAGATGAGCTGTTTAGAAATTGTTTTCATTTTGTGATCTTCTATTCAGTTTATACATCTGACAAAAAGTAAAGGAGACAGAAAACTAGCTGTGAAATACAAATTACCGGCCCACCAGTGCAAATCCAAGAACTGAGCATGGAGCTGCATATAAACTAGGTATCATATGCTACTTTCTAGTTACAAGTGAGTGTAATTTCTGGAGGCATCTATTAGAATAGAATAGAATAGAATAGAACAGAACTATTTCTGTTGGACTGTACCTACAATGATTAGCTAGACCGACTGCCTGACCAATTCAGGGCTGACCAAGTTAAAGCACGTTATTAAGGGCATTGAATTGAGTAGCTGTTTGCAAGGTGTCTCTTGCATGCCTACTGTAATACTTACTATTTGGTTTCTGCTGAAGATGCTCCTTAGGGAAGGTTCTTGCTCTCTGTTCATCAGAAGCCTTGAAAAATATCAAAATGGAGAAAAAAAATAACAATTCACTCTAGGTTAATAGGGAAGTCTTTCAAATTACAGAATATTTATTAAAACACCAATTCATTTTTTTCACACAAGCACCAGTTTAGATTATGTTTGAACTAGCTTACCAAAAATTTTCTATTCATTTTATTGGCTGAGTTGCTGCTTACAATTCAGCACAAGCTTTAGGCCTTTGCAATGCATTGCTATGAAAACTGAACACACAGTGAGCAACTTTCAAATGTGGATGCAGCACTTTTTATGGCAGGATGAAGTCCTGGGTCTTAGAAATCAAAGAAAATTAAGTTTTTAGCTCAGAGGATTAGTGACTACAAAACCCTAAAGGATGCAATCTTTGGGACAGTGACCTGTTGCCAGCTGAAATGCTGTGTGCTGGAGAGAGTGTAAGTAAATAGCACTTTCCTATTTCTCAGAATTGCTTTGATGAGAAATTTACACATACTTTGATAATGGAAATGATTGTATAACCTCTACTAGGACAGTACTGAGAAAAAACAATGTTAATTGCTAATAAATTATTGACAGTACAGAAAAAAACCACCATTATTCCTATATATTGTGTACACTATTCTTTATTTTTAGAGTACAAGCCATGATGTAAACTGCCTGCTTCCTCAAAAGGGTGTTCTGCAAACTTAACAAATAGGAAGTTACATTTTAGTGTGCAAGCAAAGTTTTTTTCTCTCTTTGCTTTATCTTACTATTTGCAGATTAATTCCTTTGCTACATACTGTTCCTGAACCTTCCTAGATAACTATTTATACTCAAGACATGGGTGAGAGGAGGCAAGAGTCTGACTGATACATCCTGGAAGAATGAGATTTTGACTGTGAAAATGAGAAATGTGTAATGTGATTAGACTGATCTCTCCCCATCCAGAAAAAATGCATTTATAAATCAAAGTTACTATATAATTTGGTTACAGGTATTCAATGGACAGATGATCCTCTTTCTCAGTTATATATTTCCATTTATATTTTAAAAACTATTGATTCTGCAGGATGAGGAGGGTATAGCTCTTTGCTTCATTATTCCAAGTGACACATGATAAATTATGCTTTTCTATGGACTTTCATATAGTTTCCTTCAGAGAAGACTCCTTTCTTTTCCTCAAGTGCTCAGCTGTTAATCCATTCTTTTACTGGAAGAGACACTATGGCAGAAGATGAAAAAAGTGCCTGTGAACATATTAATCACGGAGTGATTGATGCTCCCATTAGAAGGAAAGGTTAGACAATATGCTCAGCAGTTTTTCCTGCTATTTACAACACAGTGCCAGTCATCCAAACCAAGGACTGATCAGTGCACAGGCTTCAAATTAATTCAATATGAGTCCTCTGAACCTAATGGCAAGACCGATAACATTCATCTATTTTCATTTCCCCTCCCTCTTTCAGCACATGGCATAAGTCTGAAAACATCAAATTCATGAGACTTTTATGGTCTGACTACCAAAGCCAACTTGTTGTTTTGGCTCCCTGGGCACATCCCTTCTCATACTGGGGTCAGCCCCTACAAAACTCACCTATCTTACAAAACAGAAAAAAGGGCAGTAGACAAAACAGCAAACTGGGAAAAAAACAAAAACCAAAAAACAAACCAACCTACCACGTCTAATTTATAATCTCTTCTGTGAAATACAGTTTCACAGAATACTTTTGCACCCTGCGTCGTCAACATGACTTAATATATTTTTATTGGAAAAGATGTGAATTCTGGAATGTGGGTACACTATTAACCCAAACAATATTGTGATGTGAGTCTGAAAAGGCAAACTTTTTGAAACTTTAGGAAATGCACTTTCTTCATAAATTATTTGGCAGTAAATATATTTATTGACTCAAAGAGCAAGCTTCTATCAACAGGGGTAAGTTCCAGCTGCACAATTAATGCAAGCAAGCAGAGAGAAAAGCCAATCTACAAAGCCTATGTCCATATAATTGGTAAAATAGAAGAAAATTACTTCTATATAGTATACTTTCTTAAATATGTGTTTCCATTTCTATGTATCTGTTTTACTGTCAGCTGAAAAAAAAAATCACATCTCAATATTCATAAAAAACCCAATTCAACAAATTATCATTCCAATAAAATAACCTTCAGATGCAAATCCAGGAACGCATCATTTATTTCCTTTATGCTAATTTATTCAATAATTAGAAGGATCAGTATTAGCTTGTCAGCAGTTTAATTCCTCTAAATGATTTGACTGATTTTACTAAACACTGCTGCTTTTTGTAAACGTATCACAAAATTATTCCACAGCAATTTAAATCTTATTTAAGTATACCTGGGCAGTAGATGTTCCTTTCTATCTCCATGACTGATTTTATAAATATCAGTGTAATTGCTCTGAAGTAATAACTGTAGCAATGACCAGAGTTTTACCTGTAACATTTGTTTCCAATATTGAACACACAATTTTCTAATAAACTGGAGACAAACCTCCTTTTCCTCTAGCCTGTATTTCCCAGCTTAGTCCAAATATTTTGTTGTGTAATACTTTTAAAACTAAACCAGCCAAGCTGTTATCCAGATCAGCCATCTTGTGTGGTCATTTAAGTGACCACAAGTGAGTAATTTTTTTGGTCTGAAAATTCTTTCCTTAGCTTTTTAGAAGTGTTGTGAGACGCTCTCCTTCCATAAGGGGTGGTTCAGCCTGCAGAAGAGGAGGCTCCAGGGAGACCTTATAGCAGCCTTCCGGTACCTAAAAGGGGCCTACAGGAGAGGTGGAGAGGGACTTTTTATCAGGGAGTGTAGCGACAGAATGAGGGGTAACAGTGTTAAACTGAAAGAGGGGAGATTTAGACTAGACATTAGGAAGAAATTCATTACTGTGAGTGTGGTGAGACACTGGAACAGGTTGCCCAGAGAAGCTGTGGATGCCCCATCCCTGGAGGTGTTCAAGGCCAGGCTGGATAGGGCTAACCTGGTGCAACCTGCTCTAGTGGGAGGTGTCCCTGCCCATGGCAGGAGGGTTGGAACTAGATGATCTGTAAGGTCACTTCCAACTCAAACCATTCTATAATTCTATGATAAACAAATTCTAACAGAGTTATCGATGTACTGCTTAGCTAAAGGCTTCCTGGAATTTGAAACTCATGAGGTGTTTTTCACTTGCAGTCTCAACCCTGCCAAGTGCACCTGCACACCATTACACATTTGTTTGCTGTCCATATGTCTGTGGTGTCTTAAGTGGATCATGGTCATGTCAAGCATTCAGAGCCCACATAGGATCAAAAGCACTGAACTAACATTGCAATTTATCTCCCTTTCACTTTACCATGGACGAGTCAACAATATAGCAATGAACTGCAATGAATTGCAATGAAAGAGCTGCCAAATAGTGTTGTATATAAGATATTAGAAACTAAAATAAACAGAAAGAGCATCGGGTAAATTCTCAACAACAAGAAGCAACAACACAGTCCTAATTCAGTTGCTCAATCTGGGTGACCAGAAGGACAGTATTTAAACCATAACACAGCTCGCACATGCTACGAAGTTTAAATGTTTCCTATCAGACCACATCCCTATCTTTAGCAGGTATCAAGGTTTCCTGCTATCACTCTTCCATAAGATCCCAATAAGTTTCCCTTTGTTCCCTTTGTAAGAGTCATTCAACCAACACACACTGTTGATGCCTCTAATCTCTTCTAAGATAGAAGCAGATGCTTGCAAACCCTTCTGCCTACTGTGTGGTTACATGTGAGCAGACTTGGTCCTGTCTAGTGGTACGTTCCCTTGCAGCAATGCAGGACAGCCTTTCAAAATGAAAGGATTTACCCAAGTTTTTCAGGAAAAAAAAAGAAACCAAAGCAAAGCCTTCACGTGGATCCATGGCTGCCAATGTGAGTTTTCCCCAGTTTCGGGGCCTTCTGGGCAGCTTCTCTCTCTAGGTGACAGCCTCCCTAACGCAGCTTGCTCTTCACTTTGAACTCTGATCCAGAAGTTCCCCATCCTGTTCCTGTCACCAGAAGGTAATACCAGTTCACTAGTCTTCATTAAATTACCAAAGAAATTCCTTTCAGAGTTCCCAGTAGTTCCTCAGTTTCAGGCCGGATATATTTACTATCCACAACGCTTTACCCTTCCCATCCAACAGGGGAGTGTAACTCCTCAGTCCACTGGATCACAGTGCAGAGAGAATGGGGAAAATGTCTCCTACACTAGTCTTAGCAAAACTAATCCCCACATTCTCCGCCACTTAACAGAAAGCTTTCTTGGGGGGAGACTTTGTTTGATTTTGCACTACAGATTATGACGTCCTACATGTAAATTTTAAAGGAAAAAAGTTTAAAGGGGAGAGGTGGAGTTAAATAAAGACACTGTACGCTGCTGTCTCTTCTTTTTCATATTTACTACACACTATTCGTTAAGTCAGAAACACTACTCCACTCGTCCTATCTTTTGCAGCAGAAAGCCATACAAATCCCTTTATCAGGTAAAATATGATACAGCAGTTCTTTGCCTTGCCAGTTCTTGCTGCTCCTTGCAATAAATCCCACAACATTCTCCAGCCTTTAAAAACCCCTCCACAGTTCTCTTTTTCATGCATAAGGTGTAAGAATCACATGAAGAGTAGCCAAAGACATGCCTGTGTGTTAGGGCCTCCTCATCTGTACGCAGCAGACCAGATTCCCACCAGTTTGTACCTAAGTGTCAGTCCTAACACATAGTTATCACAGTCAGATAGCCAAGATGATTCATCTTAATCATGAAGGCAAAAAAGTACTATGTTTCTTGGGTAAAATAGCACATTTTGACCCACTTCTTCTGTAATAGCTGAAACTATAAATATATATTTTTTTTTCAGCTGTTCTTTCATTTCAGCAAGTTATGTATTGCTGGTAGGGGCACTAAGGCTTGCAAAAAGGTTCTTCGGATACAGTCTCCTAGGAAAGCAGAAATTTTAAAACAGCAGTTTCTTGTTTGCTGTGAATCAGAAAATGCCTCTAAACGGTTCATAGAATCTTTTTGAAGTTGAGGGTTGCAAATTATGCTTATGGGCAGTGATAGACACCTCTTCTAGATCTGAAGTTTTCACTCAAGAGAGGACTGAAAAAATCCATAGGATTCATTTGCATATTCTACCATACTCCCATAAATAATGGCCTTATCAAACTGTGAGGTCAGTGGAAAGAGATCTCCTTGTCCTCTGTAATGACCTCCTTCCTGGGGCCAAGGGACATTGACTCACACTTCATTAAAATGTACCTCCAACTATTAACCCAACCAATGTCCACAAAACCCAAAGAATTATAATAAAAACCCCAAAGGAATAAAAAAATTAAAAGGCTTCTCTATCGCCTACTAAAATTGAGAACAATAACGAGGGAGAGTAAGGCAAAAGCTTGACTTCTCCTGTAATTTAAGAGTTTGAATAATCTTATCCAGTTTCACAGGAGCTGTAGATAAATGCAGTATTCATGTGCCCAAAATATGCATGCAAAAGCCCAAAATAAGTTTTAAAGAAAGAGATCATAGTTTGGTTGTTAACAAGGGGCTTCAAACCCCCTGCCTCCTTGAGGAGCATGGCTCCCAGCAGGCGGGACAACTTCCCCAAGTAAAGACAGTTTGATTGAACTGACCAGAGAGCTGCTGTGTCATCACACAAGCTTACTAGTGATGGATAGTCTGGAGAAAAGAAGTCTGAGGGGGAATTTTATCAATGCTTATAAATATTTAAAGGGTGGGTGTCAGGAGGATGGGGTCAGTCTTTTTTCAGTGATGCCCAGTGATGGGACAAGAGGTAACGGGCACAACCTTGAACATAAGAAGTTCCATCTAAACATTAGGAGGAACTTCTTTACTTTGAGGGTGTCAGAACACTGGAACAGGCTGCCCAGAGAGGTGGTGGAGTCTCTGTCTCTGGAGACCTTCAAAACCCACCTGGACATGTTCCTGTGCAACCTGCTCTAGGTGAACCTGCTCTGGCAGGGGGGTTGGACTAGAGGATCTCCAGAGGTCCCTTCCAACTCCTATCATTCTGTGATTCTGTGATTCCGAGAAAAGGCAACTAGCACTTCTTGCCTCTCACCGCTGTGACATTGCTCTGTTCACTTCTCTTCTTGGAGCTAAAATTGTCCACTTTGAGCCAAAGCAAAGGGATGAAGATTCCAGTTGTTTTCTTCTTGTGGAGCATAAACAGTGCTGCTTCATTGTAACTAGAAAGACTGTGATCACTACCCAGACTTTGGAATAGGTCTTGGCGAAGCCGTGCATTGCTCACACCTTTATTTTACCATTATAAAAACAGCTCAGCTAGGAACAAAGGCACTTCCTCTGGATCCAGCCTACAAGCTGTCCCTTTGCCATTGCCTATTGTTGAGCAGTCATTGTGCTTTTTAGTCGCAGTCTTACAAAAAAGCATTTGCACATAATTTTTCATACCGAAACAGTAGTTCAGCCTTTAAATCCATGGTAAAAGAAATCAGTGTTCCAGACTCCCAAAGGCCACCATGATTCACATGCAAAGTATGTCTGCCTATTTCACTAGTATTTCCCAAGAATAGTTACTATTTGCCAATTTACACACAAATCTATCACTGGCGGGGGGGTTCATATGCCAACAGTACATTTCCCCACTGTCTTTAATTTAGATTTATAATGGAATTTTTGCAGATAAACACAAGTTAGCAAAATACTGGTCATACTGCAAGGGGTTTCATTTTCCTTAGGGGGAAGTAGATGCCAAATTGTGATAGAACCCCAGGAGGCCACAAAGACTAAATTATACATCCCCAGATATTCGATGGTAAGTCTACCAAATAATTTTTTTTCCCTGCCAGGGGGATTACAGCTGAATAGCTGCATCTGCAAAATCCAAAGTCCTTTGCTGCTACAAAATTATTTTCTATTTGGGTCCAAGCTTTATAATAGTTGGCTTCCCACTCACGGAAAGCCATAAATTATTTACAAATCTTTGAGTATAAGTCTGTTATGAATACATTAACTGTTCTCTTACCTTCAGAACTCATTAGCAACAGGAACAAGTCTTCTTATGCTATTTTCCACTTATATCCGCTGCATATGCTGAACCTGCTGTGCCACTCAAAATGTTGTATTTCCAACATTCGCCTTATTTTAAAGAGTGAATTGAAAAATCAAATTGAATATAGGGGAACAGAATCTTTAAAAGAAAAACCCAAACCACGTTGACCCAGTAGGTAGATGATCTAACAGGTCTTTATGAACTCTGCCTACACACAGGGATTTATTATCAAAATACTGCAGACTTGTTTTTTTAGCCTGACTTCTAAGGAAATTGAGGCTTACATGATCACATTGCATATACATTTGTCAGTCCTTCCTTAATAACCTTTGAACCTGTTGGCTAGTTTTAAGGAAATTTGACAGCTGGGGAAGAGGGAAGATAGAGGTCTCAGAGAGGGAAGTCCAGACAAATTTTGTGAAAATTGGAAGCTGGCTACAGAAGACAGAAAGGAATATTTTGCCTGTCCTTGGAGGGAGCAGCCTGCTGGCTGTCCCTGCAAACCTAACTCAAATTAGCCACAGCCTGGGCTGACATTTGCCCACGAGGCTGGGAATGCAGATCAAGCACAGCATGCTGCGGGAGTTGAGAGGGATTAGGGGATGGAGGACACAAATCCACATAAACCCAAGTTTTCCTACTGAGGCTGCTTGTTTTTTTCATAACTCTTTTCACAGACAACATCAGTGAGGAGAAAACTCAATGTTTAATTTGGAATACAAATGTTTATATATTTATGAAATAGTATATACTGTCAGGCTGGTTATAAGAAATAGGCAGAGTCTGGTCATATGGGGCTAAATGATATAAACCAGAGTCATTGCACTGAATTCAGTGGAATTATGGCAGCCCGGTGCCACAGCTTTCCCACAGTCTTTCTGTTTCATTATTAAAAAGGTGGCTGTTGGTCTGTCCTGGAAAAGATCACAGTCTTCAGCCCTACAGAAATGGCAGTGGAGAGCTGAGGGGCAGGCACCCTTCCTCTCCAACCCCTGGGTGCTACCTGCCAGCGTTTGGGGACTTCTGCAGGGCTCACAAACATCCCCCTATGGGCTGCCACAACTCTCCCTGTTTGCTGTGCATCTCATCAGGTGTTTATTCATGGGGAAGCCCAGCAAAATGTCTCCTGTGGAGGGCAGGTTGGGCTCTGGAGAGCTGAGGGGCAGGCACCCTTCCTCTCCAACCCTTGGGTGCTACCTGCCAGCATTTGGGGACTTCTGCAGGGCTCACAGACATCCCCCTATGCGCTGCCACAACTCTCCCTGTTTGCTGTGCATCTCATCAGGTGTTTATTCATGGGGAAGCCCAGCAAAATGTCTCCTGTGGAGGGCAGGTTGGGCTCTGGGGAGGTTAATGGGAAGTCCCAGGGAAACCAAGAAATGCAAATGGGGATTTTGCAACTGGGGATTTTTTCCCAGGGAAGCCAAGAAACGCAAGATGGGATAGAGGACTCCCTTCCCTGCACACCCCAACCACACGACCCCAAGGTTGGAAAAGCCAGCGAGCAAGTGGGATACCCTCCCTTCCCAGGCTCAGTGGTAACCCGCGCAAATCATCAGAGAGAGAGGCCATCGCTGTGTTAAATTGGAGAAATTTAGATGAGGACTATATGAGTATTCTGAATTGCTGTACTTGGGTTCTGCCTTTGTGTTTTGCCAAAGATTGCACAGATAGGCAAGCTTCTATATTTATAAATAAATTTTATATATATACAGACATATATGCATCTATTCTCCCAAATGGTAAAACCAGCCTTATGCACTGAGAAAGCAGACTGCAGTGATTTGCTTTAGGGAGTTAAGCAGTCTGAACTGATCCAAGAAAGCGAAATCAAGGAAAATGGAACATTATTTCACTCTCCAATCAGTGTGCTTAGTTACAAGACTCTCGCCAAATACAAATGTGATATCTCTGCTAAAATTAGGGTATTAGTTCTAATTACTGGGCACACAAAAATCTCAAAATTCTGGAGCTGAACTGATAATGTTGCTATGGAAATAAGCTTAATTACTACAGATCAGCTAACAAACTTCTCAATACTGCTATCTTTACAAGCTACCTCTGTTCCCAAAAGTTTCTGCTTTTTTCCTCTCTCAAATGGGACTAAATATCTCTAGTGTTAACAGTAATTAAATTCAGACGTTCCAAGTCCAAGGCTATTCTAAGAACAGCTTGATGGAGGCTAATGCAAAGGAAACACTAAGTGTGACTATTCCAAACAATTAAAACCACATTTTTATAAATATACTACTTCAAACACACCAGGCAATGCTTGTTTCCTGAGTATATACACTGATGATTGCATGCTCTTCCCACACTTTTTTTCCACCTCACACAGGAGGAAAATTTATGAGGAGGAGAACCACCGAAGAGTGGTGTATGTGTGCATATGAAACCATACGTGTGCATATCAATACATATGTGTCCATATGAATATATGCATATGCATACACGCAAATGCATATGAATATATGCACACAAGAAAAAGGCCATTCATCAGGAGACTCTTGCACTTTTGCTTTCCTACAGTGGGAACCTCCATGCATGAGCTCAGGCACTGAGGAATGGGCAGGTCGCAGGGCAGAGGGCAGGCAGCAGGGCTCATGCCGCAGCGTGACCGTGACTCCACATGCTGGATACTGCGCGGTAAGGGCTCCAGAGGGGTTAAGCTGGCTTTGCTGGGGTTGGAGGGGACAGAGGATGGGTGGGAGGTCTTGGTCCAGTCCAGAAATTGCCTGACTGCAGGGGCTGAGACACACCTACAAGTCTTGCGTGCACCAACATGGAGGACCCTACTCTCTCCCCATCACTTGTTGAAGGGACTTCCATTTGCTGTATACGTATATTCATCTTGCTTGAAAGATGTCAGTGCCTCAGCCAAGCTGGGACAATAACACATGATGAACATGACCCACTGGCTACCAGCCCACAGGTAGCAAAATGCAGATCATCAAAGTGGTACTCCACAAACACCCAGCGGCTGAAAATACTTCATTCCTAGCATTCAGAGGCAGTCTGTAAATTTTTCACCGACAGAAAAAAAATTCAACTTTAACAGATAATTTATACACCATGAATAATTCAGGCCGTCCTAATAAACAGCTGAAACCAGAAAACCCACAAGGAGCACATTTTACAAGGTTCCTTGTCAGTGGACTGCAATATAAACTCACTTATATCCAATCTGACAAATGTCACTCTGTTTACTTCAATTTAATTACTCCAAATTTCTACCAGTCTGAAAGCAAAATAATTTGTTTAATTTCCCAAAGGATAAAAATACTGTTCAGAAACATTAGTTTTTTAATGAATTCTTCATCCATTTTATTTTCCAAAGCTTTTCTTAAATCTATTTAAAATCACACATACTTGCCAAATTGCACACAGTAATAATTTAGAGATAATTGATCTCAGAACAACTTTACAAAAGAAAAAAAAAAGTGAAGCAAAAATGCCTCTGAACTTTTAACACTCTGAAACTGCATTCTAGATTGTAGAAAACATTTTCAAATTGGTTCAGAGCTGAGGAACCACATCTGCTAGTTAGTACATATTTTTTCCTCAATGAAACTGCAGAAAGTACATCAGTTCTTGAATTCATATAACTTAAGCCCAGAGGAATGAACCAATTATCTGGTCTGACCTCTGTATATCATGTTATCAAATTACATTCATTAGGCCCTTTATTGAACCATAGAAGTGGTGACTTACTTCCAGTTGGAATTTCAATGGTATCAGCTTTCAACTATTAGTCCTTGACCATCCTTTCTTCCCTAGTCCTTTACTGTCACCGTCCCTTTGTGATGAAGTTTACATACGACACCAAGTCACCCCTCAGGCTTTCTTTGAGGTGTTCAATGCCTGTCACTGTATTTTCTTCCCTTATTTCCACAGTTCCTTCCCACACCTTCTTCAGTTGTTGATGTTATTTTTAAAACAAGGATATACATTCTTCAAAGAAAGGCAAAAAGCATCTATTTTTGCTACCCTGTGGTTTACACACCCAGGGACTACAATCAATTTTTGGCTAGAACCTCACTCGATGCTTCAGCTTTATAGCAAATATTTGGAGGAAGCAGAAGCAGCATCACGCAGAACTTGTTTCTGGGTGGATTGCTTCAGGCTAAACTGGCCTCACTGAGAGTAAGCAATGCCTCTTCCTCTAGCTAGGGCTTCCTAAAGGAAACACAGAGGAAACTCTGATGCAGGAGATAAGTTCCACTGGAGCGGGTATTGAGTATCCCATACAGCATGGGGTCTGTATGATATGAAACGGACGCTGAAAAGATGTCTGCAGAGCTTAACTTCCTGGAGTTTTTAGCAGTACAGTTGTTGGCATCAATGGAAAAAGCAGGTGCTGCTGAAGGAGTTCAACGGTACTAGCAGCCACCTGTGCCAGGGTGCTTCCCCTCAGCAAATTTCATCTTTTGGCCCAGAAAGGCAACATGTACCCCGTGTGAAGGGAAGAAACAAAGCTGACGTGATCTGCATTACCCTATCTGCTGCTCCTGGAGCAAGCCCTGGGGTCGCACACAGCTCCCTGCAGCTTGCTGCCTAATGAGAAATGGTCAGGAGAAAGAGGGCTGGTGAATGGGCACACTGAGCATCAGCAGGGACAGAAGGCAGGTTTAAAGCACACCAAGTGTGATGCAGAGATCTTGAGGTTAACTGTTCATAAACTACTTATGGAATCTCCTAAGGGACTTAGAAGCTTATTACTTATTAGCTTGTTCCTTATTAGTGCAGTGCCCTGCTAATGCAGCTCTACTACCTGCGGGACTCACTGTGGTGGGGACACGCCAGCACATCCGTGGTGGCAGCTAAGGAAAGGCCCAGCCCTCTCATAGGTTTCATGGGAAACAAGCACCTCAGGTAATTTAGTGGCAGGAAAACCCACCCCTGAAGGATGCAAATACCACCCGACCCCCAGGCCAGCCTCTGGGACTGCCTTGAACTCTCCAAAGGTTTCCACTCACTCAGCTCTAAGAAACAGAGGAGCCGGACTCTGTTCTCTGTGGTCACTAATACACTGAGCGCGAGAGCGAGTCCTCTGTGCCAGCTTCTGAGACGTATTTAAAGCTGTCTTTATAGCCTGCAGAATAATCACAGCGTGCACACGTCGTCTCTTGGCCCAGGCGTGGGACACACACACCACCTCCGGAGCAGAGGCGACGAGGCTCAGGAAGAGACACCTTGGCCATGCTCCAACCCCACCGGCGC
This sequence comes from Limosa lapponica baueri, assembly GCA_002844005.1. NCBI lineage: Eukaryota > Metazoa > Chordata > Aves > Charadriiformes > Scolopacidae > Limosa > Limosa lapponica. The sequence goes on along the minus strand of KZ506289.1, from coordinate 47,249 downwards.
CCATCCCACACCGCACCGCAGCCTCTTGTCCTCAGACTTTTGCAGACTAAACTCTTCCAGCACAGGTCAGGGCACCCTCAACCCACACACCAATTAATTTTGAGTAACCTCCCCCGGCAAAGCAGCGTACGCCGTGCCTTCCCAGCAACCAGTCATGTCGGTTTGGCCCCTGCCACTACCCTCTCCTTCGTTTTTGTTCCTGACAACGCTGCCAGCCCTCGACTGCCCATGCAGACCTCCTCTTGGCCTCTTTTCCCATAGAACCAGCAGCCCCCGGGGTCTGCTCTCACACCAGCAGCCCTTGCCCTATTCCTTGCAGTAGCTCCACCTGCTCCATCCTCCTTAAAAACAACCCGGAGCGCTCAGCTCCCCACCACGCTACCGGAGAAGCGATGGCACCACTCCACGTCCATCCCCAGGACCATCCCCGGGGACAGCACAGCTTCTTGCGCAGCACCTACTCGCACAAGCAGCATCTCTGCTTCCCCTGGGCACTCTCTTTCTCCAACCAAATTGTGCTTTCCTGGGAAAAAAAAGAAAAAGCTCTGCAGTGAGGCAAAGTAACAGAATGAATACAGGGTGGGAAGGGAATGGTGGGGGGAGAAAAACTGTGTCTTTAACCTTATTCTTGACACGTATTTGGCTTTGAGTGCTGCACCATGCAACTTTAATAGAGTTTCCCTGCAGTGGGGTTACACGGATCTGTGCAAGCGCCTGCAGCATCAGCAGGCTGGGGCCGGGGGGGGCCGGAGCACGCCTGCTTGGAGACTTTTCTACAAAAAGTATCTGGGGCTCTGACATCCCCACTGAGATGACGAGGCTCCAGTCTTCAAAGGTTCCTCTGAACTCCCTGTATGTAGCCAAGTTTATTTACTTTGAGGACATTGATCCCCTCCAGCCAAGAGGGCGCAGAAGGGCTTGTGCTGCTACAAGAAGAAGGTCTGTTTGACATGACCTTGCATTTCCTGAAACGCTTGGAGAGCTTTCTGAAACAGCTCAGAGCAGTGCACTGGATCAGGTGGCTAATTAGAAAACTGACTGACTTTGCATACATACCTGATTCATATGGAGATTGACAGCAGGTCTCATGGGGTTTGTGCTGATTATAAACATCAGCTGGTTTTCAAATGATCATTAAAATAACTTCCCCGAAATCTGCAGCACATTGAACCCCCTTCTGTACAGGCACAATCAGTCCATCAGGTTTAAAGTTTCATATGATCCCCACCTTCCCAAGGAAGCATTTCAAAAATCACTTTGAATATAAATATTTCCTTTTGCACCTTCCTCTCTCTCAAAAATCAGTTGGAATTAAGCCATGTTTGGGCTTTCTCACCCAGAAAGGCAGATGTTTCACAAAGTTCTGGTCATCTAAATCCAGGAAACTGTGTAATGAAAAATATTTCGCAATCTTATGTACAGTTTTTGCCTCCTATATGCTTTATAATAGACATATTTACAATAAATGGGAATGTATAATATAGTAACCTAGATAGTAGTCAGCCAGACAAAAAAGAATCAGGATGGCATAAATCCACAGCAGATTTTAGCTTCTGCCTTTTCCAGAGAATAATAGCTGGCTCCCTGGCTCTGCAAGTGATGGATTACGCACGCACACAAAACACACAGACACCTGTGCAAAATGAGTGGCCTGATTCCCTAAGAAAATGTAGACATCACCTCAGGCTAATTTTTCCCTCTATCTGTTTGCTAAAGGCAGTACTAAGAAGAATATGTGGTATTCGAAACTACTACATCCTGAATGACTGATGCGAACACATTTGAATCTTACCATGTCCTCTACACATCCCCAAATCCAAAGCCAATTTCACTGAATGTGCACCTAGTCCATTCCCCTGCAAAGATGCTTCCCAGATGAATTTGCAGAGCCTTTAATACCAAGCATCATTTGATGATTCCCTGGTCGCCGCCCAGTTCAAGCTTATGACAACATTTCCATTACTGCCCCGTCCAACAGCAGATAGTGTTTGCAAACATTATTAATGGCGCTACAACACCCTATCTGAAGATGAGACAAATATAATATGCCATAAGTCATCCAAACCTGACAAATAATACCAGCTAACTATAGCAAAACTTACACATCATCTAAGTGCAAAGTACTTTTTAAAATTTCATTTCATATTAAAGCACACAGCGCAGTAGTTCAGAAGTAGCAATCAGTGGTAGGACCCTCACCAGCTCAAGCACTGGGTGACTTGGATAAGTAAGTAGGCAGCTTAGGACTTTTCTGAGGAGCCTGCAGTAGCAGCACAGAGCAGCACTGCTCTGAGATGGAGGGGCTGCCATGGGAAGTGACAGAGCTGAGATGGAGATGGAAGCATGCCCTGCCTTGGCCAGGGCTCACAAACCCAGTGACAGAGGAGGTGGAGCAGGGAGAACAGGCATTTGATCAATTTTGACTAATGGTGGTACTCACAGAATCTGAACTGATGATTGTGGGATGAAATTAAGGTCTCCCGACAGCCACACAGTAAACCCAGGATGGACGTAGAGGCACTTGTGCCCCACAGCATGTGTGCAGCCACTCCTGAGAGCTGGGGTGACAACAGCCTTTTGGAAACTGGGGCCATGTATGACCAGCTGCCATCATTCAAGGTGCCCTGAATGCCACAGCAGCAGAGGACATGCCTGGGGAAATCAAGACACATGAAGAACTAGATGAAATCTAGTACTCAGATCTCTTTACTTCTTTATAAAGTACAGTGAGGGCTGCAAAGAGTAGGCTGCCACAATTTTCTTTAAATTCAGTCCTTGTCTGCCTTATTTACTTGAAAGACCCTCTTGACAAGTGGGGAACAAGGAGAACTATGACAACATGACAGTGACTTCTGCTTGAGGAAAAGAAATCATTTTGATCAAATGGGTTAAAACTGTTTTTCCGCAATGTTAACATCTATTTTGTATGGATGTCATATAAATAGCTGGAAGAAAAGATATGCTTATTAAGGATCAAAACTTTCCAGGCTTTCAATTAAGGGAGAAAGAAACCCCTAGCTATTCACATCTAAGTCCTCTGAGAGATCCCAAAGAGGGGAGAAAAGACAGGACATGTCCAATATTTTTTGGATAAAGAAATTGAGCCGAAGGAAAAAAAAAATTCAAGTGATCTGAACAATCATGCTGAAGCAAAAGCAAGTCAAAGTGTTATCTTTCAGTTTCTCGACTGATCACCTTGCTGCACAAGCAAACTTTTACAGGGGTGCGATGGGTACACAGAGCCTCCAGCTCTTCCTGGGGCTGCCCCACACGGGGTAAGGGACATGGCCCCTCTCCATGCACATCCTCTTCCCTGCTCTCTTGTACAGGAGGAGAGGAAGTACTTGGCCAAGAGGTCTGATTTTGACTAATGCCTGAGGTGGTCCCTCCAGCAGAGCAGCTGCTGTGTCAGGGCCCTTCAGATCAGAGCACAGCTCCTGCGGGAGGCCAGCGTCACCCCAACACACTCACCTCAGCCAAGAGAGGCACATCCAGGCTGGTGCTTGCCGCTGCTTCCCAGCCAACAGCAGCCAGAAACCTTGTTCCTGGAAAGCAAAAGCATTTTCTTTTCCACATAGCTGTGAATCAAGAAGCCACCTGGTTTCCCCAAGTAAGGCTAGAGAAATTTCCATGTATGCACCTTACATTTTCTGTTTTGCTGCTAGAGTTGCCTCAAAGAGTTGATTTTCTATGCAGAGATCAGAAATGCAAATAATGGAAGAAATTAAGAAATCTAGAAAGTATTGTAGCAAGTCTTGCCAAAGCCAGACCACAAACTGCAGCGCTGCTTTCATTACAAATGCTTCATCCCAGGAGCCCACAACCTTCAATTATTCAAATGAGTGCTAAGTTGCTAGAAGAAGACTGATGTCCAAAGCACATTTTATTTTCTTCACAAATTCCTTTCCAAGAAGCTGCTGTGATACAGCAGGTGATAGACACCAGTGTTGCAAGGGCAGATGCACCTCCATTCCCCCTGTCTGCCTTGCAGGTCTCCTGAGACCCTCAGGGCAGGGACACTGGACTCTGCACTTTGCACAGACCCCTTCTTCAGGACCACTCAGTACCACCACAGCACATTAGCAGAACAACGACCGTCACCCCTTCAATTACTCAGGACAAGACCTTTTACCCTTCCAGGATGCAAATTCCCAACTGTCAAGTGGGCATAATGACACCCAGCTCTACACTAAGATAAAGCACTATAGAAATGTTAATCAATTCTAATCAATACCAGGTGCTGTGTCTGAAATGAGCTTCTGGTGGCAAAATGTCAGAGACTGAGATGAGGTTCTCCAGCAAATACTGAAGGTACAACAGGAAGAACACTGGCCCCAGAATATCCCTTGCATTTACAAACAGGCTGGCAGGACTGATGCTGAGGAGCTCTGGCATTAAGGGAAACCAGCCTAAACAAGCAGGCAAAGAGAAAGGGTTTTGGTTTCTAAAACTATCCACACAACCATTTTCATTAAACTGGATCTTGCGTCAAGTTTTCCAACCTGTACTCTCAAAACTCGATGATCTCAAAGGTCCCTTCCAACCATGAATATTCTGTGATTCTGTGAAAACCACTCACTGACAACCACCCTGTCAGGACAGGTCGGTGTGTGCCCTCCCTCTGCCACCAGGACACACACAGCGTGTCCCAGGACAGCATCTCCTCCTGCTCACCGCACTACCAAAAACATGGAGAAACAGAAAATATGTGGTACCTAGGTGTGCTTGAACCCTTGAGAAACACTAATGGTTGTTCCATTTCAAGGAGGGGAGAAAAAAGGCTGAGAAGAAAGGTCTATTATTCAGTGGAGGAAATGGGACGTGGCCTAAAACTGAATGACAGAAATGCATAGCCAATAAGATGCATAATTAAAAAATAAACTATTGCTAGCAGAGCAAGTCCAAGAATTATTCAGGGAGAGAATACACAGCAACCAGACACTCGCGATGCATTCCATGCAGTACAGTGATGGACAATAAACCTGTCTTAACCAATACAACAAATTGGATGCGGCCCCCTCCCTGAATCTTTCATGGACCACCGGCTGCCATCTGTATGTTGCCATATTCATCTATCATTATCGCGTACTTATAATTGTCACAAGCTTCGTGAGGCCGCCCCTCACAGTGGTCCCTGTCTGTCTTCCACATAAAAATCAATGGCAAAACCAGAGTCCCAATGGACTGAATCTTTGTTATCTCTAATTCTGGGGACAGAACTGGGTTTTTTTTAATAGGTTAAGCAGCAAATGAATATGACCCTAAAATGTTCATGAAAGAACACTAATATCTGTAGTATTTGGGAGAATAAAATATTTTTATTAACACCAAAATATTGCTTGATTTTGCCTTTTATTTTTATTCTTGGTATAATAATTACCTTACTTTAACCCCCCCCAAATTATAAACAAAATCAGATTCTTTTATTTTGAAAATGCAGGGGCGTCCTGTTCCAGTATCAAAACATTTTTGAACATTCTATAAAATGAAAATTTCATCTAAACAGTTTTGAGTTTGATCCATCAGCATTTTCTGAGAAAAAAGGGGGGGAAAAAAAAAACCTACACCAAAAAAATCTTGGTCAGCTCTTGTAAAGATGTGCTTTTAAAGATTCCCAGCTGGGCTAGCAGGAGGCATGAAATATTAAATGCTTTAAAATGTCTAACTACTTTTCTGCGCATTCATATGAAAAGACTATAATTTTTTGCCTTTCTTACCTCAAAAACCAGAGATATATAAACTGACAAACTGGAATTACTTACAAGTTAACACTGAAATTCCAGTTTGTCACTGTGTAATGCAGTAGGATGGTCTAAAATCACAAATCTTTAACAAGTCAATATTAGCTGTGAAGTGTTATTAATTCTGAATTCCTGGTGGGTTGCCACACTAAACTAGGTACTAGATGAGATCAGATGAGGGTTGTTTTTTGTCACTGTTTGCTCATTCTTATGCATTTATGAAAGCAATTTTCTAGATCTCTAAAAGATCCCAGGTAAAATACTGTAGAAACTGAACACACAAAATATTACAGTAAACAACAAAGAGAAACAGCATTATCATGTCTTCTGATAAACAGTGCTCTTGCTTAACTGTGTATCCCAAACATGAATGAATGCAAATCAGTTTTCTTCTATACGATATAATTCCATCCACTCCAGTGACCTGAACCACGGAAACGATTGTCAATATTTTACCCTGACACCCAGACATCCATTGCAGGATCCCTCCCCGACACTCTTCTCCCAAGTAAGGAGCTCAGCTCTCCTCAATCAATAAATCTGCATTTCCTTACGTGCTTCCCCATCTATAACAGCACTGATTTAGTAAATCCCTTTGGAAATTAAATCTCGATATTAAACACGTGAGCTGGCAGAATTCATCAGTGACATACGGCCAGCTCCAGGAAACCGGAATTTATTCAGCTCAGGTTTGTTGCTGGAAGTGTTTCCCTAGCGTGCAGGCTGCTTAACTCTGCTGAAGTATGTGGTGTGCACAGGACGTCTCAATAATAAAATGTGCTCCTACAAACCAAAGTGTTTCAATTCCTGGCTCTGGCCGGGAGCTACACACCTCACGCAGCCTGG
>KZ506289.1:19775-38241 GCA_002844005.1 Limosa lapponica baueri | reverse complement strand
CTGAAAATCCTCCTGGCAAACAATACAGGATCAAAGAGAAGAAAATAATTCTGTGTGACTTCTTGTTCAAAAGTGAATGGTGAGGCTAAACAACAGCTTAGGAAATTATGCAAAGAGTAAGTATACATTCAAAACAACCCCCTGTAAACAATGCCCAGAATACTCCATATAACAGGCTTTAATATATATATATATATATGGGATATAATAACTGTTGTGCTATCCAATTGCCATGATATAAGCTCACCACAAAAAAGTGAAAAAGGTAAACCCTAACATTCTTTTCAGCCTAATACAATCATAGAAAATAAATCTTAAAGTGGCACTCATTTCAAACTATATACCAAAAACAAACAAACAAAAAAAGAACCCCAAACTTTAAATACATTATAGAAGGTCCAAGATGGTTTTTTGCTACAGGTCTATAGCCAATTGTCATCTAATATTATAAGGACCAAACTCCTCATCAATAAAGAACCCACACAAGAACCAAACCCAGCCTGCCCTTTGTTCACACCACACAATCACAGCACTCCTCTCTGGGATGTGATGCTTACCAGCTTCCAAGCAGGACTACATGGCTCCTTCAACAGCCTCCACATAAATAAAAGAAAAAAGAAAAGAAAAACAAACCCAAAAGTTTCTTTTGCAGCTGTGTGGGCAACGAGAGAAAACTGAGCAGTGTTTTCTTCAAGCAGCAATAGTAGTGAAAGGCTGCTCGGTGCAGCCAGCAGTAACCATCCCCAATCCCACTCAGCTCAGCTGTTTAACAGCACCAAAATGCCAAGCGCACATGTGTCCTGTGAAGGCAGAAAACATTTCCTTGCTAATTAGCATCGGAGCCTCCTACCTGGGGAGGCACTAAACTGCACTGATCATGAAAAATTAAACATCACCAATTGAAAGAGAAGCATTTGCTCTCAGTGTCAGGCTTTGGCACATTAACAGGAGATGAGAGACTTAACATCAAATAGTGATCGCAAGAAATGATGAAGGCAAACCAGTCACAAAGCCCAGCTTAGCATGAAGAGTATTACACTGGTGACAAGTCAAGGATTTTGTTCTCAGATCTGTTTGTTAGAAGCAGTTTTGTGCATTCAGCAAAGAAATCAGAAGGGAATAGCAATTACAGAGAGCTGCCGCAGCTGAGCTTTTCAGACCATCACGCCAGCGCACCCCATTTCCCAGCAGGATGCTCCTATTGGGAAAACCTGATATCTGCTTGACATTACTGTTCTTCCCACAGCGGTTCAATCAGTAGGACGCTTCTGAGCAAAACTGTAATGATTCGATAGAGAAATGTTCCACCCATAGAGGGACAAGACGTTACCTCACCAGAGCCAGCAGCTTCTGTGGATTTATTGCATATTATCCCACAGCGGTTATTTTTCCTCCCAGTTTTAATTTTGTAGCACATAGTGGTTCCTTGACACAAGAATAATTTGCATAACGAAGCACAGACTCATTTTGAAGCACACGTACAATAGCATCCAAATGCCATGCTGTAAAGCTCAGCGGGGCTGGGAATGGCACATAAGATTTCAGTTTTGCTATTAAATCCTAATACTTCTGAGGGCTGTGTAGTCTTAATTTTATCCCATGTTTTTGCCACAGCACTGCACATCGTGTCATTTCAGTACAAATCAGATGAAAACCTGCACAGACTTATCTGATCTGTTCCTTTACCAAAGCTTCTGAACCCTGTTTTTCTGGAAAACTAGGAGGAGAAGATAAGGTGCAATACAGAGAAGCAAAAGATTAAAACCCATTGCTGTGGTTTCGTATTGTTACAAAAAGTGAAACACTGGGGAAGAAGCTAGAGTAAAACGCTTGCTGTTCTCCCAAAGACACAGAATGAAGGCTCTTGGCAACTAACCCACAAATTACAGTTTGCTTCCTCACAGCCCCTCGAAATGCATTGCCTTTTTTTCCTTTTCCTTTGTTATTATTTAATTTCCCTGTGGAAATATGGTAGGACACCACTGCATGTTTTATCTGTGCAGACAGCATTTTTAAAAAGTCATTTTAAGAGAACATGCTGTCCCACATTTATCACAGAATGATTTGGGTTGGAAGACACCTTAAAGATCATCTAGGTTCAACCCCCCTGCCATGGGCAGGGACACCTTCCACTACAGAAGGTTGCTCAATGCCCCATCCAGCCTGGCCTTAAACACTTCCAGGGATGGGGCATCCACAGCTTCTCTGGGCAACCTGTTCCAGTGTCTCACCACCCTCACAGTAAAGAATTTCTTCCTAATATCTAATCTAAATCTCCCCTCTTTCAGTTTAAAACCATTGCCCCTTGTCCTATCACTATACTCCCTGATAAAAGAGTCCCTCTCCAGCTCTCCTGTAGGCCCCCTTCAGGTACTGGAAGGCTGCTACAAGGTCTCCCCGGAGTCTTCTCCACACTGAACGACACCAACTCTCTCAGCCTGTGTTCACAGGAGAGGTGCTCCAGCCCTCTCATCATCTTTGTGGCCCTCCTCTGGACTCATCCCAACAGGTCCATGTCCTGCTTGTGTTTGGAGCTCCAGAGCTGGACGCAATACTCCATGTGGGGTCTCACCAGAGTGGAGCAGAGGGGCAGAATCACCTCCCTTGACCTGCTGGCCACACTTCTTTTGATGCAGCCCAGGATGCAGTTGGCTTTCTGGGCTGCCAGCGCACATTTATTCCATCTAATAATGGAAAGCGGGTTAACGATGCTGCTTTGCTATATCCACACCAAGTTCTGTAGTTAAAAGTACCAAACAAGCATTCAACGAGGGTATTGCAGCTCTCATTTAAAAACACTACACATGCATAATTGGGGATACAGCTTCTGGATTATGTTGGCTTATATGTTGCTCTTTGTTTATGTTTGCAATCTGTCCTACGGTCTGCCTGCTTTCTTGTATATACAGCTTTTGTGATGGTCTTCAGTGTACGTACAGCTTCTGTATAGTCTTCTTGTATATACGGCTTCTGTGATGGTCTCACAGTTTTCCTTGTGCCTTTTTTTTCCTTTTTAATTATTCAGTGTTGGAATTAATAAACAGCTTAGAAAATGAAAATGTCACGGCTTAGTGCAGAATGCATCAATTAATGAAGTAGGATGCAGGACAATTTAAAGGTACATTTCCCAGTGGCAGAAGAGCTGATCCTTTTCCAGCTGGAAACCAAAGCAAAAATATCCCATTGAATGCAACGAAAGCCAGCAGGCTTAAAAGATTCTTATGATTTTACAAATAAATACAACCTATTTTTCATAAACAGTGACAGAACTTGGAGATTAAGCATCATTTAAAAGCTATAAAGTGCACAATATGCTCAAAGGGATTAAATTTACTTTAAAAACGCAATTTACAGATCTCACAAAAAAATGTTATAACCATTTGTTCCAAATATCCACGTGATCAAAACTACAAAAACTTGCTAATCTTTCCCCTGCATTCAACCTGTGCTATAATGAAACACCTTGGGGAAGGAAACAGCCCAGCGGAATTAATTTATGGATTTTTTTAACTCTTTGAAGTACTTGGTCTGGGCATAATCAGAGGTAGATGGGCGCTTTGAAGATCTAAGGGTAGTTTGGGCTTTGCTTTATCAGCTGGATTTGAGGAAATCAGTCAGATCTGATTGAAGCAAGATACTCTTATCAACTGGCCTCTGTCATAGTTTCTCCCCATGTGCAAGAATGCAGCAATAATGCTACAGAAGCATCCACAGGGCTTTGAAAACACTCACACAATCCAACAAATCCGTCACCACGGTCCCTCATAGCCTCTCCAGTTTGGATGCAGAGGTGGCTCTCCTTTCTTCTTGCAGTCCTCAAATCTCTTTTCTCTGTAACTGCTCTCAGCCACTCAGCAGAGAAAAGGGATGGGGGGAGATTTCCAAAAAAGGTGTCCTGATCCCAGCTCGGGGACATGGACCTACTGTAGGAGGCAAAGCCCAGACAGTGCAAGTCCAAACCTACAGTTTCTGGGGACAACTCAAGTGACACACACTAACTGTGCATATTAGAAAACCACTATTTCTGATGAATCAATGGGAAATCATGGATAATGTTAACATGAAGAACCTCAGCTCAGCAAAACAGGTATTCCTCTCTAGTTGAATTCCTGTGGACTATGCCCAGTGTACTCCTGCTACTAGAAATTAAGGTTTCCTTCTAGAAATAGGTCAGGCATTTTAGGCCAAAAAAAAAAAAATTTCTCATCTCAGCTCCTTACTATGTTTAAGCCCTTGAGACATGCATCTTCTACTCTTTTTTTATCCCAAAATATCATTTGCAGGTAGACAGTCAAGTGCTGTAGGCTTTATACAAACACAGTAAGAAAAGGACAGCACCTCAAAGAATTTACAGTAGGATGTTTAATGAAAACCCAAAGTCAGTGGAAGGAACAGAGCAGTGAAATGCTTTGTCCCAGGTCACCAGACACATAAATAACTGAATGAGGGAAGTGCTGATGGCCTCCTGATGCTCAGTTTAGTGCTCTGTTTACTAGAAACTCTTCTTTTAAGCACCTCATCCTTCTACTATTTAAAAAAAAAGTAAATTATCTCACATGATTGAAGAACAAGTAGGCTGTATATTCACTTTAAGAAATTTGGAATATCAAACACAATGATGCACTAAAATGTAATTCCCCAGGGCATCTGCACAAACCTATGCTTTTTGCAGCTGGGAAAGGAGGGGGAGAATTCACACACACGCATGTGTTAGATACGCATAAAAGCATTTTCTGAGACAACAAAATATATGTCATGTTTTAACTGAGAAAATGCAGATTTGAAGTTAAAGTAAAAATCATTATAGTCTACCCTGACTCTGATCCTAATCAGGGACAGATAAATTAAATACAGAAGTGTTAATCCTTGAAGGTGTATAGATATTTGATTAGGCAAAGTGTATTGATCAGTATAAATTAATTCTGACATCAAAACCTGTATTGACTGCTGTCCCTCTGCTTACCCAATTTAACTAACATGACCTAAGAGACACGTGTTTCAGTAACGGTGGCTCTGTGTCAGGCTTTCCTTTTCTGTTGTTTCCTCCCCATCTGCTGGAACTGGACCCCATGGCAGTAGCCTTCTGCTCACACCTCTGCTACGCACAGGCCTTTCTTTGCACTGCAACACTATGCGAACAAAAGTAATGTTTAAAAATGGCATTTTGAAAAACAAAGAATGCAGTTGTCCACATTTTAAAGCATGCCAGGAATAAGTTACATTTGGTGCACTATTTTGAAGAAAATTCAGACCTTGTAAATGGCCACAGACTCTCTGAGTCCCAGGGCACATGGCAAATTTTGGCAGGTTCTTCCTTATGGCACACCCATATTAGAGTCACCTTTAGCCATCTAAAAGTTAAACACTCCATTTTACGCAGCTATTTTAATTTTATAGTGGTCTCAGGTGTATGATCAGTGGAGAACTGCAGACATGGAGGGAGAGCAACTCAACTCACTGCCCCACATACCTTATGGAGAAAGAGGTTGGGCCTGTCTTGCAGAGGTGCACCTCTTGTTTCTGCTTCAGCCCCCACATACCATGGTCGCCTGCCTGCTCTGCTTACACTTAATTCCATTTTTATCTCTGTTGACCACCATCGGGTGTTAAGCCTGAACACAGGGGTGGATATAAGATGCAGAATGAGGTGAGTCACTGCAGATGGAGGTCCATGTGGCAGCTCGTTGCGGTGACAAGCCAGCCACTGCCCTTCTCTGAGCTCTCAGTGCCGGCAGGGCTCCTGGGACACTCACGCCAGGAGGGAAGCAAGGTTTGCCTGCTCCCTTCACAGATGTCTAGAATGAATAGTGCTGTTTGCCAGTGTCTCACTCAGTCTGGGACAGTCAAGGAGTTAATCCTTTTCCAGGATCTTAATTCTTTTCCTCTTCTCTTTCCTAGCACTACTGTTTACGTGTTTGCAGATTGTTTTCCACATTTTTACATTTGTCTTATTTGAGCCTTACAGATAGGAAACCTAGTATTTCTAGTTCCCCAGCTATAAACTTCACTCTGTCCTCAGTGGAGCTTGCAATAGCTCCCAGCCCAGTATTACCTTCAAATTCAATTGATTTTTGTGTTCACAGATCATTAGATACGACCAAACTTAACGCGAATTCCTGTGGGAAGCCAATGGACACTATGTCTCAATATGAAGTAGGACCACCTATCATTACCATTCATGCCACGTTCAGTGTGTCTGACATCACTGGGGCCCAAGAAAATTTATTTGGTGTGGTCGTCAAGACTAGGGAACTATGAAATATTTCAATACAAGAACAAAATTCATAATACTGTATATATGAAAATGTCACCTTTAAAAATCACTGTCATAATCTGTGATTTTCCTTTATTGAACCACACACATACATTTCTCATGAGTCTGTTACCTTCAAGATAATTCATAATTTTTATCTTAAGAGAGTTTAACAATTACTTTACTATGGTCAGGATTTAATATTATCTAATGGCATATACAACAATAATTCCTTTAAATCATCACAGTATTTCCCTTCTCAGATCGAAGCTATTTCCAAAATTCCCATGACTGCTAAACAAGTTTGCAATGATTTAGAAAAGGTGTAAATAATTCCCTACTTCATAGTACCCGTGCCTCATACTTGCAGGTATATGCATCTCCAGCTTCTGCTTACTTTTTCATCAGTGTAGCTATTTATTCAGCATTTCATTTGTCAGTTATCTGTGCATATCAGGTGATATCTTGTTGGGGTTTTTTTCCAGCATAAAATCCATATATGAATAAAGAGGAGTGGGAGAGAGAAATCTGCTACAACAAAAGGGTCGAGAGGCAACATATTTTGAAGTTTTACTGTATTCATTTCTGAGCTACTCAGGGTAAATATGAATGACCTACATACTGTGCACACACATGAACTCATCAATTGGGTTAGAAAGGTTACACCTACACTGGCCCAGCGCCAAAGCAGTTCAAGAAGAGCCCTCACAACCAAAACCTCAGCCTTGCATTTCCACGGCAAAACAGAGGAATTTCTCTTTCTAATCTGCAACAGCTCCAGAGTTCATGATTCTCATCTCTGTTGGTATTTGCTTCAGTGCTGGAACTAACACTTGTTATTCAAGGAAGGAAGGATCTTTGCAGATACAAAATGCAAATGCCAAGCTTCACAATACTTTTTTTTTTTTGTACCAGCATTTACATTTTAATTTGTTTCCTTGGTTAATGATTGGTTTAACTCCACAATGACAAGAAATCAGCCTATAAAGCTTTCTTCTGTCCATAAGATTATACTCATATTTCTTCTACTGGCCTTTGGTGTTGCACCAAAATAAAACAGATCTGATGTTGCCACTACACTTACCATAAGCACATAAAACATCATGCAAAGACTAAACATGCAGCAATGTAAATCAGGGCGCAAAGATTCACTGTGTGCTGCTCACTGGCCCTGCAGAGGTAACCCCATGAGCAGAATTTGGCCTGATGATTTGGAATAGGATTCAAACAGATGCCTACATTTTTCAAATGGCTGAAACATAGTTTAATGTTAAAGCATGATGTCAATTAGATCCGTACCATCATGACTCTGTAATTCATTTTGTCTAGGATGTGCAGTCACGAAAAATACTGCTCCAGTGTCAACCCCCTTTTATTTCAAACCTGCTTTTGTTGTTACCTCTGCTCCTGGGACCCAGCAGGACTCTACAGAAACGACAAGTGTGTGGCTTCTCAGACCAGAAGACACTTGGAGAATGCAGACACTGAGGGGAATACATACCCAGCACATGAGGGTATGATGGGTTTTGTTATTGCTCAAAAATCCAGAAAAGCAATTTAGGAATTTAAGTGCCTCCTTCCCCCTCAACGGCCAAAGATGTATCTCCAGTTCTTCTCCCGGTGCCTAACACTGGGTTCTGGGGCATGGTACTACAAGAGGCCAGAAGCTTAAGAATGAGCAAAAATTAGAACCTAGTTTTAAATAAGGCTTTTTAGCCCATTACTGGATTTAGCCCTAGCTCTCCTCATGCTCTCCCATCAAAAGTGACTTTTGAAAATGGGACTTGGCTACTTTGAAAATCTTAGACATTACTAAGGTAAGGGAGACAGCTCTAAGGGAGGTGACAGCTTTACAAGGAAATCACCGGAGCACTGGGGGAATGCACTGCATAGAAACAGCCCTGTTTTCAGTTACCAGGGTGCACAACCTTTTTGAGGAGAAAAAGTAATCTCATTTGCAAGACCTGTCCCTAACAGCCCATGGCCTGCTCCAGCACTGACCCTCCTGCAGGATGTCACCATCTAGCAGACAACCATCTTCTGCACCACCAATGAATGGCTGTGCCTGATGGGCAGCTGGACTAGGTGACCTCCAGCACTCCCTCCCAGCCAACACGATGCCGTGATCCTGAAAGGAGCTGGGAATAAGTTTGTGCCATCACCTGTTGTGGCAAACACCACTGTCTCATTCACTACGTGGGAAAGAAAGGGAGCTGGAGGCAAGCCTCCTTCAGTGTGTGTATACACACACACACATATACATATATATATATATATGTTCAACACTTACACCCACAACCTGCCACCCAATAGAGCAGGGAGGATGGGGGAAGGGAGCGCTGATCCCCATATCACATCCCAGGATGCAGAAACCTGGGTAGCACACTGTTGCCAGATAATGACAACAACCTGTTTAATGTTTTAAAACTTCAGCCAAAAAGGTGATAAAGGAGATTTTTAGGGGAAAGGAAAAGATCAAAATAATAATAGTTTCAAAGCACTGTACTTATTTTAGACATTCTTACAGCATGTTTCCATAGGAACTGGAATGCAAAGGAGCACACTGCAGCAGTGTTCACAAGTGTTGTGTGGTTTAGTGGCTTGTAAAGGATTGGTTAAGGCCACCATGACCACTCTGACAGTGCCAGGTACCTGCTGCCTTTGCTACACAACAGGATCTTGGCTATGATGTTTTGCAAAATCCAGAAAAAGAACCATTTTTCCCTTGTTCTTTCCTCTCATCCCACTGCCATGGCTGACTTCATATCCTCACTGGCGCTAAGCTCTGCCCAGCCAGACCCACTGTGGGGCGTGAAGGTACTGGTCTTTACACCAAGGATTTCACGAACCATGTGAGAATGAGGAAAGCACAAACAAAGCAGGGCTGTCTGGGTGCTGGGGAGGCGGTGTGTCCTAGGGAGTAACACATGGGCCTGGATTTTGCATCCAGCTTTGGCACTCATCTGCGGAGTGACCTTGTGCAAGTCACACCAGGTGAGACCTGCTCCATCTGTCAGCTGCCCAAAACCCATCTAGTCCAGCTCAGCAGGTGAGCACTTCCCTGGCCAACAGAGACAGCACATACCCTGCCAAAGACACCTGGCCCACAGACAAGTCTTTTGTCCCCAAAGCACCCACACAGCCACCCCTGTCTGTACGCACCTGATCACATCCATACATTAAGCACTTTGCCCACATATCAAGGTGCCATGTGGCAATTGATTATTTCCTCCATTCAGAATTGTCTAATATAATGCAAGGTCTGTGTCGCAGCTCAACAGAGCAGCATTTAACTGCATGAAGGGTGTATTGCATGTCTTGGAGCAAGGCATGGGTGTGTGGGTGCTTTTGGTAACCCTCCTGGCTGGGACAGCATTGGAGGACCATATACAATGTGGGGAGCCAGACCTGGTGTGCTGTCACCCTTAACTCCCGCAGTATCAGCCCCCTCAGTAAGGTGTCCTCAGAACTAATATGGCTTTTGTCTTAGAGGGAAATAATTAGTTGTCTCCAGAAGACAAGTGTTTGAAGCAAAGAAACACAGCCTATCTGATCCAGGGGACCAGGACCTGGGACTGAGCAGAAATATTAATCTATTTAACTGTGGCATCACATACTCAAAGGGAATGATGTTCCTCCAGAGTGTGATGAACTGTGCACCTCTCCCTTTGTTGTGGTGGGAGCCTGAATGACCAGTTCAACTTTTAGATGGTAAAAATTACTCCCACCTCCTGTGCTGTCATTCCTGAATGAGTGCAAACGTGTAGTGGCAGTGATCGCATTTGTAAAGGGCTTTCTCATGAACTCATGACAAGGGCTGCGTAAGAACTAGTTACCTGTACTTCTTGATTGAGAGAAAAATACCACTTTGTTTCTTATGGTTTTTAAAACCCCTTAAATATACATATATATTGAAACCTGCCGTACTCATCCCAGGTAAAAGTGGATAATTTCCAATAATCAGGGTAAAATGCACTCTTCCTTGGACCTGCCAGCTTTAACTTCATAGTCCAGAAGGAAACTAAGCCAAAAAGCCGAGGACTCTGCTTCTGGCCAAAAGCATCATCCAGACCATAGCTGGCAGGGCAAAGCAATCTCAGCCCAAATGCTCCATCTGGGCAGGAGCCAACTACAAATACTTCTACGCTGTTGTGCTAAAAACTATTAATATTTTAAAGTTAAATTTTGTAAATCAATAGTTGCCTGCAGCACAGACGTATTTTACAAACACTGAAAGAAACAATATATTAATTTAGATATTTAGATATTCCACATACTGCAATGTTTCTTGCTTATCAGGAAAACAACTTCCACTGTAGGTATTGCCATAAGAATCCATATGTAAATTACAGATTTGACAAACATCGAGAAATATCGATAGAGGATGTCTGAATCCAAGTCTTATTTCAAACATTACAATGACAGTTTCAGTCAGTGAAAGAATAGAAAAAAATATCTGGGGAGCCTTGACAACCTCACATTGAAATATAGTTTGGTTATTAAAAAAAAATAAAAAACAAAATCTCTCTTTAGAACCTGAACACTTAAAAGAAGAAAATTCTGATTATTCCATCTCTTTTCCTACCTCTCCAATAAAGTCATTCTTGGTAGGTGCTGTGAAACTGTACCCCATTACATCTACACCTTGTGTTTCAAGGAGCAGGAGCAGTATGTTGCACATATACATGTTATCTATGCTTCAGTGCCTCTGAAGTCGTACAGAGAAGTGGCAGAAGACATGCTTTCATTCCAGTTTTCCAATCTGAGTGAAATTTACTGGCTCAAACCAGTGCCGTAACAGAGACTCAAAAGCAGGATGTAAGTTTTGCACGTCTGTGTGTGTTTGCCCAGCTCCAGATGCAAACACCGAGGTTCCCAGCTGGGAGCAAAGTCATAAACCAGGGAGAGCTGTACTAAACACAGAGCGGGGTCTACTTCCCAAACGAAACAAAACAACACATACAGCATACAGACAGCATGTAGGATATAGATGTTAGGATTTTTGATAATGTTATTTTTACATTGAATAACTCAGTTTATAATAAAGCAGAGTCCTGCATTGGACCAGCTGTCTGCTGTGAACTCACCCAAGCACTCAGCTTTCTGTTCTGGGTCCCCTTGCAAGCAAGCCAGATCCAGGTCTTCTCTCCCGCATCCAAACTTTGGCTGTCGTTACCTGAGACCACATCTCACTCCGGCAAACCATTGCTTTCAAAGAGAGAGCCGACGCACGGGGCAGCGAGTGAGCCCGGCAAGGGCCAGGCTGCAGGACTTCCCTAGGGGCTACGAACGAGCAGGGATCTGCCGACCCGGCCACCCGATCCTGAAAGCATTCCTCCAGCTTAGCTTTCCCACCACAAATTCTTGATGCAGGGAAACAATTAAAAAAAGGCAATCCAGTCATTTATCCTCCGGGCTGGAGAGAAAGAAGGAGGCTGCCACAGCAGTGCCTGTTTTGAATGCTTGGCAGGTACACAGGCACAAGGGGGATGATGCTATAGATAAAACGCAGGCAGAAATAGCTAGAAGGATGAGCTGGCTCGGGGTGGTGGTGGTGGCAAAAAGTAGCAACCTCCCTTCTCCCGCGATTTCACCAAAAACCAGCAGCTGACCCACAGACTCACCAAGCGTGCGGGCAGGAGAAGGTCCCCCCCAAGCTCTGAACCTCAGGCTGGAAATATCCTTCTCACACAGATCTCCGTCTCTGGTAGGTGCTTTGAGGACTGCATCTTCTCAGCCTACTTCTGACTCAGAGCACAAAACCTGCTCGCTGCCTGTCATGGGTTTTGGTGCTGTTCCCAGAATCCTGCCAGGAAGCCGCTTGCTCACAGGTCCCCCTGCGCCAGCCGGGAAACCCAGCAATTATGGCTCAGAAAATACTGCCGAAGCCCCCACCTGAAGTGTCTGGGCAGCCACCTCGCCTCTCCCCCACTAGCAGCCTCACGCAGCTCTCTCCCTACTGCTCTTACCAGCCCCCAAGGAGACAAGCACAGATCTGTCACCTGTCACTTATGCAACTTCACTGCAAAAATACAAAATAGCTAAATGTGAGGACTTTGCCCAGCTGCCACCATTTAATAATCCCTTGCTTCCTCCTCCCTCTCTGTACAGAAATGAAGTCTAATTTTCTTCTAAAATTGGAAAACAGTCTCACCTGACTGTACCTGCACTGGGAAACAAGGAGGATTAAAAATCCTGCTTTTTAAAAAGCTGCTTGAACAGGAACAATTATAGCCAGCTCCTCCTCTACCCTGTGCATTATCAGTCCCCAGGAACCAAGGTCTGTGGCTGTCAGTACAACACGACAACCTTGAGAAACCCCATGGCTGGGATGGAGTTAAGACGGTCAGAGACCCTCTGAGCTCCACTAGAAGTGGCAATCTGGGAAGGGAAGCAATCCGACACAAACCCGAGGGGGGAAAAAAAAAAAAAAGCAAGGGAGGGGGAAGAGATGGAGGGAAGTAAAGAAGGGGAGAGGCATAAGAATCACGGCTGTGGTTTCAATGGGTGGGGAGCGAGGGTGGTGAGGGGATGACAAGGTGTGCCCTGGAGAGGAAACAGACCACAGGAGACCAGGACTGGGACACAGGCAAGTAAAGTTAAGTAATAAAACAGAAGCCATGAGAGGGGCAGGCAGCCAGGGACGTGGGAACACAACAGAAGGAGGGAACAGACATTGGAAGAAAGAGCCATCAGGAGAAAAGGAAGGAGAAGAATGATCTGAGGCACAAATAAAAAAAAAACCTCAGTGCTCAGAAAAACACTGCAAAAAAAATGAGGAAAACCAAAATCACAAACCAACCCCAGCCCCATTTTAAATAATTGTATTAATCTCCTAAGACTGAAAATGTCACATTCTGACACATGACCCAGTTCCCTCACTGTTTGCTCCCTTGTAACTGCTGCAGAGCTGCCCCTGTGGTATGTTACTTCACCCTTTCAGCCATGCTCATGTGCCCAGCATGAGATGGGGGATATTCCTGAGGGCAAGGGGACCAGGGTCCACTAGCACAGTGCTCGCAGTGGGGCAAAGAAGAGCCATGCCACCACACCACTCTTCACCTCCCACATCACCCCTACATTGACTGGGGGAGAGGCACGTACAGACCTCAGGTTAAATATCAGTATTACAGGAGAGCTGTAGACTTGACCACCACCTGCCAGCGCTGCTAGCTCAGGTTGCTTGAGAAAACCTCCATTCCAGTAAATTAAACATACTCAGGTAGCTTCCCAGGGATGAGGCCACCTTCCAAGGTAGGACTGAAATGGGTAACTGCATACACACCACCTAATTGGGACATCTCTCAACTCTAAGTCCCAAAACAGGCCCTGGAAGCCACTGGGAGAAATCTGGGTAGCATGGGCCATATTTGGGCTAGGAACCACCCCAGCAGCTCCTCCATGCAGCCTCTCCCCAGGCCTCGGCAGTCGTCTTTGCTAACAGACAACCTTGTAGCTTACTGTAATACTGTGGTTGTTCAGACAAAACCTACTATTTTTTCATCCCCCTTCATTTGTCTCTGCTACTCTGGAAAATCAGTAAAAATAGTATGCTTGTCATAATAGGAAAACTGAAGAACCTAAAATAAATGGCTTTTGAGATAAAGCTGAAAAAGAAAAACTTTAGGTCCAGAAAGATAAAAAGTACTTGGTGGCAGTAGGGGTTAAAGGGAAACTTGAATTTGATGCAAACAACTGCAACAGCAATGGCTAGCTTTAAACAATTTGTGCCCCAAAACAGTCTTCAGGGACACTTATTTGCTGTTTTCCAGGAAATAAAAAAATATTTTTATAAAAGTTACTGCTCATTTTTCTGATTATGTTGTCTTGTTAGACAGGAACAAATGTTGCATGACAGTGCTTGGGTGGTAGTACTAGAGCAACTCACTGTAGTTTCAATTAAAGCTTTTCAAACTCATTAAACAGAGAGTATATGTGTACTATTAAAATGAAAAGATGTGTTTGAAAAATTTTCAGGGTGTAAACTGTCCCACTTTTAAATATTCATGTCATTTAGGGTTACCTCCTTTTAGATCAATGGAGACGTAAGTTTGAAAAGCAAGTAAACGTGTGACCAGAAGCCAGGTGGGGAATTTTTTGGCAGTTCATTGAATATAATTATTTTGCATAAAGCAGCTGATGATTTCAGATATCTATTTGTGCATGTTTTGCACCGCTTTCCCAACAAGGTGAACAGTTATCACATTTTCTTTGTCAAAGGGGAGAACACATTTCTCATGGTTTCTCTTCATGGCTTGATGTTTACCATTTAAATGATGGGTAAGAGAACAAGAACAATAACAGCTTCTTTTAACTTAATTTAATATATTATGAGCTATTTATGGTTAAGGGACACCAAAAAGAAAATACAGTATACCTCTCCACTACATAATACTTCATTTGATATTTAACATCTAAATTCATTGAAATAAAGTGAATCAGAGTTCAATTTTTAAGTTATATGTTTAATACAATTTACTGTCCTGTTTTTGCTTTGCAAAACTGTTCAATGAATTATTTTAGTTGCAAAGAGTCCTTAAATATTTGTTTTAACCTTTTACTAGGATTTGGTTGCTGATTACTCCAACAGCTGAAAACCTGCCTTGGACAGGTGATCTTCCTCACCACCAATCCCAAGTTAAAAAACTGTCTTAAGCTATTTGTTTTACTAGAAATAAACACTTTTGATAACTAACTGGGCACCTACTTGTAGGTAACAATACACATTACTGCTTATTTGCCAGTATAGTTGTAATGCAAGGGACACTATACCACCTGAATTATCACGAACTTCAATCTTGCACAAGACCACTGAGTCAACAAAAGAAAGGACACCCACTTTTCCTCCAGAAAATATATTGGTGACAGATACTAGCACTCCTCATCAGTCATACCAGCAACAACAACAACAAAATATACAAGCCCTGTTTATATGTAAACCCAGTGTTAACCAAAACCAAACAAGAATATTCCCAAGAACCACTTAAGTATGAAATCAGACGCAGGAGGAACACCATGAACCCAAGCAGCTCACAAAAACAGAGGCAACAGCACCAGAAATAAAAATCCAAAAACACTTTCTTCATCTAGCAAGAACTTGTGTGTCACCACTATAAAATGACACATTTTAGAGGGTAGGGTTTTTTTAATCACAGCTTCTGGAAAAACCTTATCACTGATTTGCTTCAGACATTTTAGCTAAATAGACTTGCATATTTAATCTTCCTTTGTGTGAAAGCGCCCAAATAATAGTTATTGTGTACTCCAGACTACACATGCAACAAGTTAAGATCACCATCAGAATCAGTTTTCCTCTGAAATCAATATATATTATTCCCAATACAGAATAACAGTTGTCTGGAAGAGAAATCCCAGTTGTTCATGATGTACTTCAGCTTTAGTTTTTGGGGGGCTGGATTTTTTTTCATCTACATTATTTTGGTGTTTGTAGTGTCTGCTATGTTGAAGCCCTAGAGATGAAAGTCCTCCTTGAGCTGAAAAATTGCCACAGAAGATGGCTTCAGTCACTGTGAGGTCCAGAAGAGCTGCTTGGTTGCTCCATACACATTCATTTCTGGCTTTTCTGAGGAAGCTGCCAGCTAGGATTAGTTTACTGCCTGTGATTTACTGTGTTCAGATGCCCATCACCGTGGTGTTTCCTGATTTGATCATCTTCCTATAAAGGAATTTGAAGATGTTTTATAGCAGTTGCCCTCTCAAATCAGAGGTGAATTCCATCTGGCCTCTCATCCCATATCCAATAGCAGTATGAACCAAATACTCCAGAGGTTGATTCATGGATTTGATAGAGTTGGAAGAGCCCTCTAGAGATCATCTAGTCCAACTCCCCTACTGAGCACATTACTCAGGACTGCATCCAGGCAGGTCTTGAAAATCTCCAGAGAAGGGACTCCACGACCTCCCTGAGCAGCCTGTTCCAGTGCTCCGTCACCCTCACCGTAAAGAAGTTTTTCCTTATGTTTGAGTGGAACTTCCTATGTTCCAGCTTCTGCCCATTGCTCCTCGTCCTATTGCTGGAAACCACTGAAAGAGAGTCCGGCTCCATCATTCTTCAACCCACCCTTTAAGTACTTGTAAACGTAGATGAGGTCTCCCCTCAGCCTTCTCTTCTCGAGGCTAAAGAGCCCCAGCTCTTTGAGCCTTTCCTCATAAGGGAGGTGCTCTAATCCCTTAATCGTCTTAGTTGCCCTACGTTGGACTCTCTCCAGTAGTTCCCTGTCCCTCTTGAACTGGGGAGCCCAGAACTGGATGCAGTATTCCAGTTGTGGCCTCACCAGTGCAGAGTAGAGGGGGAGAATGACCTCCCTTGACCTGCTGGCCGCAGTCTTCCCTGTGCAGCCCAGGATTCCATTGGCCCTCTTGGCAACAAGGGCACATTGCCGGCTCATGGAGAGCCTGCCATCCATCAGGACTCCCAGATCCTTTTCCTCAGTGGTACTTCCCAGAAGATCCACCCCTAACCTATATTGGTGCCTGGGGTTCTTCCTCCCCAGGTGCAGGACCCCACACTTCCCCTTGTTGAACCTCATTAGGTTCTTCTCTGCCCAGCTCTCCAGCCTGTTCAGGTCATGCTGGATGGCGGCACAGCCCTCTGGAGTGTCAGCCAGCCCTCCCAGTTTACTATCATCAGCGAACTTGCTGAGGGTACACTCCGTCCCCTCGCCCAGGTCATTGATGAATATGTTGAACAGGACTGGGCTGAGTATTGACCTCTGGGGGACACCACTGGTTACAGGCCTCCAACTTGACCCTGCTCCATTAATGACAACCCTCTGAGTTCTGTCACGCAGCCAGGACTCAATCCACCTCACTGCCCCCTCATCTAGCCCACACTTCCCTAATTTTCTAATGAGGACGTTATGGGAGACATTATCAAAAGCCTTGCTGAAGTCAAGGTAGATGACATCTGCTGCTCTCCCCTCATCCAGCCATCTAGTTATAACATCATAGAAGGCTATCAGATTGGTAATGATTGATGTAAGAGTAATGCAGAGAGTATACAAGGAATAAACACCCCCTTATCTCAGATCCAGCCATTAAAGACCAAATGAGCTCTTATGTGTGAGTTTTTACTTTACATCCCTCTAATTATGTCCTAAACGACTACAGCGTATGTGCATGACCTAGCTTCTTTTTAACTTCCTGGCCATTTTCAAGCAACTTCAGTTGAAGAGTTGAGTTCCCACAAGTTTTGTGAAAGTCAGTGACCAGGGAGAAGAGTGAGATTTCTGTAAAGAAAGGCTGAGAAAAGGCTGTAAAAGAAGCTTTAACTTCATGTGACAACAGAAAGTCTTCATGGGAAAGTTCTTCCTTAATGCTGGGAAAGCTGCAACTGAAATAAGTATATTATGAGACACCAAGGAATTCATCTCTTCATCAAGGTTTCTCTCCCATGGTGACTGTCTATTGCCTAATAAGGGGCAGCCTTGACTGATGTTTCCCCAGCAATTACAGCATCACTAGGGGCTCTTCTGCATGTGACTTCTATGACTCATAAGGGTTTAGTATAACTCAGTTAAACAGTGAAATAATCATGAGAGACAAACCCAATAGAAACCAAGCTTCATTAGTTCTTCTACTAATTTTGCAATCACTAGTATAATTCTGAGGCTTTTTTTTAAAATTCTACTAATTTTTGGTATACATTGCTTCATGTACATGTTACAGTTGATGAATGCTTATTTGTTACGTGAAAGGTATTTACTTTTTTCCTGAATCAATTTGGATTTGGCAACTTTGAATTTTAGAGAATGTCCCATTGCTTTTGTGTTAGAAAGCCGTGAGAAGTAGAGCTCCCAGTGCTCATAAACAAGTTCTCTAAAAGTGACTGAACATGGTAGAAGCATTCCAGTCAGTTGAGAAACAGCTTATTCTTCCTACCCTTATTTTTGCTGATACTCTTATTTGTACATGATAGCACATACTGTATACAAGAAAAGCCTTATGAATATAGCATAAGTACTCATATTTACAAGCATCGGACTTTTTATTCAAACTCCAGCTGTAAGGACCGATAATTCAAACCTGGGGCAAGTAGGGAAACAGAAGCATAGGGAAGAGTGTGGCTAGTAGGTCGAGGGAAGTCATTCTCCCCCTCTACTCTGCACTGGTGAGGCCACAACTGGAGTATTGCATCCAGTTCTGGGCTCCCCAATTCAAGAGGGACAGGGAACTACTGGAAAGAGTCCAGCG
>KZ506289.1:0-19315 GCA_002844005.1 Limosa lapponica baueri | reverse complement strand
AAAAAATTCAGTGAAATTCAGTGGATGTCCACCGATCTGGCAAAAGGCTATGAATCACACCAGTAACAGATCGCCAGTGAGAACCAAAACTTTCATATACTGAGAGGGAGCCTGTAATTACTAATGTCCTTCTCTTAGCTACCTTCCATTGCTGATTCTGTGGATGCTAAAAACCAAGATGTCCTCCAACAAAACCAACTTCAGCTCATTTATATTGCTGTTGAAGTTTAAATTAGTCCCAGAAGCACAGATTTTCTCCTGAAGGGTTGGTTTTCCCATTCTAATACTGGTATCTGATGCACATACATGGCTACTTACCAAGTTACTTCTATTGAGGGGACTATTCCAGTACCTGGATTCAACCTCCAGTCACGTTTGGTATCAATTAAATATTTCCAGATGCCTGAGCAGAGCCAGTCTAAAAGAGTACCCATGCAATTAATGAGTGGCGTGTATTCTCTTCAGTGAACATGAAAATGGGTCAGCAACATTTTAAAGTGTGCGCATGATCCTTCCCTGGGGAAAAGAAGTATAAAAGATGATGCCTTGAGATGTCTTCCAGCTCTCCTCTTCCGAGTCTACAACATACACCATTGAGATAAAGCCCGTACTGAGCAGTATCTGTTTCTAATGTACTGCAGACCATTTCACCTTCCTCTGAAAGCTTTTGTTGGGTTCCTGGATTTACTTCCTCCTCATCCCTCCAAGTTTTATTTCTGTCTACCACCCTTTAGTCTCCTTCCAATCTTCGCACCTAATTATTCTCCCTAGTCTCTTTTCTCTAACCTCAGTTTCATGCCTTCCCTTCTATATTTCCACTTAACATTAAACCATGCTTGCAGTCATACTGTACTGATTGTTTCATTAAATTATGTATGAAAACAAGTGATAAGTACCATTTCAAGACACAGTTAAGCTGCCAAGGATTCTCTTGCACAATTAGGTTAAATTAGCTATTAAGACCTGCAACATTGCTAATAGATTTTATTTTACTACACCTACTGCGGCTTAACATCATGCTCAAAGACACTCTGACACCAATAGTTAACCAGTGCAAGTTATGTGTTTTTCAGCCTTAGTGAGTCAGATATTTTTAATGTTATTTCTGTAGAATTCCCAGCAGCCAGGGCCAGAGCCTGTGTAATGATGTGTGTCATTCGGAGCACCCTCCTACAATCTGCAGAGCCCAGCCACACCAGCAGCCATTCTGCTAAATGATCAGTTTGGAGCAAGAATAAACAGTCAAAGCTGTGTAAATAAGAAGCATTCATGTAGCTGGGAAGGGAGGCACTAGCCACTGTGCTAACAGAATATCCTGGCCGCAAAAAGGACCGTAGCATACAGAGATCAAGGCTCCACTTATCACTGATGTCAAATAAGGGGATTACACATTGCATGTAATCAGAGATGTCTCATATTCACTCTTCTGCATGTCCCAAGAAATCTTCTGTGGCCTGTCAGAAGGGAGCACTTGAGATGAACTCTTAGAATGGAAGAGTTAATAAGCAGCAGAGATGGTTGAGTTTTGTTAGATCTGTGGGAAGCTGACTTCTCAGCAGAAAAAAAAAAAAAGAGCTCTTCTGACCTCTAAAGATACTTCATGGAGCACATATTCTTACTACAGCAACAACATAAGGTTGCATAAACTTTTCCACCTTACTTTGATGATGAAGTGCATATGCTTAATTGCTCTCACAGAAGAAAGACAGGCAGTTCCATTATTGACTATGGGGCTGGATAAAAGAAATGATGTCTGGAAGAGGGCTTGCAGGTTAATCAGCAAGGCCCAACTTTTATATTAGGAATGGAGATTGACCACCTTCTCTAGTGAAGAGCAGCTACTGACAGTTTTAGGCAATTAAAGGCAAAGAGGAAGCTCTGTCCTTTCATACAGGTGTAGTCGCTTTCCTGCAATAAAGGTGACATGTCAGCTCAGAACGATGACTCTAATGCACTTCAGGAGGTGGTCAGAAATGGATCCTCCTGTAATGTCTTCAAATCATGTGTAAATGACCACACGTTCTGCAAAGGGCAGCTCCAACTCTGACAGACCTTTACACCTAAATAGAATAGATTCTGGGAGCATCAATTCCACTATGTACTACAGAATTTTCTTCAGGACATTGTCCAACCAGTGATTTATATGTGCATTTTTTCCAGAGTTAGTGCAAGTAATTCTTCCCTTGGATCAAGTGGCAATGGCAGTTTTTGTAATTCCAGCAGCTAGAAAATCTCTAGTCCAAGAATATGGCATAAGCCATCTTGATTGTTACAGTAGCAGCACCCTTTACCTCAGTACAGTTTGCTGTACAAATAACTAGCAACTTAAGACAAAATACAAACTCCTCTAACAACATTTACAAAAAGGAAATAAAATGTGGTGTATTATGAAATACAACCTTCAGGTCTTTTATAGTCCCAAAGGCACAGATTGTGTTCTCAATACAATAAACCAATGAAGACCAAAAATTCTCAACCCACTGAAATGGAATTTTAATGGAACTTGTAAATATGTGAAAACTGGATTTTCAATCAATTCACACTGTCTTTGGAAGCCAAGAAGAAAAAGCAAAAGAAAAAAAAAGAAGAAAAAGAAATGTCTCTGAAGCAGTGACTGTAAGACCTGAGAAGCATTTCTGTTCTTGTTGATGAAGACAGGATGATATATGGAGACATGATACTCATGAAAACATTTTTCAGAGGATTTAAAGGAAAAGGCTAGTTGTTGCAGGATGTCCAAGAAACAACTCTAAACATGCAAAATAGACAGCAAGACCGAGCAAACCCTGCCAAAAACAGAAGTATGGTCAGATTCTTCCAAATGGTTAGTGAAGCCAATGAGCCTCTTGACAAGACCCACTTCTCAGAGATGAATGTTATTATGCATCATTATTTTGCATTTTAAAACTCCTCTTCAGCAAGTGCACATTAGAACAAAAGACTCTGCATCAGTAAATCGAGTGTCCATAACTGAACACTATAGAACTCAGGAGTAACATTGTGGTAGAGTTGGTGGAGCTGCCTCAGTGCAAAGTGAGAGAAGACATTCAAGTCCTAGGTAGCTTTCTTGCTAATTCATGACCAAATTCATATATCCTGTTGTCATATACTTAATGACAGAAGTCCAAAATGCTGAAGTCAATCCATAGTGTTCATTTAATAAATCACTCATCTTAGATAAGAGATTAGTTATTGCAGAATCATAGAATGGTTTGGGTTGGAAAGGACCTTAAAGATCATCTAGTTCCAACCCCACTGCCATGGGCAAGGACACCTTCCACTAGACCAGGTTGCTCAAAGCCCCATCCAACCTGGCCTTGAATGCTTCCAGGGATGAGGCATCCACAGCTTTTCTGGGCAGCCTGTTCACCAGGAAATGTTTGTGTCAAAGGGCAGAAAACTGAAGTTTCTAACTTCCTTGCTAGTGATTTTCTGCAGAATTAGAATTGGCTTCACCAATTGACAATATCTGGAGATATAAGCAGTGAAGTGTAACACAAGCCTAAACATGCTGTGGGAGGCACAGACAAGTGGTTGAGGAGTGAGGCATTAAACTGGTCAAGAATCAGATGAAGATGTGAAGGGCTTTCATGGGTGAGGACAAGTACTTTCTCCTGTCTTGGCTACAGAAGAGAGGCAGCAAAGGAGGTTGGCACAGAAGGTGGTGCAGCAGGGAAGACCAGCCAGGAGAGCGGTGTACACAGCTGTGTCAGAGCAGCAGTTGCATCAAAAGTGGGGCACTGAATATCTGAGGGATGTTACAGGAAGAATGACAGGATTTGAAGTAGGATGATATGCAGGTAACTTCTGCACATCAGTGGGCAGCGAGTAGTCGGCTGTGCCCTCTGCACAGAAAAATGTGCAGAGAAAAGGAGTAGAATATCTATTTTAGCAACATGCTTTGAATGCTGATGAGTCATTCCCAGAGAGGAACCAGAGATGGGCTAAGGTGCAGAATGGCATAGCAGGAGATCAGACAGGTCAGGATTAAAAAGGAAGTCTTGGAAAGAGCTGACCCAGCAGTGCTAACTGCATCTGTGAAAGGTGGTCAAACCAGGTCAGTCCCAGTCAGGAACCAAAAAGAAAACCCCCAGAGGGAGAGGAAAGGATGAATTTATAAGTTAGGTCTGGGAAAAAAATTCAGCATGTTTCCAAATAAAATTTTTTTGTGTGTGAAGCGCAGTGTCAACATCAGGAACTTAAATCCGAGAACATTTAATTTTTTCAAGCAACAAAGCTGAAACAGTTGAGGAAGAAAGTGTGGCAAGTATGGCAAAGCTTGAAGAGACCCATCAACGGTGGTAAAAAACAGCAGAGTCTTTTTTCTGAAAGCTGTTTTGTTCTTCCTTTCATTTTCTGTATCAAAAGGTAAGCTTTCCCTCTCCCTCTTGCCTACACCCAGACTCACATGGCTATGATACCACCTAACACCATTTTAGGTCAGTAGAACAACACCAAAATTTTCTCCTAACTGAACCAAACCTTTTTTTTCCAAGGCATCTCAGTACAAATCTATATATGCTCCATTATAGTTTGTGTCCTGTTCTCCTCTAATTAGGAGATAAGCCTTTTGGCAACATAGTATTTCCTAACCCTTATCATAGTCTTCCCTTTTGCCCAGGCGAGGGGAGGAGGAGGGGAATAAAAAACCCAGCAGATCTGGGAGATTTTTACTGATAGTAAAATAACTGAGGAGAAGGATAAGGGAGTTGAGCCAGGAATTTACAGGAGAGGGCAAGGGAATGGGTAAATGAATTGAGGGGGACCAGGAGAGAGACTTATGAAGGAAGAACCTGGTTCCTTACTTTCAGGGTGCGGAGGGTGGTGACAGTCAATACCTATTTTCACTCATCACAGCAAGTTTATTCTCAATCATTTATATGATACAGGGAAAAAATTATTTTGTGCAAAGAAATTCTTCACATTCAGGGTCAAGTTTGGTGTGGGAAGAGAGCTCAAGCTCCTTCATCTACTCCCTCAAACTTTCTTCTAGCTCTCTGTCACCACTTGCAGTACAATCAAAGCAATCCCTTTCATGCCCTTCAAAGTTCCATCTTCACTAAACATTATTGGAAGTCCCCAGAGTTCTAATTTATATCCTATTACAGTACTACATGGGAATTAAATTAGCAGATGCCAAGCCAATTGCCCAGGAAATTTTAGCAAAGCAGTCTTTGAAACATAGTGCAAGTGGAACATGTATTCACAGCAAAAATAGAATAATGTTGAGTTCTTTAAAAAGTGGCAGGCTCATGATTTCATTTATTCTATTCTAATCTAGAAGTAGCATACACCCCTAAGTGTTTGAAATATTTGTATTACCCTTATGAGTGAAAAATGAGAAAAATATACATTCTAAAGCAAGCTATACACCTATACTCAGGCTTCCTCCATTCAGAAAATTCTTAAGTGGCAAATATCTAACAAATACATTCTTCAGGAGGATTTGGGAGAAGGATTTGGTCTTTTTTTCTTTACTTTTAAATAAAGGCTCTTGATATACTCTGGATCTTTTCTTGTATTGAGAAGTGGAACAACTGTTTACTTTTCTTCTACTTTCTATGGAACCACCATGCAAAGCATATTTTTGACTCCATAGAAACAGCATTTTAAATGTAAGTCAAATTAATAAACCCCAGAAATTTACAGGAACCAATTCTCAAGCAGCACCAGAGGCAGAGAGAAAAAGAAGAATTCTCTTACAAATCAGAAAATGGTAGACAAGCTCCAAGCTTCCTGCAGTTATTTTTTTTGTATGGTTTATTATGTCAGTGAAGACCTCCTCTTCCTTTCTTAAGAGTTAAATTCACTTAAGCAAGAGGCAGCCTGAATCTTTCCTTCAGAGACATCTTTATATGTGATAACTGTTCATACCAGGAGTAATATTTGGGTGGACAAAAGGCTTACAGTGAAAGTTAAATCTGGGAAATTTTTCTTTTTCAGAAAGTCAAAATTAATATGAAGGACTGTATCCCAGTATTCAGTGATGTAATACAAATGAAGACATTGCAGGGAAAAATTACTAAAACCCTTAGGAGAGGAAGAGGATAATCTTTGCTGAGGTTTTTTTCTGGGAAAATTCCTAGCTACTGTAGTGATAGGTCCTAACAGAGGAACACAGACGAATCCGTACCGGCAGCTCAAATGTAAACAGATAAAATCTGACAGGAATTATTTGAAAGCTAGAAAAAACATAAATTCCAGACTACAATCCCATTTACCTCCAGCAGGAAAAAAATAACTGAGCCTACATTTATTTACTTGAAAGAGTCATTATAACAAGTATGAGTAGAACAAATTTAACATTGAAAAAACCTGCAATCCAAAAGTTATGAGTCATTCCTCTAAGAACTCATAATTAAAAGTAAGTTACAATACATTTATTTGTCAATTGTTAGTTTAGCCTTTGAGGGCAGTTGCACTTCATTTTCTAGCTTTTTTCCCCCTCAGACTGTAGGGATTAGAAAAAAGCTTTACACTTGTGTATAAATAACATGTATACAAAACAGGCATTAAAGAAAAAATCATTAAATATTAGGAGACTCACAAGAAAAATTAGCAATGTGATGAACATTATTAAAATCTACTAGAAAAACAGAAAGACTGTTCCACGCTTGGTCCTTACAGCATGCACAATTAAGAGCAAGCTCTCCATGAACATGGACTGGAAGAAAATGAGCTCTTTTGGGAAGAATTGGATCTCCAGGCCTGGGGATACACCGCCACTACGTCCCAGCCCCAGCAGAGCAACACACCTCCAGCCGCCCTGCCCCCATCTTTCTCAGCTGATAAATAAACCCAGATGCAATGCCTGCACAGGGCCTCAGTGGGTCCCAAAGTCCTTGAGCTGGATAGCTGAAGTGAAAACCAGCATTCAGACCAGCTAACAGGAAGGATGCTCATGTCGTAGTGTTTGTAACTCACTTGTGGCAACTACAAATCTGAATGAGATGCAGCATTTCCCTGAAAATACACACCCTAGCACGTACCACTCGATTTATTCATTCTTCAGGACTATTGCAAGTTCAAAGCCCTATGTGGAAATACATATATCACCAAGATCAATAGCGCTGCCTTTTATACATCAGAACTCTCCAGTTCCACAGTTACTACTTCAGCATATATGAAAGATTAGCAGGATATAAAGGGATCAGATTCACCTCAATGTGTTACTAGACTAATTACACTAGAAAAATTAATCAGGGGGGTCTTTGACTCCAAATTACTTCAGAAGTTAAGATGGAAATTGAATGAGTTACCTTCCATAACATCTTCTGAGTAGAATATTAATATTTACTCTAAGGTATTAGATCATCCACCTTGTTTCTTAACAGTCAGTGCCAAACACAAACCCAGCCAGCAACACAGTTAACATTATCACCAGTAGCAGCCACCTGGCAGAGAGTTGAACAGTCCTCTGATTTTCTGAAGCATCCTTGTCAAGTCACTCATCAGTTGAAGATTTTTCATTATTTAACATCAAATTGGGATTTGTACTTATCAAAATATGTAAGATTCAAAGGGGCAGGATACTGCTTTGGTAGAGACTGCCTACTCCAGCCTACCTCTCAGCTCTCTGGCTGCTGCAGCCCCTTCACAAAGTGGGGGTTACTAACTCTCCATCTGAAGAGAAGCTCTAGGATTTGAGAAAAGGAGGGCTACTTCCAGCTGGAAAATCTGATATCCGTTTGCAGACAGCTTCTACCTTGCATTGGAGCTATAAGTGGAATAATTCAAAAGTCAGTTCCCACTAAGAAATCATTTTCACTCCTAAAAAAATCCATTTCCCCCTTGATCCATTTAAGCTTATTAGAAGCGTAATTCCCACTCCAGTCTTCCAGAGACGCACACTCTAGCACTACTAGACAAAGATAGGTCTGTCATGCAATTAAGGTAAGTCTTCTTTAGACAGTCTGGCAACACCCCAATGTGGTCAGGGGCACCAGTCACACCAGAGACCACTCTCAGTAGTAGCATGGGCTCCCCCACACCCACCATCACAGTTTCCCATCACCAGCCCAGCAAGTTTTAGCACTCCTAACACGCCTTCTTGCTGACCCCATGTGCCCACAGCACATACCCTCAATTTCAAACTATAAAAAGTACTCTGGTGCTCACCATATTTCACAGCTTTGAATGGAAAAAAAAAAATGCACACAGAGTAATAATTATGTTTTACAGAGCACTGTATGGGGCCCAGAAGCGACCTTGAGCTGATCACTGGGAAGTGCAGAACAAGTCTCAGCACAGAGCTGGGTGCACCAAGCAGTACGAGCAGGTCATTCCCTACCACATACATGGCTCTGGTTTGGCAGTGTAGACAGTCTAATGAGATCGGAGGAGCCTCCCCACATTCACAGGTGGTGAGATAATACTGAGACTTCACAAGATTTTGGTTCACTTCAAAATGCTTTGGGAACCTATAGATGCCATAGTAAAAGAACAGAACCAGGATGATATTTAAAGTGAAACAGAGAAACTGCTCCATTGTAGTTTATACTGGACAAGAACAGAATATAGGTAAGTCACAGAGGGATCAATAAGAATGCCACCTATTTCTCTTTGCCACATTTGATTCACAATTTCATTAAAACCAGAAAGTTATTTTTGCCCTTAGCAAGAATTCAGAAATTCTTCTCAAAAACTAAACTCAATAGAGCTCTCAAATACATTTCTCTATGGCCCAACATCTAATCGTAAGAAACTCAGGTGGCCACTCTGAGACAGAGTCAAGAATCAACAAAAATGAATGTTTCATTTTTGTGGTAGCTGCCTTTGGACTCCTTTGGGGCCACACATGGCTCCAGTCGAGAATGTCTGCTCAAATATGTAATTTTCTCTGGTAGGCATCCAATCTCAGAAGACCTGAAGTATTGGAGGTGCTCTAGTACCCCTGTACATGTGCAACAGACATCATATGGATGGTGTCATTGAGCACTTCACTTTACTTTTTTGTGTATTTTTTTTTCCTCTTTGAGACAGTAAGTTATATAAGAGGCAGTTTTGATGATTCAGGCAGGCAGCTAGAAAGAACAGACCTCAATTGCTTTCTTTTTAAAATGTGTACTTGTAAATTAAGAAGCATTTCAAGATTAGGCATCTGTCCAATTCTTTTTATCATTTAGTGTATTATGCTAATGAGGATGCTGTTTCTTTAATTATCATGTGCAGCAAAAATTGCATTCGGTCCCTTGATCTTCCTTAAAACCATCCCTTTGCTTGATTCCCCCCATAGGCTTTTAATCACATGGCTTCAGTGTGAAACTCTGCATTTGAGAAAAACTCTTCTCAAAACTGGTTCACCAAGAAAGTTTAAATTGTTTTCTCTCATCCGAGCTATATCCCCTACCACTTGGCAGCTTAGGAGAAAGGGCTGAAAGACTCAGAGTAATACTAGCTTATGCACTGAATGAAGTCTAATGCCGAAACCTATTATACTGCGTATGTAACAGATACTAAATGCCAGGGCTTGTTAGATAGAGGTAGAAGTGAGCTATATAATAATACTGTCCTGCAACACTTCACAGTAGAATTCAGTAAATCCTATTTAAAAAGCACTTATAATGCACATGCCATCAGCTGTTAACTTCATTATGCAAAATTACCCATATATGATGTTAATGGACATTTGTTACTACTAGTCAAATGGCTCTACCCATTTAGTTTCAGTGTGGCTTACTGGTTGTCCCAACAGAGGCTTCTTTAACTGAAGCCCTGGCCAGGTGGGAGCCCAAGCCCTGCTGGGTGTACAAGCCCACCTCCATTGGGGGTGCCTCTCCTGCACCTCTGAGCTCACCCCACAGCATCCCCGTACCCTTGTGCTGCCAAAACATAGAATAGAATCATAGAATATCTAGGTTGGAAGGGACCCTTCACATGGCAAAGCCTGCCTTCACAGGCACCGGGTAAGGGGACCTGTGTCTCCATCCACCCACCCTGGAAGCAGCCCCACTGCAGGGGACTTGCCACGGTACTCCCCTCATCTCTCCCTGGGGTGAGGATGAGAGGCTGCACTGGCCCCAAACCTAACCTACCCCACCAAACACCTAATTACAGTGCCAAACAAGAGTAATCATCAATGCATGTGCTGTCATTCGGAGATGTAAACAGAGTTGTATAAGCTTGTCTTCTGAAGGGAGGAAAAGCACTTGCTTCAACCTCCAAACCAGGCTCAGGATGCCCCTGACATTAAGAGCAGAGGTTATTGATATTTCTTGGTATGAGCAACTGCCGCCTCTGAAGGAACCTTTTGATATTTGTTTCACTTCAGCCCTGAAAATGTTGATGCCTACCAAGTTAGTGTCTCATGCAAGCTGAGCTGCTCACGTGTGATTGATGGGGATGCTGGGGATGAGTAGCATGCCCCTAGGCTACTGCAGACGGAAAAAGGAAGGGGTTTTTGTATGTTTTAACACACACACTGCAATAACTAAACAAAATGTATATTCTGGTTATGGTATATCCATTTAGAGTTTAACTGCTGTATATGTCATGTTACGCTTTCATCCTACAGTGAAACTGAAAGAAATACTGGATTTCTTTACAGCTAGGACACAAACTGCACTAACATCCTGAAGCAAAGTATTTACAAACAAATATTCTGACATCTCATTTATCTGTTTTGCCATGAAATTGGCTTATACATGATTAATTATGAAAAATAAGCACAGCATGCTTTCATGCACTTTTACTTTGAAATCAAGGTCACACTTTGTTTTGAAATTCAGAAAAACAGTATGAATAATATAATTAACATATCAGAAGATTCTTTGCAAGTAACTTTATTTAAGCAGGCTAAACTAGGAGCTTACGAAGTTGTTGCTATTCTATCACTGCAGATGGATCATGTCTTAGCACTTGTTTATATCCTTCATTTTATTTGACTAATCCTTTGTAGCATCCCTCATTCTAAGCCACACAACACTGAATGAAAACAGTGTTCTTGTGTTCTTGTACCAACGCGTTTATACAAGCTGATTCCTGCTCTGGGGACTTGATACCAGCTGGGATGCTGCTCCTTACTATCAATTCAGTAATGGTGTGGTTATACATGGGAAATTAGTAGCTTAGAGTCATAGAATCATTTAGGTTGGAAAAGACCCTTAAGATCAAGTCCCACCATTAATGTAACCCTGCCAAGTCCACCACTAAACCATGTCCTCAAGTGCCACATCTACATGTCTGTTAAGTACCTCCAGAGATGGCGATTCAACCACTTTCCTGGGAAGCCTGTTCCAATGCTTGACAACCCTTTCAGTGAAAAATTTTTTCCTAATATCCATCCTAAACCTCCTCCTGGTGCAACCTGAGGATATTTCCTTTTGTCCTATTGCCTGTTACTTGGGAGAAGAGATCAACTCCCACCTCTCTACAACCTCTTTTCATGCAATTCTAGAGTGGTAACATCTCCCCTCGGCCTCCTCTTCTCCAGACTAAACAACTCCAGTTCCCTCAGCTGCTCCACTTAAGACTTGTTCTCCAGACCCCTCACCAGCTTTGTTGCTCTTCTCTGGACATGCTCCAGAACCTCAATATCTTTCTTATCATGGGGGGCCCAAAACAGCACAGTATTTGAGGTGTGGCCTCAGCAGTGCCAAGTACAACTTCTGTAATCCACCTGAATACATCCAGTAAATCATTCTGCAAGTCCTCGGGATACTCAACTGCCCACATGCGTTTGTGCTAAGCACAGTATAATACTGGGAGATGTGACCATCTCATGTGAACCATCTTCTGCCCATACAGCTCCTCACAAGCCCTCACCAATGCTGAATGTGCAAGTCCGTTCTGGTGACAGAGCAAGACCACATGTTGACAAGTCCCTTGCTTCAAATAGTGAGAAGTTAATCTCTACACGCATGCTGTTTTAACCAAGTAAATTGTATTAGTGATCTGAGTAACAACAATTTGTTAAGACTGTACTTCTAGGACTTTCACAAAGCATAAGAAGAGAAAACATATCAACTTTTGACCTTAGTTACTGTCCTTTCCCTCTGCCACAGCTGCAGTCTAGAGTCAGCTCCAAAGCCAACTGCAGCATGAACTCCATCTCATGAAGTTCACCTTGTCTGCACAGCAGCCTAGCAGCAACCACGGGCTTGCAAAAGGCCATATGAACTGAGAGCTCCCAACCATGGAGGTCTCGCTGACAAATAAGACCCTCCCCACATCAATGTGAATTGTCAGAAAAATTGCAATTCCTGTATTGCAGAGCTAGAAATAGAAAGCAAGGCTTTCACTGCACTGCTGATATTTGAATAGATTCTTTTTTTAAAAGGGCAAACAATTTGTTCCACCAAAAGCTTGCTTACAACTGCAGTGACTGGGCTCAATTTCAACCGAAATTAGAATTGCCTTTTTCAAAAGGAAGCTCAACTCTATTAAAAGTTAAGAAGGTAACAAAGACATGTGATAAAAATCAACACTAAAAAGCACTGTATTTATTTGAGAGAAATAGAGTGTGCAGAAGAAAAAGCCATGGACACTGCATGTGCAAAAAGAAAAGCAGAATCTAGAGTATTGGCAAATCATAAGCTGAGACAGAGGCTGAGGTCTGCCAGAAATCCATCAAATGAGGCACTCCTCAAGTATATATCTTTGAAGTTATGAAAAATATTGTCACATTAAATTTTATTCTAGCAGCGAATCTGTTCTGGAAGAACCACTTTACGAGTAAGACTTCAGGAAAGTCTGCAAGTTCTAGTTCATTTCATAATACAAAAAGTAGTGAAGTCAACTCTAGCTAATGTTTTTTTGGACTCCTACTGGATAGAGGTGAGCTGTTTAACTAGGAGGTTATGATCCACTACAGGCAAAGGGCAATGCTCTAATTTTTTTCGCAACTGGAAAACAATGTGTAATCTTAACCAATATCTAATTTAGTTGTTTGGATATTTCAGAAAGACAATTTCTCAAACCTAAACCAATCATGAGCAAAACTCATGAGCAGGAGGAAATAGTCACACACAAAAATATAAAAAGGATCTGCTAAGGAATACTTTATCACATGGCCAAAAAAGAAAAGAAAATAACTGTGCTAGAGCCATGAAAGGAAGCTTTTTTGGTTGAAGAATCCTGGCTATGGAGAGTGACAGCAGCAGCAGAGAAACCTGTAAAACAAACCCACAGTACATAACAGATGGGGAAAAAAAGACACTGATAGCAATGAATACAAATTAACATTGCAGAAATGCAAGCAAATGATG
Organism: Limosa lapponica baueri; assembly: GCA_002844005.1. NCBI lineage: Eukaryota > Metazoa > Chordata > Aves > Charadriiformes > Scolopacidae > Limosa > Limosa lapponica. The sequence continues at coordinate 6,110 of KZ506289.1, read as the reverse complement.
GAATAAAAAAGAAAAAAAACACATTGAAAAGCTATGGTGAGGTTTACGGCAACAGGAGCTCTTCCCTAAATGGAACAAGAATAAGTGAACGCCAAGCAATGGCTTCAATAACTGGTCATTCCAGATAAAAATCTAATGATTCAGAAAAAGACAAGCGTATTTCACAACTACTTCGACTCTGTGCTCTGAAAGATGCAAGATGCTTGCTATATTCACATCTTACAGTGATAATAACATACCTCCCATGCCATCAGTAACTGGAGAGAGCTTTAAATAGTCCCTCAGCTAAAACCCTGCATTCAAGAATAGAGGGTAGATGTACCAGTAGGTTTTGATTCAATGACTGCTTTTAACAAACACCAGAACACTGTAAGTTCCTGGTGACTGGAAAGAGTTAATATCAAAGTGGCATTTAAAAGGGTTAAATGGTATAACCTAAGCACCTATCGAACAATTAGACCAACATCAGTAGTAAGGAACAGCAGCAAAAGGTTACCATGGGACACAATCAATAAGACATTGAAAAACAGTAGCATAATTAACACCAATCAACACAGCTGTATGGAAAATAGGCCTGGTCATGTAAATCTGATCATTTGTATGCAGTTACATCATCATTTGATAATGGTAGTGTGCTGACAGGACATATTTCTAGTCCTAATTTCACACTACACAGTGATTTAAAATCATGCTATACATAAAATCCTGAATTAAGAGATTCACCATACTACAGCAACACAGCTCATAGTAAATGAATGTCAAAAGTGGCTAACTAAATGGAGAATCAGCATCCAGATAAGAAACCTCCCGTCAGTCCAGCAGGAAAAAAAATGAGGTACAACATTTGGAAGCTGAAAAGAGCTATAGACTGCCTCAAAAAGCAAGGCTTACTATTTATTGGGACAATTTACCTGTGACATGGTAGATTCAGTACCACTGGCACCCTTTAAATCAAGGCCTTGATCTCTTTCAGGAAGATATGCTAAATAAAGAAAAATTAAGGGACCACTACTACTATATCCTGCATTTCTCTGACCTGCACTGAGCAGGCAGTAAGAATAGATATTCATGTGGTCCACTCCGGTCTTTAAATTTATAAGCCTGGGAAACAATGACCCAGACATTAATAATCCCTCTTGAATTTAATGCAATAAGTGAATCATGCTTAATCTATCTGATACAGTATAAAGTGTCTTGAGTATTTCTATGGGATTTCAACTGTAATCCAATGTTAAACTTCTGGATGACTGTTAAAATATTATCAAGTTGCTTCCCTGAATTTCTGATTTTTAGCTGAAAGCAGCAAAAAAAAAAAAATCTCTCTCTCTTTGAAGCATCTCTCAAGCATAAATATGGAGGCATGGTATCAAACTCTTGATCCACAAATTCCCATGTAGACCACTTTCACTTATTTGGTTTTTTTTTTTATAAATTAATGTTATAAGAACAGTATTTCCATGGCGTGTCAGAATGCCTCCTGCCAGGTACAGCCGCAGCCGTAACACGCTGTAACTTCACACAAATCTCTCTTAAACAGGGTTCTGCTCTTGTATACCCATCATCTTCTCACGCACTGCTCTAAGATCAGTACAAGAGAGGTGAAAGTCACATTATCTCCACCAAACACATATTATTTGATCCTGTCTATTTGAAACAAAACACAGGGGTTTCAAAATGCCATTCTTGCAGACAACTCTGGAATGGGCCAGGAAAATTTCTTCTCCCAAGCTTGCAGCAAGCACTCAAATTGCAAAATAGCCTCCTACATTTCTTGTTCTATTCAACATCCACTTCTGGCCCAATTTTCCCCTTCAGAAGCTGAACATCTCTGATGCTCATCACAGAGCAAGTTCATTTAAAAGAGTCCCAAAGCTTCTTTCTAGCTGATGGCCTTTATTTTCCAATCCATAAAGAATCAATAACTTCAAGCTGCTTCTCACAGGCCTTACTTTGAATGCCATTGACATGTCAGCTCAAAAAAGGAAGAGGATGCGTTAGTGAAACAAGTGCTCAATACCTGTTAACAGTGAAACAACATACCTTCTGGAAGGGAGCACTTGGAGAAAGTGTGACCTTTTGGAGAAAGCTATTAAAAATTACTTCCTCTGTTCTTTTCAGTGCACATGCTACCCAGAAGACAGTAACACACCAGTTCAATTACCCATTTCACAGCCAAAACCACATCAGCTGTGACTGAGCATGACTGCTGCCAGAGACACAGCTTTTGACTTGGGTAAGGGATGGGGTGTTCCTCCCCAAGCTCATGCAACCATACAGTTGCTATCACACAGCACTGTCCCCAAAGGCATCTGCGTGTATGAAGAGTCTCTTGAAAGCCAGGGATCATGCCATAATGATGTCTGCTTCACCCTTCTGAGCCCTGCCAGTCCCTATCAGCCCTGTAGTCTGGGTCAGAGAGGGAGACAGACATAGTATAGGATTTCCTATATCGAAGATTGGGATGATGGGAATGTCCTTGCCAATGACCTGAGTTTGCTTTCTCACTGCTCCCCATCTGCTTTCTGCCATCACACTGATTACCACTGAAATGTCACCCCTTGAGTGCCCCCTCACCATGTACAGTGCTGCATGCTAGACCCATGGCCCCAGGCTCTGGTGCTGGCTGCTCTTGCCAGACCTCTCTAACTCCAGGTCAGACCAGGTCCAAGTCTCCCCAAAGGAAAGAGCATCACTTATGCAAGGTTGCCATCAGAACTTCTTCAGCCAGGCTGCTGGAGGGACAGTATCAGACCTGGCACCAGGAGATGCATACTCAGGGAGGCATATGCTGGGCTACATGGACAGTTGTTCTTGTTCCTCCTCATGGTTACTCATCCAGCAAGACATAGCAGGCTGTCACACCCAACTGGTGCACAAGGAAAATCAACTGTGAGCCTGCTGTAAAACCGGGGACAGTGCAGGACTACAAAAGGAGGCTTTGTCCCATCATGACCTGGTCATCACAGAAAAAGCAACCTCAGAGCTCTAGTTTTATTTGGTCCATCCAGGGTTGGGCAGTACCCCATACAATCAGCCCTCCTGTGGAGCCTACACTGTCCTATCTCCATTTTCTTGAGTCTTTTGAGGTTTTGGGACCATTGTTAGCCTGTAACCAGCAGGCAAAGAGCCAAAGCACCCAGCTAGGTGGCAAATACTGCCCTACAACTTGCCAGCATAGCTGTCACTTTTTGTCCAAGTAAAACATCATCATTGACCGCAGAGACTTCAAAAAGCATTGTTATTGCTCAAGACTGAACACAGCCTCAGCCACTACAACACAACTTTACCAGGATCAATGTCATGGTCAACTCCCAGCTTACAAAGTTATTCCCAAGCATGAAAGACTATCTTCAAATATATTCATATTATTTCAAAAAGTAACCAGATTTAGTTTAGATATATAGTATACTCACTTAGATATTCATATTTTCAATATATACTATAAATCCCAGACAGAAATCAAAAACATTAGGAAAGCAAAGGTCTATTTTTATTTGATAATTCCCCCTTATAGAAAAGTTTTATGGTCTCCTTTGAAGTCACCTTTAGCTCCATTGTTTATACAATGGTTAGAGAGAGTTTTCCTTTCACTGGATAGACTAACACTAATATAAAAATTCAAAGACAACTTGCAAAAGAGTTCCTTGTCTTTAAACACATTCAAAAGATCAAATCAAACATTAATAATACAGAAAACAAACTTACCCAGAATGCAGGAAAAACAAATTTTTCTTCCATTGGTGGTAGTTTGCCCTAGAAGACAGTCCCAGGGCGGAAACCTTTAAAAAAAACAAATAAAAGACTCATTAGAATTAGACTCAGTAACAAGGGCATACACCATCAAATCTTTTGTAATCACAGTGCTCAAGATTAAACATCCTGCTCTTCTGATTATGATCCTGTCCAAGTTTCCTGGCATTAACTCAGAGATAAGCTGGCCCTCGTTAGGAGCACATGAAATGAAGCAATGCACCTACTCTCAAAAGGGGAAGAGAATACAAAAAAATTTGTGAAACAAAAACTCCACATTTTCTGTTCCTCTTCCTCTGGAGTATCTTTAGATTAAGTCAATGCTCTCAAGTCAAATTTAGGTACACAAGCTGAAGGGGAGGCACAGATTAAACTTAGTCAGGTTTTAATTCATTTACAGAGATCATCGCCTTTAAGGGACTCTGTACTATTTGACATCTTGTCGCTGCACCATATTCTGATGGGATAAGGGTCATGTATTGCTATTCAGGAAGATTTAGCTGAATTTGCTTGTGATAAGATCACCAAGAAAATGTTCGGAGGGAAAGAAGAGAAAAAAGAAAGGATGAGGAAGATCATCCAGAAAACACACAGAAGGAACTTCTTCCACAAGTCAAGAAAAGATTGCGATCACAAGAAATGAACATCATGAATCAGAGAATGTGAGTTATGATATCAAAAGACAACAGGAAAAAAGAAAAGGAAAGGAAGCCAGTCCTGAGATTTGAGAAGAGATCATGAGATGTGGTTTTACCAGTAGTAAAAGGGGCCAAAGCCAAACTGCTGAGAATCAAAGATGAAACTAGAGGAGGACCTCCTAAGTAGTATTGACCAGATCATAATATGACAAAAAGGCTGGAAAAGGTTTTGAGGTTTGTTTTTGGTTTGTGGGTTTTTTTGTTGTTGTTTTTTTTGTTTTTGTTTTTTAATATTATGTCAGTGATGTGTATTTATTTGTATTATGATGGGAAACAGACAGGAGATATTACAGTGAAGACTTAAGAGGTATGAGTGCAAGGAAGACCAAGAACAGGGATGTGACTATGGAACAAGCAGACCAGATGGAGATCAGAAGAGACTTGAGAATGACAGAGGAAAAGAGTAGAGTCAGCAAAAGAAGGAGGAAGGAGAGCTGAGGGAAAAGGGGGAAGTTTTATGATACTAAATTTTTCCCTTGTGGTAAAGATCAAGTGGAGAAAAGTTGGATAAAAAGCTTAGAAGACATTAGAAGATGGAAGATACAAATGGGATTTTAGGTAATAGATTTAAACAAATAGTCTTTTAAAAGGCTAGTGTTTTATTTGCATGCAACTGATGGTCACCATTTATGACACATTTCACATAAATGTGCTAAAATCCCCGATCAAAGTAACCCACAGCAAAACATGCACTAATTACAATGAAATTCATATTTTAGTAAGAAATTCCAGGTACATTCTATTTTTCTCCCCACCTTCCTTTCCCCAGCAAGGCAGGTTGCTTCTTTTCAAATAATTCAGTTCAATTAAGTTGTATGTTCAGCCTCATTAGCCACCATCTCCATTTCCCTGCGGTTTTAATTAGATAGGTCTCTTTGTGCACAGCTACCTCAATCCTTCCCCCTAAACAATCCCACAATGTTGCTTTTTTTATGTTATCATTCTTCAAATGCTCCTGATTACACTAGAGGCAGCCAAGGAGATCAGGGCAGAGCAGTTGCTCTCCCATGGAGAAGGCCGGGCAAGATCTACAGCTGGTGAGGCACACACACCCCTTGGGTAGGGCTGAGGGTTAGATGCTCTTCCACACTGTTATACCCGTTTTAATCAAGACAACCCATTAACATGACAGGCTCGAGTGAAGGGTCAGACCCTCCGCGTAGACACCAAGACCCAAGAACATGGACCTGACTTATCTCAGCAGCTTCCTTCCTGCTCCGCAAGTCCACAATATTGGTCCACCACCTCCACACCCAGCACATGAAATCACAGGGCAAGACACCCCATTGAAGCCAGAGAGACACAGGAGGCCTTCGAATTCAGGGTGATGCCTGGCTGCAACTCTTCCCCTAGAAGCATCCGCCCTGGTAAGCCCAGCACATCCCACCAGACATCAGGCCCATGACACTGACCCAAAAGACAGAAACAAAGGCTCAGGGGGACCCGAGTCTGACCTGACCTGTAGTCTTTTTTTTTTTCTTTAAACAAGCACAGGAGCAAAGGTACCAAGATTGTGAGATGACCTGTTTCCAGCTGGAAATAGGCTGATGTTTCATCAAAAAAAAAGGGTAAGTGGGGAGAATCAGCTCTGCCTATAAGGAGCAAGACAGGACTTCCACTTCAGCCCCTATTTGCACTCTATTAGCAGAAAAAAACCTGCAA
>KZ506288.1:230778-249565 GCA_002844005.1 Limosa lapponica baueri | reverse complement strand
ACTTTTCTCTGAAACAATTTACTGACTCCTCGTCTCATTCAAAATTTGTCATTGAAGCCACACGGACTTGTGTGTTCTTCAACAGGAGCTCACTTGTAATTTATTACTGTAATCAGAACAATGGTGGGGAGAAGAGAAGCAAGCTGGCACAGTTACTAACAGTTTCCAAAGCTTCTGGCAGAGTCCGCCACAAAAGGCTGTTTAACAAGATGTATAGTTATAGATGAGATGTAAAGCGCTTTTATAGATTCAAAGCTAAGAGACATGAAACAAATCAGGAAGACAAATGACTGCTTTTTAGCTTGGTTAAAGCTCAACAGAAGCTACTGCTGAAGCCCGTGTCAGATCTGGCTTTTCTCCCTGCATTCATTAAGACTCCTCCCACCCCAAACAGGAACAACAAAACAATCAGTAAGATGGGAACTTCTATACATTCTTCAGGTTCTCCGAGACAAGAAAAAGTCAAGACAGCGTTCATGGTATGGTCACTAGATAGCTCCATCACCAGTATAATTCAGCACTGTTAAATTGAGTGCAACATAATATGCACTAAAATGAGACGTTCAGTGATGAATAGTAGAATGAAATATAATCACATAAAGAAAGCTGTGGATAGCACTCAAGGCCAGGTGGTGAAGACCTTTGTTCATTGGAAAACAGTGACTGACTGACAAGGAAAAATTGTAAAAGCAATAGACTACGATGGCAAACAGTACGGTAAATGTTGCTTAGATACTGGATTAATTTAACATTTGGTTTCTTTTTTAATGGATATAGGAAAAATATGAGAAAGATGCTAGAAATAGTGATAGAAATTAGGAGGAGAAAGAAGCTTCTAAGGAAAAAAAAGACTGGAAAAAGCAGGAGAGGAATGGGAGGGTGTGACAGAAATATATGGAATATTAGATGACATATTTAAGTACTTCAGGAAAAAAGGAGTGTTGCAAATTGCCATTTTCTTGCAGAGGATGAAGCTACCTACATGCCATTGGTCAAAGTGGCTCACTCAGTCTTGCATAAAACTGATGGAACCTTGGAGAGGATCTTGCAGATGGTTTAGGAAAAAGAAAAAGTACCTTTCTGTCCTGAGATTATAGGTACAGATTGAGATTATATTTTAGCTGTTGTCTACATTTGATGGACAATAAGATGTTTTTGTGGTGGTGGGACTGCAGGGGTGGTCTCTGTAGAAGGAGGCCAGGGGCTGCTTCAGGATGGTCATGGGTGGTTCCAGCCAGCTCCACGGACATACAGGACACAACCCAGCCTCTCAGTCATGGGGGAGGTGCCTCTTCCAAAATGTATTTAAGGCAGAAGAGCTGTTTTAAGGTTTGTCTTCATTTCTCACTGCTCAGATCTATTTTATTGGGTAAAAAAAAATTACATTAATTTCCCCAAGTCAAATGTGTTTTGCCCAAGACAGTAAATGATAAATGATGCCTCAGTCTTTAGCTCAACCCACAGTTCTCTCATCCCACTGAGGAGGGGGAGTGAGCGAGTGGCTGGGTGGGAGTTTGGCTGTTTGCAACAGCTAAGCCACCACAAGTGTGCATGCAGTTCAACGTGGTAAGCTCATGGATCATGGGTAGGATGGTTAAACATTAGGGGTTTTTATTTATCACTTTTGAGGGACTCTGCTGATGTCCATTGACACTTTTTGCAGTTCCATTTTCCAAACATTTCCCAAATATTTCTGGGAATATTATTTCATGAAATGCTTTTGTGAGAACTGAGTTTCAGAGGTAGTTGAGGAAAAAAAAGAGTTCTGCAATATCATCATCCAGGGTCCTATTTCCACGACGCAGTGCGGTTTGTATTTTTTGTTCCACCAGAAAACATGAATTACCATGTAAGTGATGGTTACCAGTGAGAAATACTTTGCTGCTTATGTGATCTGTGCTGAGATTAAATGCTAAGATTTCTGCCTATACCCATTGAGAAACTGCTCTGTTCCCCATTGGTATTTCTGCTCAGTTAAAGTGCTGGTGCTTGGGTGGTGTCTTTGCTGGATTAATGTGTAGATCACTTGTATGGGCATTCTGCATGCTTGGCTCGTGCAGAAAACAAACTGTTAATTGCCTTCTGGCAAATGGAAAGAATCAAATGTTCCGTTCATGTTGTGCTTAGCCAGCTTTGTGAGGCTCAGCAGTTTTTTCTACTTGAGAAGCCACTCAGGAATACAGCAGTTAGATTTCAAATGGTTTGGAATGGCCTGCACACCATAAAAGCAAACGCTTTAAGTGTTGCACCAATAGCATCTCTTTCAGCTGCTTTTATGCAGGTTTATTTCAATCCATATGAAATAAATGCTCTGCTCTATTTGGTTGTAATACAGTGGGTGTTCACAGCTACCTGACAGAATGACTGTCACATTCAGTATCAAACCGGGAACATAAACTGGACACCAAAGTTTATTCTATAGTGGAAGGTTACTCTGAGAAATTTTCTTGTAGTTGCTTATTAAATGTATATATGCTTATTATATACAGACATATGTATATTTGTAAGGAATAACAATATATAACCATATATAGATGTCTAAATTGTCTAAGTATATAAAAATCTTCGTATGAATAATAATATAAATGTGCATTTATATGTGTCTAATTATGTATAAATGCATAAATGTATGTGCATACATTACTGAATGTGTTTACATACATATAGAAATATATGTCTTTATATACACATATGCAAGGCACATATACAGATACGTATCTATTATATATCATGTAAATATACATGGCTCTTGCCATGAAAATGACATTAATTTCTATACTCTCAGGAAAAAAGAGAGTACAGTTGCCATGCTCTTTTGTGACTTTTTGGGTCTGTTTTTATTGTGGTTTTGTTTTGTTTTGTTTTGTTTTGTTTTGTTTTGTTTTTTCCCAACAGATATTTTGAGAAGACTTGAGCATGATTCTGCTGTAAAATAGCTTCCAGATCTGAGACACTATTTTGTTTATCACCAAGCCTGGGGAGATAAGTTTTTTCAGATTATATCAATGTCTAGATAATGTGCATTTAGATGGGAGAAATGAAGTAATTTCCTGTTAGGGGGCATGTTACATTATTCAGTGATATTGCCACTCACTCAGATTGATAATCAGCTTGAAACCGTGCATTAGTACAGAAATATTGCTTTCTTCAGCAGGGCTATAACAGCAGAAACACCTGCAGCAGTGGAGACATTGTGCTACCTATTTGCCTGAGCCACCAGAATATGAGCAACTTTCTTACACGACTTTTTTCTCAATATAGGTTCAAATTATTGAGGAAAACATAGCGAAGGTTAACTTGAAATCCAAATCCGACTAGGATTTTATTCTGGCTCATTTAATAGATGGAAACGCAGATGGACTTCTCCAAAAGTCCACTGGACATTGAAAAACAGATATATAATTACTTTTCCAAAGTGTTTTTCAGATTTTTATCTAAGAAATAATTTGAACAGCAATAAAATATGTGAACTATTTTAAAATGCCCTCAATCTGTGGTAAAAATACTGTTGTTTTGGTTTGTTTTACAGTGCAGGAGGTTTCTGTGGACAGACCTGTAATGAAGTTTCTGTAGTTGTTAACTTTAAATTTTTAATTCATTTCACAATGTTCTTTCTGTGCAACATTTGCCTTTCTCTTTGTTTTACATAGGCAATATCATGAAGGATCATATTTAATAATGGAGTGCAATGGCTTCAAATAATTTCATGCTCCATCCCCTCTCCCCCAACCAAAACCCTTAATCAAAGGCTTGGGTAACCAAAGAGCTTGATCCTTCAGGATCACTTGCTATGTTATTTCTTACAGGAAATGAACACTCTCAGTTACAATTTGTTTCAAACCCACACTTAACTTTTGGTATGGACTGAAAATTTACTTCCACCAAACCTCTTTGGTTAACTATTTTGATGTCTGTCATTGCAAGTGTAGCATAACTTTTCCTTAAACCTTTGTAATACAAAAAATAATATATCTATTCTGAAAATTATTTTTCTTTTTATTTTTAGGTCTTAAAAAACTTTGAATATAAAAATATATTATAATTCAGTATATATCCTATATACATGCATTAATTATAATCTTGCTGGCTACCAACAGGAAAGATAATTTTGCATCAGCAAAAGTAAGGAATTTATCATGTTTAGTAGTACAGACATTTGATATTATCATGAAATACTATGGATTGCGTTCATTTAAATAGATTAATTTCCTATACTTTTTTTCCACTGATTTTGTGATAACGTGATATTTTTTGACCATAATGTTTTCAAAGAATGTAGGAACATCAAAAAAATGGTTTTCACAGGCTCTTCATGAACATTCAGACTTTAAATATGTGAGTTTTTCATATGCCTTTAATTCTGGATTTCTTTGAATCAATTGTCCTGTCTTCTAGAGTCAGGCACAAGCCTGCTGTTGAGATGCTGATAATAGATCCAGTATATCCTGTAGTTTGGATATGGCAAGGTGTAAATAAATTGATACAGGAGCTGAGGTTGGTAGGAGTACTATTTTCTGATATGCTTAGAAAAAGAGGAGCCAAGTCAGTTTCCAGGAGAAGAGGAGTGTATTCAGTCACTTTTTAAATACCACTTTCTTAATATCCATTGACACTGATGTTGCTTTCTTAATAATGGAGGCAGTGGTGAGGCCTCCATTGGTGATGCGCAATTTCAAGTTTGGGAGCCTTGGCAGCACTGGTGGTTCCAATCTAATGGTTGATCATCCCTGCCGTTGTACTTTCCCTCCTGTAGTTAATTATTATTTTTTTTTGCAATTCTTTGGATCATCTCACTTTCTTAAGCTTTAACACAGGCTTGCTGGGATTAAGGACACTGACAGCCACAAAGCATAAAGTAAGATTAAATTAGTTTGGAGTATTGTACATTATTTTGTATTCCCTGCCTATGATGAAATCAATAGCCTGAGAAAAAGACATATCAAGATAAATCCTAGCTGTTGTAATTATGCAACAGTTTGCCCTGAAACACTGCCTCATAGGAGTAAATGATGCCCTGTAACACAGCCCATGGGAAGTGTGGGGCAGTGTCAGTGCAGTACCTAAGGCGGGGAGTGCTAGAGGAGGTTATATCACCATGCCCTTAATATGCCTTTTCACATCCAACTGGCTGTATTGATCTATGTAGAAAAGACAGGGTCCTCAGGAAACTAGACTTGTATCTCTTGTCCTCACTTACACAAGTATTTGCCTTGACAGTTCATTGTATAGTTTCTTTTCTTGTAGGTGCATTCAGTACCTGAGCTGTGGAAGAAAGAATTGTGTGATTTCTCACAGTCCTGTTTATGAGTATTTTCTTCACTGTAGGTTAGGCTTACTAGAAGTGTTTTCATGTCTTCCCAGCTCAGGTGAAATTTCTGGAGCTGGACATTTCAGACAGGTTTAAAACCATCCAGCATATATGTAAGAATGTGGGGAGACTAGGGAGGAAAATACCTTCCTGAGTAAAGCAGAGTATGTCCTAAGGAATAACTGGTCTGTTTTAGAGCACCGAATGACTCAGCAGTGCTGAGAGAAGGTTTAGATGACCGAAAGGATCTGAGAAGGTAGTTTTTGAGCATGGGCTAAATTGATGTCATGGGGATATGATTGTCTTCTCTTTCTGCAGGTTACTGCCTATTACTCCTTTCTTGACTTTCTTTTTGCCCTGCAGATGATGGGGAAAGGCAGACTAGTCCCAACAAAGGTATTTGCTTTGTACAACAGAAAAGCCATTTTCTGAAATTGCTGGAGCAAACAAATGTTTTCAGTCTGCAGTGACTTGAAGGGGCACCGTAAGGACTGCTGCTACTGAGCTTTATGTTGCCTTTAGGTAGGTGACTGCCTGGAATTCAGTAAACAGCTTTGTGGAGGAAAGAACGTTCACCTGTGCTGGTGCTGTGGTGCCCACAGGAAATAACAGGCAATAAAAGCTTCCACACTGTGTGTAAGGCTAAGAATTATAATTGGAAACTCAAAGGGTAGGAAAGTAGAAGGAAGGTTTTTTTGAATACCATCATTCTCTCAGTCTTTGCACCAGAATAGAATCATTGACTCTTCCTTAGTAAAAAACCTTTTCTGATCAGAAATGAATCACTTTTATATGAAAGGTGGTTTTGAGTGGGAATTCTAGGATAGTAAAACCTTAGAATTTAGTTTGCAGGCAAGTTTAATCCCTTCTTTAATCCAGAAGAAATAAACGTCTGGATGTTTGTTTCCTGCTCCCTTTGCAGGACTGTGTTGTGCTTGAGCAATTTGTTCAGCATTATTGTTGTGCACTGAGTCAGCTTGTATTTTTCAACCCTTTTGTATTTTATATAAGCATAATAGGAGAAATAAGAAATGCTACTTTCATCTAGAGAAAACTATTTTTCCAGGATTTCCTCTACACCTAATGGAGAAACATAAGTATCTCCAAGCAGTCTTTCTCAGCAATTAAATAGGGTATCCTGTATTCTGTCTCTCTCCATTGACTACAGAAGGAGCAAAGGAAAGCATGCATCTTTGGATACATTTAGTGGTTGTTAGATCTATGAGAATGAATGAGAAAGTGCTGTTGGATCTAGTTACTTATTTGTCTTCTTTTCAGGGTCAGTGATTATTGTGTAATATTACATGTTTTGTAAAACAATAAAAAATAGCAATATATTATGTATGGGAGGAATTCTATGTTCAGAAGAAAAGTAGAACTTTTTTATTTGGCAAAAAGGCCTGTCTCATAACACTTGCCATGATTAACCAGCGTGCCTGGACTTTTATACCTAGTGATAGAGATGGTTCAGTTTCTCTCCCTGCTTAATCTATTCCTTTAAACATAATGTGATGGAGACAGCAGGTCATTTATGCATTCAGATTCAAAGGTGTGTTTTCAGAAGCAGGCAGAAGGATTTGCGAGAATGTGCATGGAAAGAAATTGTTGGATATAGCCAGTACCTGTCGACAACACTGCTGTTGTCTACATTAAAAAAAAAAAAAAGAGTTGAAACACCTACTGAATGCCATATGCTCACACAGCAGGTTAAAGAAGCTGCTCAAAAGCATAGTAAAAGTACAGTCAGGTGCCTGGGAAGGTGCGTGTTTGGTAATAAACCAAATTAAGTCCTTTGAGACCAATTAGTATTAATTGCAAGAATTAATGAATAGTGCATTATTCAAGAATGCTTTGAAATTGCTAAGTTTAACCCCATTTCACATTGGAGAAGTGAGCTTTTAAAGACTGCCAGTTTGAAATATGTAGAAAAGGAACGTAGAGTCTGATGGAAAACTGTTGAGGGCAGGGGAGAGAGCGAGAGAAATAACTTCATAGTTTCTCTTGCCCATCCCTATCATCTTTACCTTGAAGGAGAAACTGCAACCAGACAAGAGGAGGGAAAGGGTCTGGAGAGCACCTCCAACAGTATTGAGCATGGCCAGGTTCTTCCAGCAGCATCCCATTGCCACAACCATATTTAAGGAACTGGATTGCTCTGACCAGGCAGGCCAATGACTGAAATTCAGGAGACCATTCAAAACTTCTTTATGGGCTTATTTCCCAATGTCATGCCACAATAGGATCTGTTCCAATCACCTTAGAAAATGGTTTGTGTGTGTGTGTTGTAGGTTAATATTTCCCAGAAGTATTTTAATCGTGAATTTTCTTTGGCAACTGCAAATGAAAATGTTGCAGGCAACAAAACATGGCCATTCAAGGTTCCTTTTTAAGTCAACAGGTTAAGAAATAAGTCAGGTCATGGAGCTGCAATGCCCGCATTCTCTCTATTTATTCAATGCATTTATTTCTAATTAAAGCGGCAGAGTCTATTCAGAAATAATCCAGTGGAGGCACTCATATTGTTTATAGGGAGTACAAAGCAAACCCTTCTGTCCGGCCTATGAACTTGGAGGGACTAGTAAGAGTCATAGGGAAAAAAAACAAGTCCCAGGAAAATCCCAAATATTTTGATTTTTTTTTCCATTCCAAATTACTCTCTTGAAGGCAAAATTTCAACAATCTCCAGTAAAATGAAAAATGGTTTTGCTGCATCATTTTCTTATGCTGTAGGTGTGACATCTCTTAAGAACAAATATGATCCATTTATTAAAATATAAACCCCCCCAGATAAATCACATTTTAGAGATAGTAATTTTGGACTACAAAGCCTGAACTTACCACTTAGAAGGTATTGGCATAGATTGTTAAACAACATTGAAGTTGAAATTCTTTCATTTGGATTCTTTCTTGCAAAAAATTTAGATTCACTGATTCCATGGTTTTTACTGGAAAAAATGTCTAGCAGATAAATCCAAAAGGGCCTCTAGTTATCAGCTTGCTGAGTAATATTAATTCACAGATAGAAGCAACAAAGGCAGAGACACACTATTCTCTTACAGTCAACAAAAACCTGGGCAATGGTCTGCAGCTACATTTGCTGTTTTATTTTTGTTAAGATGTGAGTTTCATGACAGTATTTATGACATCAGATTTCAAGAGTGTGAAAGATGGGAATTGTAATAACTAGTTCTTTTTTTTTTTTTGGAAAGAAGAAATCAATGAAGGTTTCTTCTGTATTCTCACTTCCTGCTAAAGATGTAGGAGGACTTTTTGGTCATCAAGCTCTCATCTTCGTGATTTCCATACTTCAAATGTAGAAGTTGCTTATTATTGCAATGTGATGATTCTTACATTTTACTTCTGTGAATATTTTATTTTGGTGAAAAATGGACCATGAAATAAGGAGAATCAGGATTCAGTTGCTTAAACGCAGCTATTTAAGGTTGACATGAAGGAATTTCGGCCCTTTGTAGCTTGTGCAAAATCTAGTGAATAATGCAAAATAAAAGTGGATAGAGAAGGATGGTATCCTAGTAAAAAGCTATGGTTGCATCCCTTGGTTGGATACCCTGTCATGGTTGCATGATGCCCTGTCATGGTAGAGAATTGCATCTGTAGTAATGAACTGTTTGGAGAGTGTTCATGCTTCTGCTGTGTGCAACCTGTCATACTCATAGAGAGAACCGGCTGGCACCAGCAGAATTATAAGCACCTGCAAGAAATCAAAGCAATAGGTAGCTTTGCTGAAACCTTAAACTTGCTTACACTGTTGTTTTATTGTATTAAATATTATTTCTTTCCTATATCATCTCACAAACATAGTGTCTAGTAAAAGATTTTTAGAAACTAATTATTGGCATTTGCAAGAGCAAATTTCTTGCTCATACTACAGAAACTTTATTGCGGAGTGTTGAGAGCCATGTTGATGTAGATATCTGGAGAGGAATTCTACCTATAAATAAAAAAAATCCCAAGACACGAAGGTTGATTTCAAATCCACTCTTCCCCTTGCTTCCCCTAGATAGCAGAGGAGTTTGGATCCAGGACTGAAACTTTCATTGTAAGTATAAAAATTCTTCTGGAGTCACAGGGTATCTTTCCAGACTAGATCTGCATCATCAGTTTTTCCTGTGTTAACTGTGGCCATAGTTTGTTTAGGAGTTAAAACATTCCTGTGGATTAATGGCTTTATGGATTTTGACCATAAAAATGTTTATATACTCTGTAATTTTTGTCTTTGCAGGAGGAAGAATTGTCAAGTGAGTGTGCAAAACTACTAGATTGGCCAGATAAGCTCAAAATTCTGGACTATGTTGTTCCTTGGCACAGGTTGGCTCTTGATAATGACTGTGTTGCAGCAACTGAGAATTGATCCGTATTATGCAAATACAATCTCAGTTTATTACTGTACATATATTGTAGCACAGATGGATCACCAGAACCATGGCACAAAAAGCAATGGAGACATACAAAATAATATGAAGTCCGCATTTTAAAGACTTTACCATTTTATAGGCCAATAGGATAAGAGAAGACTGGCTAGGGAGGGAAAATGTATCAAGCGGTGGGTTTGTAAAGCAACAGGATGTTTCATCACAGCCAGTCAGCAAAATATTGTTAATTATAGTAAGTAATATTTCATTTGCATTTCCCAGTGTCATATCCCCAGCATACTCATATGAGTAGAGTAATCTGAATCTGCTGCACTAGTCATTTTTGAAAAAGCAGTGTGAATGCAGTAAAAGTTCAGGACAATCCCGGGCTTTGGTTATTGACTTGCTGTATTTGCTCCTGGGCAGCAGTCAGCAATAGTAGATTCTGGATAAATGCAAGGTGTTCTCTTCTCCCTTCTGCACCCTGGCACTGTAAGAATTGCCTCCCTCTGAAAGGAAACATTTTCAGTTGAGGCGTTGAGCTGCCTGCATGATTCTGAATAGAGAATTAGCAGGACTTACGTACAAAGGAGTGGTGGGACTGTCAGGTCTCTCAGCACTGGCTAATGTCTCTACCCATGTAAACAGATAATAATACTCCTTTTAACTTCAAAAAGATCTGCAGGCTGTGGCTATAGTGTATGTTTCCATAGTCCCTGGCAGCCACACCAGAGAGGTGGAAGTGTCAGAAAGGGGAACCATCTACCAGGACTTCTCACAGTGCCACCTTGGACACTCGTCTGCCTTCCCTTTGACCGGACCCATCCTCAATCTGCAGATGGAGGTGCCCATCTGGGTGACGTCCTGATGCTCTGTGCGGGAAAAGGATGCTATAGCACAGTCATTATCAAGAGCCAAGCTGAGCCAGGGAATGACACAGTCCAGGGTTTTGAGCTTATCTGGCTGATCTAGTAGTTTTCCACGCTCACTTGACAATCCTTCCTCCTGCAAAGGCAAAAATTATGTAGTATGTAAATACTTTTATAGTCAAAATCCATAAAGCCATTAATCCACAGGAATGTTTGATAACTTTGGAGTGGAGTAGAGGGAGACATAGCTGAAAGAGGCAATGCAGAGACAGGAGGGTTAAGAGGAAGAGAGGAGCTGAGCACCCTGCCCTTCAGTTTTCAGTGCTGTTTCCATTTTGCCATTTCTCTTAACACTGTTTCGCCTTCTTATAGCTGTATCTTTATTTTATTTCCCCCACATCACTGTGGGAATAAAACCAGTTAAAAATAAATAACAATGATTTTTATTTTCTAGCAGTTGTAGCACAGGGGAGCCACATTTAGGAACCAACTGGGCTGTAAAGCAGCATAGCATGAGCACAGTCTCTCCTCATGACAATTTACAGAATAAATAGGCAGAACTGTTGCTTGTTGACAGGGGTCATAGAACCATGTAGGGCTGAAATATCTTTCCCAAAATTAAAGAAATCCTACATTGCAAAACTAAAATCACTAGTGTAATTAGTGTACACACTGTCTGGTGTAACTAGTTGGATAATGGGCGGTACACAGCACAGCATTTCCAAGTAAAGAAAAAAATTACGTTTCTGTGGATAATATGCTTTAATACTTAATAGTTTTCTTGCATAGAGTCTGAGCTTTCTTTCAAGGCTAGAAATTTTTCACTTCAGTTTTCAGCTCCTGAGTTTTGATATATATTTTTCTGCTTGAGCAAGCAGTCAGCTACTGCAGATGGGACTTTGCCATGGGAGACAGTGATCCATTTATCGTTCAGCTTTCCTGGAGGTGAATGGAGGTTATATCCATGGTGCAATCCGGAGAGCAATGGCAAGTTGTTTAAGAATTGCCCTGTCTGAGGTCTGCCCCACTGAGCCAGAGCAGTGACATCTAGCTCAGCTCTGTGGGTCAGCAAGCTTTGGGACTGCAGGGTAGGTACAACAACGTTTGATGGTGACACAGGCGGTAAGCAAACGGTCCTGACCAGTACCGCTTCCGGAAGGAGCTCCAGTCTCTCATGTCTAAGGCTTACAGAATAAATCATATCCTCCTGTCACATAAGATTATGAAATATCCATGAAATATGCACATCTAGGGTGACCGTAAGGCAGGCTGAGCAGTTGTGTCCTCACCAACCAGGATGCAGTCCCACAGAGCCAAACAAGGAGAGCAGACCAAGTCTCCTGAGAGCAGCAGGGTTCAACCAAGAGTTCAGTGATCATCAGGCAAATCCATAGTGACAAGTCATATCCAAAGCTGAGCCAGAAGGTCAAATTGCCACCTCAGTGACAGGATCAGCAAGGTAGGCGCCTTGGCACAGGCATACCTACAACAAGTTGAAACCAGAATCAAGCTCTGACGCCTAAACACAGCCCCTTAGACAAAGGACAAAGGAAACTGACCCCCATGAAATGCCTCTTGGCTGTCTCTTAAGCCTCAGCTGTTTTCGCAGAACTCTGACCCCAGGTTTCATGGCTGCACCATGTCAGACCTGAGCTCGAGCACAAAGAGACAAGAGACTGCAGAGCCTGTTGGTGCCTTTAAGGCCTTACTTATGAGCACAAATATAAGGGCTCACAGATTAAATCATTCTGCACCAGACAAAGATTCTTAAAAGCAAACTTCCCTGTGGTGACATCAGTGCAGGGTTATGAAAAACCAGATGTTACGAACATGTCTCCAGCCCTCTAGAGCATCACTGGAACAGTCAGCAGTGTGCCCTGGCTGCCGAGAGGTCAAGCCCCATCCTGGGGTGCATCAAACACAGCATCACCAGCTGGTCAAAATAGGTGATTATCCTGCTGTATTCAGCGTTGGTGCAGCCTCACCTTGAGTGCTGTGTGCGGGTCTGGGCCCCACAATTTAAGAAAGATGTGAAAGTCTTTGCACGTGTCCAGAGGAGAGGAAGAAAGCTGGTGAAAGTGCTGGAAGGGGTGTCCAGTATGGAGTGCATAAGGACTACGGATTTGTCTAGTTTGGAGAAAAGGAGGCTGAGGTGCGACCTCATTGCTCTCCACAGCTTCCTGAGGAGGGGACGTGGAGAGGGAGATGCTCTTCTCTTCTCCCTGGGATCCTGTGACAGGATGCATGGGAATGGTTCAAAACTTCATTGGGGAGGTTCAGACTGGACATCAGGGAGCATTTCTATACTAAGAGGGTGGTCAAACACTGGAACAGGCTTCCTAGAGAGGTGATTGGTGCCCCAAGTCTGTCAGTATTCAAGAGGCATTCGGACAACACCCTTAATAACATGCTTTAACTTTTGGTCAGCCCTGAAGTGGTCAGGCAGTTACACTAGATCATCGTTGTAGGTCCCTTCCAACTGAAATATTCTATTTCTATTCTATTCTATTCTATTCTATTCTATTCTACTTCTCTCTGTTCTACAGAACGAAGTGTCTGCAGTGTTAAACATCTCATCTTAAGAGATGCCTAATGCCACTGACGGTTTTGTATGTCTGTTTAATTTAGGGGATGACAGCTGTTCCCTGAACTTTAGACTGGTGAAGATATGAAGAATTAGTGGATTTAGACATTAGATTTAGTGGAAATAGGAGAGAGAGTAGAGGAAGAACTAGAAAAGTGAGCTAGGAGCTGTTGTTGACTAAAAGTGAACGGTCAGCTGCCACTGTGTCACTTTGGACAAGTCACGCCTTGGACCAATGGAGTCTCCACACTCCCATGAAAATCTCCCTGAGCACTTTATTATTGTGACTGTAAGTAAATGTTTCCTAGTGTTGAAACTAAAACTCATCTGCTGAAGGTTATGACCTGCCCTCTTCATTACAGAGGCAGCAAAGAGATTCTTCTCTTCCTGTTAGCTGCATCTTAGATCTTTGCAAGTTATTTTGTTGACTGTATTCCTCCTTCTAGGATCCCTAAGCTGTTTGAATAACCCCAGGTCTTTCAATGTAAAGTGTCTAGGGAGGAAAAGACAGAAGAGTCTTTTCTGCTTCAGGAAAACTGATCCCAAAATGTCCCCAAGGAATCTCTTGCATCACAGCAGCCTGTTGTCTGCTTGTCCTGGAGAGGGTCCAAAGAGCATTTGCAAAAATGCTGCATGGAGTTTCTAATGGTTTCCAGTGGATCTGTTTCCTATATCTCTTTGACTTTGTGAAAGCTGCTCTCCTTAGTCTTGTGGGTGAATTATGTAGAGGCAAAACATTGTAGATGCCTTGTATTTTCTGAGATTCTTCTGATTGAAGGCATAGTCCCTACAGCCGTTAACTTAAATCAGCAAGCAACTATCTATGAATAGCTGTATAATGCAGTGAATAACATGAGCTAACCTCTTAGATTTTTGTTTTAGGTGGCTTCCAAAGGCCTTGCAGAGAGTTAATAAAATCTTTCTGCTCATCCTGCATCTCTGCTGTATTTTCTCATTAGAGACAGATTTTAGCACCAAACCTTCCTTGTCTTTGATGACTCTTGGTGTCTGTGCCAGCTGGGGATCCAGTCAGTGTCCCCTTTTTTCATGCATATTTTAAGACATTTCCTTCTCCCAGCCTCAGCTTCGGACCACTGCATATACGCACATCCGTCCTTGTTCTGGGCTGTTTGATATATGGAGCATTTAATCCAATTTATGTTTCTTTCTCTTGTCTTTAATGGACTGAAAATAGTAAATGTTCTGACATTAATTATTTTATTTGATATTTCATATTTTGTGCTCAGAGAAATCTACTCTTATGTGGGATTTTTCAGCTTTTGTAGCTCATCTCCTGTGCACATGTCACTGATCCTAGGATTAGTACAATTCTCCATCACTTTTTAAAGGTAAAGTGATTGCACATTCACACAAACAAATGAAAAGTTTTATTAATCATTTTTATAAATATGAGCATCTAGTGCCATTTTATGGAACTCTTGCCTGAAACACAAGACATTAAGTGAAGCTGGTGCCATTAATCTGGATTTGCAATAGTGTAAAAGAGAAAAATTTACCTCTGACAATTTAGATCAAAAGAAGCAAACATTTTTCTGTGTGTGGAACTCAGAAGGGTGAAATGAGGTGCGTACAGCAAAGATCAGGAAACATACCAGGAAATCAGCCTGAACAGCAGCTGATGTGACAGCATTTTTGTAAATACTTATCTTAATTGAAAGTCCACTGGGCCTTATGAATGTGGGATCTTCTTCCCTCACCAGTAAGCGTCCTGACATCACAGACCATAGAACTGCATCCCAGTGTGAGACAGTGCTTTAGCAAGGTTTGGGTATGAAGTCTTTGAAGTCATATAAGTAAAAGAATCTCTTCGATAAAATTATACACCCATGGTCAACAGAGACAGAGAATGTTTCACTTCGATGCAATGCTGCTTTGAGTGACTGCAGCGAGAACTGTTTGGCTTTTCTGGGACGTACGGCATAGGTATTCATGGCAGAATATCCAACTGTATAAAGTGTGATTTTGTATGGCTGTCTCAACATTACCTACCCCATTTGCGACTTGGACTTCCACGCAGATGAAGGCTTTTCCATGTAAATTTCTCCTGGAATTTTTTTCTCACAGTCAGCCTCAAACACCCTTAACGAATATACATCCTGGGATGAGCTGGACCATGTAAGTTTTCTGCACCGTCAGTGGAGACAATCCACTGAAAGAAATTAATCTGGCCTATTCCCGCTGTCTGCCTAAACTTCTTGGGTGTTATTGACTAACCTTCTACTGACTGTATGTATAGATGTCTGCAAGGTTATTACGCTGCTAAGTCTGATGTTTTCATAATTACTTCCACCTTTTAAGAACCAGCATCTGAGTATGAGATGCAAACATGAGTGAAACGACTATGCTTTGCATCTCTATCCCTGAAATGTCTCAACAGCCCCTGCAGGATGATAGTGTTTGCCAGGAGACACATTTGTTTGCCAGATGGTAATGTATGGACAGTAGGCACATACTTCCTCCATCACAGTATACACATCCTTCCTCCCAGAATCATCCCTGTTCTTTAAAATGCTTTATTTTCATCTCTGAAACAGCAAATTGTCTGAGGGAGTTCCAGTGGGAAGGGAGGAGACTTAGAAAAAACTGCAAAGCTTTTCTCCACTAAATCAAAGTTTGGCTTGAGAAAGGCTGAGGACAGCTGGTGTTTCCAACTCTGGCAAGAGCTACAGTAGGATCTTCACAGAAACTGAGACTGAATGTCTCATTCTCATTAGTAATTTCCCCACTTGTCAAGTTCAGACATAGTTGCTTGAGCATTGTGTAAATAAAAAATAAAAAAGACTGCCAATAACTGCCACTAGACCAAAAGAATTAAAATGTCCTTCAGTTTTATAAATTATCTTTTCTTTTTATTAGCTCAAAAGTATATGCACTGTTATCCAGCTCATGACTGACAACTCATTCATCAACTTTTACCTCTCACAAGCTTTTATACATAATGGTCCAACTGAATGTTTTTATCTTAGACTTTCTTTTTTTTTTTTTTTTCTTTTCTATTTCCAGAAGTAAATAAATATTTTTTTTTTTTTCTGAAGTAAGTTCTGGCATATGGGATACAATGCCAGGAACAGTCCCTGCAATCAGACAGTGTTGCAGAATGCAACAGAAGAAGCACATCTGTAGTAAATGAGCCAGACAAAGAATACTGTCCTTGCTTCATAAGCACCCAAGGAGGTACTAGAGAGAGCAGAATCTTTGCTAATTAAAAAGCTACTTATGTCTGTCACAGGAATCAGTTTAAAAAACACATTTCATTTTCCCTTTTCTCTGTAACAGAGAGGGAAGGGCAAAATCAGACATGACAGGTGATTTCAGAGCCCCAGTTCAGCCTGGCATTACAGGAGGTTTGTAATGTCGAGAGTGTCAACACTTCTGTTTGTTCCAGTGGATTTATTCACGTGCTATGCATGGTGCACACACTGAAATGCCCCGAGAAGCTGGAACCATGATTTGCAGGTTATCAGGCTGAGTTTTAGAAAACAGCTAAACAACATGCAAATCTGAGACATGTTTCTGAATTGCAGGACCGCTGAATGAACATGTCTCGGAGACTTGACTTTCTGTACAAAATACAGAGCAGTGTGCACATAGACGTCCCTGGTCTTGTAGTAGTGGCTACATATTTTAAACCTTCTCTGATGTCTTGCTTCTGATGCAGTTTGGTAATAAAAAACAGATTTTCAATCCAGTGTGTCTGGTTGATATTTTTATCAGAGTAAGAAACTTACAGTTATTTACTATGTCTTTTTACCCTATGGTTGTGAAAGGGAAGTACAGGGTTTGAAAGGGAAGAATGTTATTACTTGCATTTGAAAAGATGTAAGAAATACGCAAAGAATTAGAGTTGTTGTACATCACAACTTATAAGATGAGGATCATCATCAAACCTATACGATGAATATCTATGTTCATTAATAGATTTTCAAAACAGTGATTAATACTTGTTCAGTGTTGTTGGGTTCTTCCTTTAAAGAAAGAAGGTTTTTAAGACATCTAGGATGAACATAGCATTATTAGAACTACGCAAGATTCCCAGAAATCCAGTGGTGAAAGTGATAACATTGCATTAATGCTGATTAGCAGCTGAATTTTGCAGAAAGGAAACTCTTTAAGACTGAATTAATTAAAATGGAAATTGCAGACACAACTAGATTACAAAAGACAATGAGCTAGAAACTCAGCTGGTACAAATCACTACAGCATCATTGAAATCAAAACCTAGCTCAGTGGTTGCTGGAGGGCTTCCATATCCTGATTCCAAAGTGTCTTATAGAATTTGTGCTGTGCCATTTTAATTGTGCCAATGAAAATTATAGTGTTCCTGTAATCAAATTATTAATGACTACACAACATAATTAACGGATTGTGTGCAAACTGTTAAGCTTTTTGTTTTCCTTTTCATCACAATATTTCTGTTTAGCTCAGCTAAAAATAAAAAAAAAATTAAAAGGATGTAGTTTTGTAAAATATACATTTTAAATACTGGGTTTGTAATTACTTTTGACTAATATAAGCCTAAGCTCCCTGCTCAGAACCAGAACACTCAATATGAAAATAGTGGCATGGGGTTTTGTGACCAACACAACAAAAAATAAAATGACATTTTGAAGTGGTGAGGCTAAACTGAGAACTTTTCTTGGTGTAAAATGTTTAGGTCATGGTCTTTTCCTTCAACCAAACAGATTCTTCTCTTGCCCCAACAATAATATTGTTCTATCAGTTTTCACTTACATTTATAGTATGTATTGGGGAGGAGTTTGACTTTTAGGGTCTTACAGATGGGTAAAAGTCATGCATAGAGATTTCTGTATTTCATGACACAGCAACCAAATACTCCAGTTTTGATTCAGTGATGTCACAGTTCATGAGGCTGGTCTTCAGCACTGACCTTAATCAGTATAATTTGTACAGAGACTAAAATGATATTGCCTCTTTTTCTACCTACATATATAAAAGTTGTCATGCAAGGATTTATATTTGTAATATCATAGAGGTGGTTCCCTTTCAGGATCTAAAAGCATGAATGGCTCTAAGACATAGAACATCCCTTGGGAAGCTCTGCTATAGCTGCTAGTTGGGATATGAAATTATGGACTAGGTCGGGTAGATGAGCATCTGTGGGGTCAGGCTCCAAAGACTTGGTCCCCTAAATGACTACTTATCTATATCTTCATTTCATTTCTCAAAAGTCTATGAAGAGAGGTGTAAAAATTCTTTACTTCTCAAACAAGGAAGATTTCTTCATCTTTATGTAGAGAGAGAACAGATAATCTTTTTTTGTGTGTGCGTTTGTTTTTATTTTTAAAAAGAGCAAAATCCGTGGCATTTTGGTAAGAAAAAAATTGAGAGTAGAGAAGACATATAGTTTAAACTGCATTTCTCTTTGAGTAGTTTGTATAATGCTAACATAAACTATGTTCAAATTTAAGGATTGATGAAGACAGGTAATTAGTTTATCAGCACATTGTCCAAATATAGCAGTAGAATTACATTCTCAGACTGTGATACAATTAAAGAAAGTGATGGAGGTCTTCTAGCATTATGTAATTTGTAGAGCAGATCCCTTCCGCACTTGGTCAGCTCAGTCAAGACACTTATTCTACTTTTGTTTAGGGGAGACTGATATCACATG
>KZ506288.1:214001-229466 GCA_002844005.1 Limosa lapponica baueri | reverse complement strand
TTGCTGACATTGTTTTATATTGGTATATTTGGTTGAGGAATAAGAAAGCTTTTATTGAACAGTCAGGCTTCTAGCAAATAAGTTGTGAAGATGCAGGCAGCAGAATGTTGGTCATCGGTGCCACCTTTTTAATGATGAATGGAAGCCTTAATATTTGTCAGCAGTCGATATGCTGTACACAGACTGAGACATCAATTTTTCTTTATAACATAGCATTCTCCTTCGTCTGCCAAAGAGAATTCAGAGCACTGTGAAAGCAAGGTAGTTCTCCAAATTATCTGTATTCTTGTGTAGATGGTATGATTACAAAAGCTTCTGGGGTTTAAATCGACATTCTGTTTATCGTAGGAGCAAATTATATAAATATAGCTCAGTCTCTGTTATTATTTTCTGTTACAGCAAAATCAGGGCTTGTTTATAGAAGGCGTTTGCCATAAATATTGGTATCCTTGACAACACCAGAATCCAATAAAGTGCTTTGTAATGAGCTACTCTTAAAAAATGTATTCCTTGTATGCTTAACTTGTACGTTTATATGATAATAATATCGTACTGGGGCCATTACTGGAAAATATTTTGGGTGTTACTTTATGTCAAATTTGTGCTGTCACTGTAAAATATAATACTGCATGACATATTAAAATGTCTCAACTTGCTACCACGCATACAGCATGAAAGAGCTAAACCGGTGTAAAATCTCCTTTGTTTTTTTCTGTATTTGGTTATCTTTTCTGTAATACAGTCAAAATGCTGTCTTAACAGTCCTAACATTAGTTAGAGCAATAACATAACATGTAACCACACTACGACCAGCTTTTCCAAGTGTATTTCTTCCATGCAGACATATCTCCATTTAGATAACATGAAAGCAGAGCTACTCCATCGGTATTCACACATTAAATATACGTAAATACAACCTCTGAGATATGATGAAATTGATACTTAGTTACTTTAATTTTCTTCAGTGTCAGCATTTCCAGACTCAACAAGTAAATAACACAGAATACGAGAAGGTAATCTTGATTTTTCTCTCCAAATGCCGGTGGAAGGGAAGTTGATATAAGCACCCCAGGTTCCGTGCACTGATGACAGCCCCAGTTCGAGTTGCAGCCACCAGTTATTCTGTTCCTGTGCCTGTATTTATCTCGAGGGTGGAACAAAGGGTCAGCCCTCATAATTTTGCAGTTTGAGAGTATTGCGAGGGTTACCTTCCAAGCATTTTGAGCTTCTGTCTAATGAAAAGCTGGCCGTCACGTGGCAACCTTGGATTTGCTCCGTAAAAACAGTGCACCACAGAATGCTGAGGTGCTTTCTGAGAACATATCCAGTGCTATATTCAGGTCTCCATGAAAAGTGCCAAGAATAAACAAGTATAAGTTGCAAGTTAAAAGAACAGCCAACCTGCCCCTCTAAAAACAACCAATGTCAGGAAACTGAAGGTATAGAATAAGAGCCACAAGTAAATGGATACGTGCTGGTGTACAGATGACAAAGAAATGAGAATGGCCACTAACGAGGATGAAAAAAATGCCTAGCTTCTTATAAAAGGGCAATAATATTTCCATGAAAAGAATAAAGGAAAATTTGGCCAATTTGTTCTTCAAATTTGGAGACAGTCCCATGATGGACTCATGTTGTTTTTGTAGTTAGTATGAAAGGGATGCACACTCAGCTGTGCTGTAAGCAGGAGCGAAGTGCATCTTGTCCATAGATTTGAGGGAACACAGATATACATAGGGCTGGAACCAGCCCTTTCCAGGTATTTCTAGTGCCTCTGTCATCTGAACATCCAGTGTGATACACTGCACATCCTACGCCATTTCTAGTTCCTGTAGGACGTGATTTTTCTGCTCAGAACAATGATGAGGATGCCTTTTTATTAATTATACATTTTATGTTGGTTTTAACAGTTCCTGGATCAATGGGAACTGAATTAATGTTGTTGCTCAGCTGATGGGACAAAAAAATGTTAAGCTTGAGTTTAAGATTGTCGTTAACCATTGGCAATGATATGTACATGCTTTACAATCCTCTTAGCAGTCCAGAAGCCCATGAATGATTCATAACTGCACTAAATAACATTTACATGATGCCTTTGAATAGATCACAGTGCAGTCAGAAAATGATAAATGAAGATGAGATGTGTTTTACTTAAAATTTAGATCTCATGCTGTTTAAAATACAGTAAAATACAAATAAGCATTTTGTTTGTTTGTTTGTGCAGAAGGAATTTATATTTTGGTCTCAAAGAGCAGATAGTTTGAATTAAAATGAAAACATTGCTAAACATTGATAATAGTTAAAGTGCTTTGGAAACTCTCTTTTTTGGAATAAATGCAAGGCAAGTAAAAATTAACTTCAAACAACTGAAGTAGAAAACAACAGCTATTAATTGACTTCATTTGGGAACCTATTATATAATTATGGTATTGATTCAAGGTTTATTGCCTACTTCTTACTTCAATATGCTTATTAGAAAGTGACTAAATCAAATAAATCACTGTTAAACCCCTCAACTTCATTAATATCAAAAAGAAAAAGGAAGTGTCTGAGAAAATGTGTGCATGTGCAGAATCTATAATAACATACAATGATAGTGTTATATCTGGAGCTCACTTGTGCCAGTCAAAATACCCACAGCATGAACTAATACCGAAAAGCCTCAATAATGCAGATAGAATTGAATACAGAAACCCTTCCCAGTATCTCTGCTGCTGTGCTTGCCTTTCAAATGCTTCCCCAGGTCCCAGGGTTCACAGCTGCAATCTGGAGTGGGGGGTCAGTACAGGGAGTCATCAGCGTCCTGGGTTTCTTGCTGGGAGGGGCGTGATGGTAATGACAGGGAACTTTGGGGACCTGAAAGAAAAGAATGCTTGTTTATATTACCACTGACACAAAAAGAGGGCAGGCTGGTGCCCTTGAGCCTATGTCTGTAACTTTTGGCTGAAGAACGTCTTTTGAAGCAGTACCCTATGACCTTGGTACAGGAAGCTAGACAGGTCTCTACAACTGAATCTTTGATCATTTATGCCTAATATTTTTATACATTCTTTGAACGATATATTTAAAAAAAAAAAAAAGAAAAGGAGACATATTGTACTGTGTATATAGATATGTCATACCTCAAACATAGCCACATTATAATACACTCTCCAAATATCCATTCTTTTTTATGAAAGTTATCCATAAAGAAATTGCATGTAAATTTTTAATTCTTTGATAATAAGTACCTCACCTACTGACAATAATTAGTATTGCTTACAGGGCCTCAGTTGCAAATGTAAAACATTCAGAAGTCAAGCTATTTGGTTATATTAGAAAACACACTTTGTTTTTCTCGGGAGGCTGACTGTGCTTTTTATGAGTTATTCATGAAAATATCCTGGGGCTCTATGCATCAAGCACTGCGATTTTGCTAGCAGTAAAAGACGGAGAGCACAGCATGTGTGGCAAAGTAATTCTCTTGCAAAGTACATACTTTGAAGCTACTTGGGTCAAAAGAAAAATGTTTTTGCCATGGGAAGAGGAACCATCATCTTCTTTATCAGGAAAAGAGGGTCTTGCCTTTGTCCCCCTTTAGAGCTACAAATGTCTAAAGGTGAACAGATGCCCCCCCCCCAAAAAAAGCAGAGAGTCTTTTGAGGAATGTGGAGAAACCTGTCTGCAGGATTGACCATTAGTCAAGGGAAGGGTGTTGCTGCCCAGAGTCCAAGCCCAAGGTGTCCCCGAAGGTTTGACACACCTTCTCCCTTCTCTGGTGGTACTGCCCAGTGATCCTGAGCACAGTAGAAGGGATTCATGAGCATGAGGAGGTAAAGCCTGCGCTTCTACTGATATTTCCACTTTAAGAGCAGCATCGCAGGACAGCACACATATTCTGGAGCTCTGGCTTCACAGATGGTATTGGCAGTGCTGTGACAGCCTCTGTCACCAAGCAATAGCATCCTGCGAGGGCAGGGTGGTGTGAAGATGTCTCTCAGAGAACAGAAAGAACACCTTCAAATGCAATCTTAGAGAATTAATGAAGGTGCTGTAAATCACTTTTGAAGAGGACAGACAATAAAAACTTTTGTATATGAAAATAAGAGACGATATGAGTTGAAAGGGTAGGGGAAGGGGAAGGGGAAAGAAAATTGGAAAGGGAAAGGGAAAGGGAGAGAGAAAAAGAAAGGGAAATCCTAATGATTGGATTAATATCTGGGCAGAAAAATGGGGAAGCTTTTGAGTTGCCAAAGCAATAAAAATAATGGGACCTCTTCTAAATGTTTGAGAAACCAGTATACTAATTCCAGAAATATAAGAATCAAGCAGAAAAAAAGGAACAGTTAGGGTAAGAATCGTCTGTCTATCACTAGTCAGAAGGAAACCATTCACAGGCTTCTTTCTTATACTTTCAAATAGATGTTATATTTATTTGCTTGACAGAAGTGGTAGGTGATGAAGGAATTAATATTCTCGGATACCAGAAAAACAAGATTGAAGGACATGGAGTGGACTTGGCTCATTGCTTTTGTCTTGCATGACTGAAACTACAAAAGACAGGCTATTTTATATCTGACAGCAACCAATGTGATGGAATTGGCAAAGAATTTTAGTGTGGAGGACAGAATCCTTGGAAATTCTGTTTTTATCTGAAGAAAATTTCCTGACAATATATTTGTTTGCTACCATAAATACTCTTGTCCCCTTTCCTACATTCCTTAGCTTTCTAGATCTTGATATCAACCAACAACAGTGAGTTTTAAAAGAGATAGAAAAAAGTTTTCCTTCAAGACCAAATATCTACCAAACACTGAGTACGATGGTTAATGGTTTTTAAATGTTTGTGCACAGGAATTACCAAAGCATTTAAGTAATTAATCAGAGTTCTTAGAACCCACCTAACTTGCACTGTTAAGGAGCCTAAATAACAATATTTAGTCAGAGATTCACAATGTAGTGTGGGTTTTCATATAGTCTTGACAACAAAGCCTTAATAACAGTACTTCATGCATACTTAATAACATAGAAAATGACAGTCCAAAACTTTTTGTCTCAATAAGTATTTGCTGCAGCAGCTAGAATTTTTGTAAGTAAAGCTTTATTCAAAGGGGTTTTTTTCCCCTTTTCTGTTAAATACTCTTTCCAAAGAGTAGGAAAAGACAAAGAAAGGATTAGTCCCATATCTAGCTTTTTCTTCTTGTCAAGGAACAAAATGCACTCCAAGCAAATGCAAAAGAATATGAGATTTTAGAAGTCTGGAAGGCACAATGTTTATAATTCTGACTTGAATTAAGCATTGACTTTTGAAGAATTTAAAATTTTGCTGGAATAAAAGTACCTAACCCTTTCTTAATGATATGGGAAAGGCCAGAGCAAGGAAAAAGGATCTGACTTACTCTGCTGGTGTTTGTTTAAATCAACATATACTGCACTTCATTAGGGAAATAAATAACAGATTTGATTATGTGAAGGTCTCTTGCCTTGGTGAATTGTTAGCCTTCTGTGACACACTTTATCTTAATATACAGATCAGGTGGTTTGTTTATTTTTAATTCTTCCAAAACACTGATGGAACAAACTCATTATTATTGACAAAACAGGACTCCTACTTTCAATCACAGCCAAATAAAACCTCTGCGAGTGCCCTTCCTATATATAGTGAAAATAAATTCTGGGGTGATCTTATCACACCCTGTTCTCAAACTTCTGGCACTAGATTCAGCTCTGGAACACCAGATCTTCTTTGTAGTTTGAAAGAGGGAATAAATCAAACCTGAAGATCTGGTCCTACCTTCAAGGCCAGTGTTCCTCCCATCAGAAACCTCTTTTCCTGTGATTTGCAGTCCTCACTGTTTATTACAATAGAATATTAATTTCTAATTAGCTTTGCATCAGTTCTATATGCTTTATATGCTTCTGCTTCCTGCAGAAGGTCATGTCACTGCCGAAAGACTTGGGATTTCAGAGCAATAAAAATCTGGGTTGTTCAGATCCTAATCATGATGGCCAAACACAACTTCTCAGCACGTCTGTAGCTGCTGACACACAGATTCCAGACAAAATACTTTATTGTCACTGGAAAACAAGAGGAAAGAGGAAGTTTCTACCTATCAGAAAGTCTCCTTTATTTGCCCTGAACAACTGTCTCTTCATTTCTCAACAGCAGCTCAGCAGCAACAGCAAAAGGCAAAGGATAAAGGAGGTTGGTTGACTGATTTGTCTCGCTGACATTTTAACAACAGTTGTAAACAAGAGCTCTGTATGTTAATAACGTCTTTGCAATGGCAAGTCCTTGCTGAGGATGAAGAACTGTGTCACTTATGTTTAGTTTATGTCAAATTAATGGCACAGTAGGTTTTCATCCTGCAGATGTGACCTCTGTGACGACAGTCTGTTCATCGTTCAAGGGAGTTTTGTACTCACAAGGACAGCATCCTTCTTGTCAGCAGAACAGTTTGTTCTCATGTTAAAAAACTTCAAAAGAGATTACTCCTTAAATTAACATATATATTTTTTTTTGTCTCTAACCAATGATTTGACTATAATGGTTAATATGAACAAATTTCCTTCTCCTTTATCTATCAGGGCAAGTGTAAAATGCTAGCACATGCTGGTAGCAAGGCATTAATTTCTTTTCCGCTGAGAAAATGTCTCTCAGCTTTGGGAATGCAGAAGGAGTTGAAGTAGCAGGTAAAGTAAACTTCATGCTGAAACACTGTAAAGTAGTGTCGGTGTAAATCAGTGTGAGGCTTGGAGGATTTTGTAGCAAGTTTGCACCCAGGTTGGTGTTACAGAAGTACATAAGGTTCAGCATAGACCTAAGTGTTTGTACAGTAGACCTTAGGCTAGCAGCTAAGGGAGCATAAAAGAAATAGCCCTTCCATACCCAAAAGGTTGCTGAGAAATGTTGGTATTTCTGCTCTCCTTCATTGCTTACAGTATAGCAAAATATTTATGAGGTTTTAGAATTGTGGCTAAAAATCGCAGGCCAGATTAAGGCACACAAGTGCTTGTGGCACATGTATAATTGTGGAGATCAATATCTGTGTAGCTGCTTTTGCAGCTGCTTTTGATAATACAAAGACCTCTTTCGAGGTATTTCTTAAGAGAAATTTTTTTCTTTTTCATTCTTAACTGCAAAGCCTCTTCAAGGATGTACAACAAACAGGTCATTCAAATTGTCTTTTCACATAACAGAAAACTCCCCCTTTAATCAGCCTGAATTACAAAATTCTCATCTGTATTAAGGAATTTCATTTAGTCTCTCCTGTAAATAAATGATTTCTATGCAACAGGATTGATAAAGGACAAACTGCAAATGGAAAGACTGGAATTTATTAGGAGTTACAATTATTCATCCCCCATTTTAAGCAACTCATACTATCAAGCCTGAAGCTAATATGACTTCTTGTTAAATATTTCTGATTGATTACTTATCATCATGCCAAGAGGGAACTAAGACTTAAAGCTAGTATTTATGCATATATCACTGTGTATGAACACTGTATATCCAAAATGCAAAACAAATATAACTCATTATCGGTATAGTATATGGAAGATACTGCAATAACACAAATATACTTCTCTCAGCAGGCTCACAGGTAGGTTAACCAATATTGTACTTGCAAATATTCTGTTCTAACATCTGTTGTGGCACTTAACCTGGAAAAGTCACACATAACTACTGTATGACCCTGAAAGTCTCTTCAAATACAAACCTGTCTCCAGGTGATACAGGTGACTACAGCAAACCTCCGATAACATGTGGAGGGACCAGAGCTGTTGTGTGCTCTTTGTCGTTAGCTGTTTGGTTTTGCAAATACCAAAGGCCAATTTTCTCTTTGTGTCACATGAGTCAGATTTCCATCCTCCTATTCACAGATTGCTCCACTCTCATGCAGAGGACTGCTGGGTTTGTCGCTGTATCTCCACAACACAGCAGAGGTCCTACTTCAGAGGGCTGTCATTGCTCCTGAGGGCTCAGGGACCAGCTGCCTCCTCACCTCCTTTCCCCTTTCTCTGCCGGGATCAGTGCTTTTCCTTTGTCTTTCTACACATCTGTCTGAGACAAATGGAAGAGATAAGGGACTGTGAACGCAGCTTCTGACAGCAGTCTGACAACACCCAGCTGTGTGTTTTATTCTCCACTCATGCAATCAGTGCTGCCACTAAGCTGTCAGGCTGCCTACACAAAATTACGTCCTGCTTGGAAAGTGGCTGGTGTGAGTTGTAGAAAGTGATGCTGGTTGTAAGTGGGAACATTTCAAAGAGCTGGCCAACACATTTTGTGGAAGGCATGCGGCTCCCCTTTGCCAGCAGCATCAAATGTGAAGATCCCATTCAAAGCCCCTCACTGGGAAAGGACAGCCTAGTCATCCCCATTACCATGAATACTTTTCAACCTTAGTTTTTGGGCTGGCATTGTCCCTCACTCTGGAGAAGCAGGCAGCAGTTAGAATTAATGTATGCACCATTTCTGGCTGGATTACCATGCCTTACTGCAGTCAGTTGTGACGGCAATAAACTCATAGAGACTGAATCTGCAATAAAAGGTGATTTTGTTCCTGGCTTATCCCTTGGACTAGCATGCTACAAGCACATCTGGGCCACGCTCAAGTCTCTGTGTTGTCTGCTAGTCAGCTTCTGCTAGGAATTTAAGGCTTTGATTCTATTTTCCAAAGCAAGTAATGGAGCAAATCCAGCTACATCGGAAATTCAATTTCAGTCTATAAATTACAATTTTTATTTTCTTTTATTCAAGCCACACAGAACACAAACTTTACAATGAAACTTGTGTCAGCTGGAGGCACAGTGTCCTCCAAGATCATCCATAAGTAATATTCCAGAGGAAGACTGGCAAAACCAGATTTTAGCCATCCTTAGGAAGCATTGAACAATCTTCCTACCTATGGTGGTATGTACAATTTGCACTCTCTCCTGTATTCCTGAAACCCTTACTCATGGAATGAGTTTGGACAGAAAGGGAGTGGTTCAGATAGCTTATGACAGTGGGGGGCGGGAGGAGGGAAGGTTTTGCTAATGCTGAGTTCACATAGGCAGTTTTGTTTTCATTTACGGTGACAAGTGGTAGTACATAATCTTTTGTTTAGAGTGGAAAAGGGAGGTGCTGAAGGGCAAAAATTCTCAGTTATAAGGACATCTCCTTCCATTTACACAGCAAGGTTGGATGAAGGGAGAAAGGAAAGTGTAATCTATCTTTCATGGAAGGTGTTGAATTTTTAACAAATTATTTTTGCTGAAGATATACTTAGACAGTGGTGATTTAGGGCATCTAATCAGGCTCCCAGAGTATCCTCACATCTGTTTTGCCATATTTTCTCTCTTTATTTGGTGTGAATCTTCTCATGACGCAGTCTCTAGATGTGGAATTATAGAATAATTCAGGTTGGAAGGACCACGGAGGTCTTTAAATCAGTTCTTTCTGGCTTTTGGCCAATTTTTTAATAAAAAGAAAACAAAGATTTTTACCAACAACTATTTTTTTTGTTAAAATCCTGCTTGATAGTAAAGATTTGAACAGAGTTACACACAACTTGCTGGGTGTTGTCCTAAACACTTTCTTTTAAGATAAAACATTGACACTCTTGAGCCATCCAGAGCAATACATGTCTATAAAAACACGTATCGATAGCAATAGCATTCCTGGTCTTATTTGAAGAACCGTGATGTAAATGAGAGCATTCCCAAGGACTGCAGTGGGCTTTGTCAAGGGCTTGCCTAAGCTATGAAGTCTCCTCATCAATTCTATCTATACATTACAGCACATTCTTTTCTTGGGTGTACTTTATAGTCAATAAGTATAAAATCGCTGGCATTAATTGTCATCCATTTTTAAAGCTGTTTTGTGCATTTTTTCAGTGGCTGAGGAAATTCTTCGACTGGCCATATATTTTTCCATTTTCTCTATATGTTCAGATGCTGCATGATTCATTTGTTAACATTAGCACAGCACTCATTACATCACACTGTGCATCTTCATGAAAGTAGTTTATGCTGGGAAGAAAGGTGCTTATTTACATTGCACACGAGAGGATATTCATAGTGGTAGTAGTCTTTGTCTGACACAATTTCATTGTGAAAAAAGTGAAATATTTTAGAGGCACTGAAGAGCATAACAGTTGGAGAATGTAATAATAAACTGCTGGTTAAGCCCTGCTAATATTATGGTTATTGGAGATTAGAAGAGAGGAGTCCTTGAAAAAAATAGAATTTCTTGGCTTGTAGCAAGAGGATAAGGGTTTGAGATCTAAATGTGACTCTAATATACTGCATCTTGACACATATTAAAATTGTTGTTATCATGCTGCAAACAATTTTCACACATCAGGCTGAAAATACAATGCATTACACATTGTTTCTGGCTTCTAACTATATCTGTTCCCATTTTGCATGGTTAAAAGGTTATGAAACATACCCTATTTTATACCATAAATTCTCAAATATGCTTTTGCCACCAGAACAGGTCAGGAGAGAGTCATCATGCTCAGATCCAGTTGTCTGGTCTGTCTCACCCCCACACCTATGGAGGCTTCACTGACATTTCTGGAGTGCTGCAGGGGATGGAGAGATCAGCCTACATGGATCATTTGCTGCATGAAGCCTTGCTATTAATAACGCTTTCATCCAAGATAGATGTCTAGTGTGTCTCACATACCCTTACCTACCAAACATATTCTGTGAACAGATGCATTCACAAAATCTGAATAGCACTGAATGTTGAAACAACTTCAGCCTCAGTCTTTCCTTGCCTTTGTCCACCTCCTTCTCTTCTCTTGTCTGCCTCTTCTTCTTCCCCTTCCCCCTCCCATCATTACTTTGCACTTCATCATCATATTGACATGTGAGTTGCTGAGTTGAGCTGCGAGCTCTAGCTTTTTTCCTAGACACTGTAGTTGCTGTACACACAAAGCTTTTGTCGGGTTGTTTACGTAATCTAAACTACACCTTAATGGAAATTGTCTAAGCAAATCTCAGATGTTAACTATTCCCACCTTCTGACCTGTATGATCTCACCTTAGATCTTGGTCTTTCACAATTGTTGCAGGATTTACTGCCTCATCACCACTCTGGCTTCCATGAGGGCCAGCAATGTCCTGAGAGAGGAAAAAAGGCTGTGCTGGTGAAGGATGTGCTCTCATGCAAACTGCAGGACTAGAGGTAAATAAGCCTCAATTTCTAAAGGACAAAGTCTCTTACATTTTAAAGCAGTTTAATAGCATAAATCTAGTTTAGAAACCGTTTATTATGGCTTTTTTCTCAGCTATCCTGAGCAGACCAAAACCAGGGGTTTTTTTGAAGACATCACCTGAATGCCCTGCAGAGTCAATGGAGAAGACCAGTCACTTCTGGGTGATGATTGATCCCACCCAATGATAGAAGGAGGTGTCTGCCACCAGGCACTCTACAGGAATAAAATTTTACTGAAAGGCAAGGAGTAATTCCCATATTAAGGCTCACTTGAGTAACTGCTTTGTCTTCTTTGTAATACAGCTCTTACTCCTCGTGAAAGTGACATTCAGTTTATTAGGACCTTGGTTTAGCCAGTAAAGGCTGGAGCACCTGCAGATCTTGGACAATATTTGCTTATATCAGCAAGTTGGTGTCTGTCCTTGTGAATGAGTATCCTCATAGGAATGATACCCAAAAATCTGTATCTGGCCAGGCTTCTGCTACTTGGAAGTCTCTTTCCTCATCTCAGCAGTGGCCAAACCAGGAGTCCCTGCTTGGACA
This sequence comes from Limosa lapponica baueri, assembly GCA_002844005.1. Taxonomy (NCBI): domain Eukaryota; kingdom Metazoa; phylum Chordata; class Aves; order Charadriiformes; family Scolopacidae; genus Limosa; species Limosa lapponica. Next base: position 217,733 of record KZ506288.1, on the reverse strand, counting down.
GTGAATATGTGAGTGGGGTTTGACTTCTTAGACTATGCTGCTTCCTCTGATTTGTCATGTAAAATGGACACAATTTGAACATTGCTTGTTGGGTTATAAAGCAAACAAAAATAAAGAATCATACAGGCGGGGGAATGGCAGAAATAAGTCAGACTAAAATTTGTGAAATCTCACTTTAAAAGAAAAATAGATTCCCTCTCTTAGTTCCCACTCCTACACAGCCTCTCCCTGATTTTCTGTATTATCTGCTGTATCTAGGTTTTGCTGCATTTGCAGACTTAAACTGTCAGCTGTCACCTGGACCTGAAACCTTTAAGATTTAATTGCTGAAACTGATATTTCATTACTGATGTGGTACAATTTTTCAGCTCCTTTACTTAAGAACCTAAATAAGGATCAGATTTTCTATAGGGTATATCTGTGGGTCTTGTAACTAGAGTTTCAAAAGGACACTCCATGCATTACATATGCTGAAATGTGAAAATCAAAGTCTCTGTAAAAGCCATAGCAAAATACTCCATACTGAAGTCATTGGCATTGTTTTCTTCAATATGGTTTATAGACAAATGTCAGTCTTTGGAAATACTGTTTGAAAATGACCAAGAAGATTGAGTTCCTTTTGTTTGTGACAGACTCATAAGCCACACAGCCATATAAGGAAAAGCTGATCCCCTACATATTTACAAGTAGTCATGCTCATGTCACTCAGAAACTACATGTGACAAAAGATCAATATTTGCTCCAATGAAGGTATAAGCAAATCAAACAAAAAATATTTTTCAGAGAAAGTGAAAAAAGAGGGTTTGTTTTGTATCAGCCAAACAAAATACCCAGATAGTTGGGGATTAGATAATTACATTCATCACTTTTATCTTATTTTTCCCATCACAATGACTAACCTAAAGCCTTTACCCAGAAACTGTCTGTCATTCTCCAGAACTGGTTCACCTACAGATATAAGCATATCACAGAGTTGATATAAACCAGATGAGAGGTTGTACCTCCTCACTGCTAATATCTACTGCTAGCTGAACCTGCAGATTTTGCCATCTTCAGCTTTTTAAAGTAGTTGCTGAAGTACATTTCTATGTGATTTCTTTCATCTTCTTGAGTAGAGAAGTAAGTGTAACATAGTTCACACACTAGTTTAATCTACTTTACTGCTATGTAAAGTAACATGGAAGGGAAATTTAGCTTTATAAAATTTAGAACTGTATCAGCCTCTGGCCTGATACTGGTAACATAGCTTAAGGGTCTGTATTTCTCCATCTCAGCCAACATAAGGACTTCTTCTCTAGGTGATCTCCCATAATGTTTTTCCACTGACTGAGCACTATAAAATTTTCCCTTCATCTCCACCTCTCTGCATTGCATTATATTCTTCTTAAAGTGTATAAACTTGTACTGGAATTTAATCTTTATAAAGGTGGAAACTTGGCAGAGTGAGCACTGCCCATGGCATTGCATGAGTTGTCTGATAGATAACTCTTTTGGCACTTTTCAGTTCCAACATAGCAGGCAGTCATTTGTATCTCACTCCTCTGCAGTAGCAGAAAAAAAGTCTTTTTATTCCTGCAAAGGACAGGGTATCCCTTCAAGACTCAGCTTGATTGGATTAGATACTGCACAAACAAGAAGGAAAGACATTCTTTTCCCCAAAACATATTAAAAATAATCTGAAGTGAGGGGTGGATAAGGGTTAAGAAAGAATTACCCAGAAGGGAATTGTTTTTCCTGAGATCTATTGGCATTTGTCAAGAACACATCCTGTGACCTCACTATTCCTTTACTCCTGGCAAGGGGTCTCTGACAATGTGATGAATAATCTGTCAGATTATTTGCTTTATATGTTATTCTATATGTGGTGTGTCACCTTTGCTGGAAACTAGGTACCCATGAAACTGTTCTATCACTTCCCCCTCCTCAACAGGACAGAGGGAGAAAATATGATGAAAAGCTCATGGGTCAAGATAGGGACATGGAGGTCACTCACCAATTACTGCCATAGGCAAAACAGACTCAATTTGGGGAAATTAATTTAATTTATTACCAATGAAACAGAGTAGGATAATGAGAAATAAGAACAATCCAAAAACACTTCTCCCACCCCTCCTTCTTCCCAGGATTAACTTCACTCCTGGCTTCTCTACCTCTTCCTCCTGAATGGTGCAGGGGGATGGGGAATGAGGGTTGTGGTCAGTTCATCACACATTGTCTCTGCCTCTCCTTCCTCCTCATGCTCTTCCCCTGCTCCAGTGAGGGGTCTCCATGGGGTGCAGCTTCCTTTGGGGCACATCCACCTGCTCCTCTGTGGTGTCCTCCATGGGCTGCAGGTGGATATCTGCTACACCACAGACCTTCATGGTCTGCAGAGGGAGAACCTCAGCCACCACAGGCTCAGGGGAATCTCTGCTTGGTGCCTGGAGCACCTCCTCCTCCTCCTCCTCTGTCTTCACTGACCTTGGTGTCTGCAGAGTTGCTCCTCTCATCTGTTCTCACTCCTTTCTCCCAGCTGTTGTGCAGCAGTTTTACCCTTTCTTAAATATGTTAACAGTGAGGCACTACCACCATCGCTGATGGGCTCAGCTTTGGCCAACGGTGGGTCCATCTTGGAGCCAACTGGCACTGGCACTGCCCAACATGGGGGAAGCCCTCGGCATCTTCTCCCAGAGGCCACCACTGCAGCCCCACCACTGCCAAAACCTTGCCATGAAAACCCAGTAACCTGACTGTAATAGAAACACCACAGATATGCTCTGTACATATGTATGTTAGCGTGAGGGAAAAGAGAGGAATAGAGGAAAAGCCAGCAAAACTTCTGTGAAGCTCCATCAGCACCACTGGTAGTCATTGCTTTAAGTGGATTTTCTGCCATGCCATTTCTAATGGGAAGGATGAGAGGCAAGGCTGCCATAGCAACTGCGTGACTCACTCTGCTGAGGCAGCCCTGCAGACCTGAGCCAGGGGAGACGACTTACAGCATTTAGGGAGTGGAAATTTTTGCCTATCTTTTTTCTTCTTTCTTAGTACATCAGCTGTCAAGCAGGATCATTTTGTTACACAAGGACTGAGCTGAGAGTTTTGGTGAAAGGCAGAAACGTGGTTCTCTGAAGGAGCTCCCAACTGGACTCCTGCATGGGGGAGGGTGTTTACACTTGCATTGACTCTAGAAAAGGGAAGACCAAGAAAGTGAATGCCTTGCAGTAGGCGTTTTCCTACACAAGGGGTGTCCTGTGCTGGTAAATATCACTGCATATCGTTTTGCAAAATGTTACAAATAAAAGCTGAGGTTGTTTTTCCAAACAGTCTTTTTTTTTACAAGAAGGCATAAAGTTTTGTGAGTGAGAAGACTTTCCTCTGAAATAATATTTCTAATGTTACTAGCAATTTATTTCTTCCAGCTGAGAGCAGTTCCAGATGGTCTTTTTTGTTTCCCATCCTGAAAAAATTGTCCAGTTCTATTTCTGTAGACAAAGCTAACACTAGCAATTTGTGTTTGAGGAAAGGTTTTGGGGAATTTTTCTTTTCCTGGGTAAAAAAGACATAATTTGAAAGGTGGCTGAATTAATGCCATTTATGAAGGACTTAATTAAATGCCTTTTATTTAAGAATACAACCCCTTCACAAAAAAAAAAAAAAAAAAAAAAAGAAGGAACAAAAGCGTATATCTCATGATTCAAACTAAGTTTCACTGAATTTCACTGAATTTTTTTTTTAGAGTTGGAAGGGACC
>KZ506288.1:187893-201087 GCA_002844005.1 Limosa lapponica baueri | reverse complement strand
TCTCTTCCATGTGCTTTCTAAATGCTCAGGTGACAAAGAAATCCTCCCATTCCTTCCCTCTCTCTCTGCCTTAGAAAATAAGTCAGCATTAAGTACAATTAAGGTGTGAGTGACTCCTCCAAAAGAGAAATGCATCTTTAAGAATGGAGCTAAAACCCTACATCAGGTGCATGGACCTATGTCTGGTTCATGATAATTTGATTAATTCACCTTCCTCACACAGAGGTTTACCATGGCCACCCCAGGTACAAGGTAGAAAGACAGCGTTGGCTACACGGTTTTCATTTATGTCCACTATGAGAGTATCCACAAAAAAAAATGTCAGTGACCTACAGTTGAAGAACTGTGTGTTGCAACAACTGGACAACTAAATCTGCATTTAAAGGACCTCATATGGGTGGTTCTTGGCTCTGTATCAGGGAAGCTGAGCCCAGAAATTACCATTATGATCATTTTGTCTGAGCCCCAGAACAATACAAGTCATAGAGCCTTTTTTAATAATACCTGCCCTGAACACATAAGTTGTATATAAGCCACTCTCTTTTTCCTTTCTGAGTATGGCAGAGTGACTGTGAGATCTGGAGGATCCATGGCATCCCTAAGTAACATCAGGACTTAGTGATTTGCAATGGTAAACCCATTGAAGGACATCACACGTCTTTGAGTCAGGTACCTGTTTGGGTATTGTACTTAGGTTTTTAAGAAGAGCCTTGCAGGTTTGGGGGAGGTATGTCTTATTTCACCTAATTTCATTTGTTCATCACTGTCATGATATGGCCTTAGAGGAGACAGATGACAACATACATTCAGGACTTTGGGGTGAAACTGTCTACCCACGTGGAGCAGAGAGCAATGAGGCAATGTTGGCTGCAGTCAGTCCATATTTCAGAAAAAAAGCTCCCTCAATGATGTTGAATCAGACACAGCCTTTTGCACAAGCCTTATAAAATCTGTTTTGGCTTTCTGAGCGCATTCCCATTCCAAGCTGTAAAGCCCACAAGATTAGGAAAAGCTGCCTTGTCTGTTTCCCGCTGTTGTGCCAGTGCAGGGACTCCTTCATGAATGTCACATCAGTCTCTGCTGGGCTGCACGGCTGGCATCCTGCCCCTCCTCAGCCAGCCAAATGCTGGGTGAGGTAATGCTGTTATCATCTGTCACGTCCTGGGCTGGAGAACTTTTCTTTGAACGAAAGCTGAAAAAATGTCATTCAAAAACCTATGGCAGGCCACATGTTAACACATCTTAGCTTTATCAGAAAACCAGTACAGCCAAGAGCTATGAAACGTGAATGATGTGAAAAAGGTTCAGAAGCTAATTCCAGGTTTCAGACCATTAGTTCCCAATCCCAGCAACTTGAAAATATTTACTAGTGTAATATTATTTGGTCCTGCTTGAGCAAATACAGAAGGCTCTCTATTGGTGTGGGTTTTTTCTTTTTTGCTGAGCTGTGTTGCCAAACCTTTGAAAACTGGTTTTGGTGCTCACAAAAGGAAAAAAAAAACCCGTCATGTTCCTAGAATTCAGTTGTTGGTTTGGAAGTTTAGATTTTAAAACCTACACCTCAAAATAATATAGATAATAATATATGTACAAATAATTACCTTGTAAGTCTGTCATTTTGCTAGTTCATATGTTGGAAGATGTATCTGTTGATCCAGGTGTTTCAAAAGCTTGAGGAGATAAATTTTGCCTCAGATATTATCTGCAGTAACACTTGCTCCTATCTTGTGTGTCCTGTGTTTTATTACCTCAACACAACATGTATCCCTTCTTTTTCTCTGCTATCAATCTGTATTTGAGATTCTCTGACACTGTCATCTTTTCTTTTCAAACCTCTGGTGGTTTTCAAACCTCTTTCCCATTTCTCTGTGTTCTAGCCTGCAGTGGGCTGAGGTATTGGCAATGCACTTCTGCAGTCTGGACTTTTAAATCTTTTTGCTGTATATTCCCAGGATACCGAGAAACGTTGCCACGGACCATTACGAAGATGATGGTAGAATATTCACACTAGGGACCAAGGAGACCATGTTGTCTCCTAAGTACAAATTGATACACACTGAGTTACCTGAAAAATTTTATTGTTTCAAACCAATCAACTGCTAGCAATTCTGGAGAAGGAGACAGGAAGAAATCCATTTTGTGAAAAATATAACTACTTCTTGTTCAGCTCTCCTGGGAATACAAAGTATTGACTGGGAATAAGGCTATGGAGAGGGGATTATTTAGTCTGCATTTGGACAAAGTCCCAGCCAGAGCTGTACTTTTGATGAAGGTCTTTTTTGTGATGCAGTCATGAGTGGCCTGAGATCATAAATCCTGTATAAATCACAATGACACCCTATAATCTTTTTGCTTCTTACAAAGCTCTATGGTAAAGCTTTATTCTTGCAGCACAGCACAGCTCAAGAACAGAGACTTCATGGTCTGAATAAAATTTACTCATATTCTCTGAAGAAGGAGATATTAACTCACCAATTATTATCTAATCTTCATTCTCAACTTCAATCTGTATGTCTTGTTTCCAATTTTTTTTTTGTTCTTTTCTCTTTATAGAAGTTGGTTAGAAATACCTGTTTCTATCTGTCCTCCCACTTTTGTTCTAAATGCATTGCAATAATTTGATCTGTGAATCTAATCCAAAACCTGCTGAAGTTAATGGAAAAGATTTTTACTCTTTTCTCCACTTCCTCTGTAAACATCAGCAGTTTTGCTCTTTTCCATAATACTATTCAAATTTCTTTATTCCTGAATGTTATGCTCTCATCCCTACTTTGGAATAACAACCAAATGAAAAGAACCAGAGAGAGATAGCTATTGAGATATTATTTATGGGAAAAGGCAAGGTTTTGAAGTTTACAGAGTATCTGTGGATATATTTTCAGTTCATGTAAATAAGTGTTATTTTAACAATTTAAATTAAATTTAAAATTTAAGTTAAAAAACTCATGTGTTGAATAATAGTTCTTAGGATATTGCCTTATGCAACATTTTAATCAAGATATTTAATGACTTTCCTTGCACTTTATTTCCTGAACTTGTTTTGTATCTTTTCTTTTCAAAATTAGTATCTTTCTAAAGTGTATCTCAAAGTCCTCTTTTCTTCTTTCTATTCTACTCTATGTTGTACACAGTTTCTCACAGCTGAAAACAAAAGATGTAACTAGCTGGAACAATTGCAGAATTTTCTTTGATTGGCCTTTTCTTTTTTTTCCCCAATCTGGGGAGACTCACAATACCAAATCTCTCCTGCAGCAAAGTCTTTAAACTGTAGACTAATAAAGCAGATCTACCCATGATCTGTGCCTAGTATAACTTTTTATTCTCATTTTAAATTCTCTTTTGAACTGTAAACAATTTTCCATTCATAACAAGAAAAAATAGACCTATTTTTCCCCTCTTTTAAATTATGCTATTTTTTATAAGTCTTCACATCATTTTGAACTCAGGGCTCATATGAGCATGTTAGATTATATGTTATAAACTCATCTGCATACCCACAAAGGAGCTCAGAGCGACAATGTGAGGAGACAGGGGAATCCAAATAAAACCCAGTCCTGATCACAGGCACTGAACTGGCCAGAGAGCTGATGTGCTTCACCTTACAGGGCATTTCATGGAGGAGTTTTGAGCTGAAAAAAAAAAAGCCAAATAGCACATGCAGACAAGATCATTGAAATATAACTGTAATGACAGAAGTGGTCATATTCATGGCTTAGTAATAGCTTCATCGCTCATGAGGAACGTGCCTGTTCCACATCTAAGTTGCCACTGCTTACCTTACAGTAACAGCAAGAGCCTCATATTTGCCATTAACCAGTTCCTTTCTCTGGTGTCCTTTCAGTGTTTGCAGGGTACAAGCTCCCATTCGCTTTGAGCCACCCTGTTTCTGAGATGCCCATCCAGCTAAAGGGTACTCAGATGCGTGGCCTGGCCTTAGGCTTAGTTTGACTTTGTTTTTAAGCAACTGACTCACAGGCTGCATGCCCCAACCCAGATGCATTTTTTATTTCTGTCACCAGATAGTTTCATATGATCAACCACTTTAGTTTTACCTAAGAGCTGAATCATTAAGACCAAGGTGCTTTATTGCACACAATTAAGACCGTTTGTTCCCACAGCTTAGTATATGGCTGTTTCCGTGCTATTTATTTCACGCTGCATGACTAAAGAAAAAAAATCCTCTTCCTTGTTAAGTTTAAGCTAGAGCTTAGTGCAAATATTTGTCATAAGAGAATAAATACCATAATCCCCTTATATTTTTCAATCTACAGTAGATACCTTCCTGGAGGATACAGAACAATTCAGAAATACTGTGCGTATGATAAAAAAACCATAATCCAAAATTTCCTCTTGTGGAAGAGGTTAGAAAACCTGTTGTAATGCTTGGTTTTGTTTCTCACTGCCCAGTTTAACTGGCAATAAATTAAATTGGTTTTCCTTGTGTTGAGTTTGTTTTGCAATCTCCCTGACTTTACTTTCATCCATGGGCTTTCCCATCCCACCTTCTCCCCACCCTGCTGAGAAAGGAGGGTAAGCACATGATGGGCAGGTGTTTGGCCTGTCTCCAGGGTGATCTCACCATGAGCATGCAGGCTCTGAAATGTGTGGGTGACCTGTCCTCAGGTGCTAGATGTGTGATTTGGATGGCCTGCATCATTTTCCCTGAGGCTATCTGTAAACTGGGGATATCATCGTGGCCTTATGTCAGAGGGTGTTGCCAAGACAAGTACACTAAAGGTAATGAAGCAGCAGCCTGTCATGATGCTAAATAAGAAGATGGCATCACCTATAATGTATGCTGGTCATCACACAATAGCACAGACTGTGTTATCACAGTTATTCTTTTCTTTTCCCACTAGTAATGGGTCAAGTAATTTCAACCCTCCAGCTGGCAGTTTTTCTTGCACTGTATTAGTAGGCAATTAACTGCCTTTAGGAACCGCCTAATAAAGCATTTCTTCTTGGTCAGTCTTTATGTGTTAAAGCTGCTGTGATCACTGTAAATTTTGAGAGCCTTTTAGCAAAAAAACCCTTGGCTAATTTATTGTCTCCTGCTGTGGATCCTCACAGATGTGTACAGCCTAAATCAAGACAATATATCTTGTCAAAGTTAAAAATGAGTTGACAAAAGCTTTCATAAATTGTGTACATAAACAACAATTTATAGATTTCTAAAACTGTAGACCCTACAGACCAGCCAAGCAGTCGTAAATATGCTTGCATGCTTGCACAGCTGGAGGTAACTCTCTACAAGAATTACTCCTATCATATGCCCACTGATCAGCTATGGTTTGTCATAGAAACACTGAGATGCCAGTTAATGTGTGATACTGTAAACCCTTCCTCACCCACCCCAGCTCTCCCACATAATTCCATGTCTCAAAGACAAGAAAAGATTCATCAGTTCGGTCAAAAAACTCTATTACCCAAGTATTACCCCAACATTGATATCTGTTCTTACAACTACAAAGGTATGGACTGAAAGTGAACAAACATCTAGAGGAAAAAATAATCTTTGAGTTCTTTTCTTAGATACCTCAATGACTGATAAGTTCTGAAGGTGAAGTCCACAATCTAATGCTTATAGAAGCATTAAAGAGAGCAAGAGTCATACAGGGTGACCATACAATGAGCGTCTTGATTATAGAAAACTTTAGAGAACTGCAAAAAATTGAAATGGGAAAAAAGGAGAAAAAAAAAAAGAAAAAAATTGAAAGAAAAAAAAACATTCTAAGGAAATGAGACTGGAGCTTCTAAGTCCTTTTGTGACTTACAAAAGGCACCTCGTTACAGCATCAGATGAAATAAGAGGTAGACAAAAACAATTGGCTGAATGTGAATGCCCATGAATTCCTACAAGTGCACCCAAGAAGCTTGTGGCTGCGTTATCAGAAATCGGGGAAAGTATTGAATGTTGATCGTTACAGTCATTTCTCTTGGAGCAAGTCAGGGCAACAGCTTGCCAGTCAGCACTGCTGTGAATCTCAGTAAGGCACTGCTCACCAGCCATGTGCTGCTAGTGAGCGGATCCTAGGAGATGGACCACAATTCACATTTAAATGAATGTTTCACAGACAAGACAGAAACCGTTACCCACCGTCTGACAGACTTGTGAAAAATTAGGTGCAACAGCCTGTCATATACTAGTTAAAGCAGTATGCAGTCACTCATGGAAAATCATAGAATTGAGGAATAATTCAGGTTGGAAGGCACTTCAGGAGCTCTCCCCTTCATCCCCCTGCTCAAAGCAGTCATACATGGGGTCAGACCAGGTTTCTTGGGGCTTTAGGCAGGTGAGTCTTGAAATCCTCCAAGGTGGCAAAACTTCCCTGGGCCCCCACTTTACCATCCCCTGTCACTGTGGGGAAAAACCTTTTCCTTATCTCTGCCCCGAATGTCTCTAGTTTCAGCAGATGCCACTCTCTCTTGTTGTCCTACCAGGCATCTCAGTGAAGAACAGCCCTGCTCTTACACACACCTGCTGGTCCTCCAGCTCAGCATCATCTGCAAACCTCACAATGGCTCTGCTTCACTTTGCCCATGCCATTAGTGAACAAGTTAAATAGGACACGTCCCAGCATAGATCTCTGCTGTACCCTACTTGTTGCCAGCCCAGTAACTACTACCCTGTAAGCCTCTCTCTTCCAATCAATTTTTTTGGCTGGTTGGTTGTCCATCTATCTATGAACATATTGTCCTAGCCAGGAGCACGGAATATGAAGTGGCTGTGAATCGAATGTGATTAGGAGGTCTTTCCTTTGTGCCAATGGAGTTATTTAGCATGCATACCGAAGTCCATGTCTGTCTCTAGTAAATTCAACGACAATTCTGCATATTATTTTAGCATGTAAACATTTGAATGCACGCTCTGTTGATTTTCCTGCCGTAAGCTGCAGCTTCTGTAGCACTTTTTGTAACTAAATGTATTGGCAGGTTGACATTTGATTTAACTTACTTCCTTGTGTTTGTACCCCAAAGAACATCCACATCTGGAAGCAATGGTCCTGTGTCTGTCTTTCACACATTCCTATGTAAGAACAAGTGTCCACTGAGAGAGCTGTGTTACATGTGAAATTGCATGTGGCACAGAAAATAAGGAGTCATTCACTAATTGACAAAGAGCACAGTAATATTTCACTAAGCACAGCTAGAACAGCATCAGAGGAAAGAACCAAGACACATTTATTTCTTTGGATTTTTTTCTGTAATACTATATATCGCTTACACATAAAAGAGAAAAGAGTTGTACCGGCAAATAAAACTGGTAACAGAGAAAAATACCACTTTTAACTTTTTATTTCAGGTAAACTAATTGTCAGCAGTTTTCCCAGGGAACGTCCTGCAGATATTCTGCAGTGCGACATACTGGATTACAGTTTGCTTCTAGGGAGTAAGAAAAACTAATCTGACAATCCTAGAAAGAGCTGGGTCAGACCTTTTTGTTTGGTATCGCTTACAGGTATTTTCTGCCCAACATTTTCCAACTTGCTTACCCTCCCTTAGGTTACTAAAAAATAACGTGACGAGGTTTAAATTTGGTCTTCCAGCAATTTCTGACAAAATATATATATACTTATAATATGAGAGCCTGGAGGATAGGCTATGTATTTCATGCTATTCTGGTAGGGCAAGACTCTTCTGGAATCTCAATACATTTGTATTAACCACTTCCAACATATGGATTGCCAACAGCAGCAAGTCCATTTGTGTTAAGGTACAGATACTACAAGGCTTGAAGGGGAACTGCCAATGTCTTGTTAGCGGGACCAGAGACTCTGCCATCGTTTACAATCACCAAAGGGGCAGATGCAAAATTTTTCTCTTTCAATTTTGACTATTGCAATGCCAATGCCCATGAAAGTGGCAAGATAAAGGTCTTGCCTGTGTTTGCAGCACCTAATTCATGGAATCATTGCGGTTATTTGCAGCTTGGACAATACTTCTGTGCACATGTGCTCAAGAGCTCCAAGAAAACAAGTACTCGGTGGCCACAGAGGATGACCCATCGGAGGGTCCTACTGTGCTCTGTCTGCCCAGTGTAAGAAGTGTCGACAGACAGCTGGCCAACACCACACTCTCTCTGGCCCATAGTGATCGCTCCAACCCTTAGCTTTGAGGAAAAGAGCATAGCTGAGGACGCATTCCCCTCCCACTTATTTTGAGCAAGGAAATTTTCCCATTCCTTGTATGTTCCTGCACAGCCATGAAATCCAAACTGTGTTTGAGCTCTTTTTGATTCCAATAGTCCGTTTTATAGTCTGAACTTGTTAAATCATCGCTTCAATACACCTTCTCTGTCACATGCTATTGACTTTACTGCTACTATTGCTGCTCTCTCAAGTGATGAATCTTTTTTTTCACAGATCAGGAAGAAGAAAATCAATTCCAGAGCCCCAAACAGGGAATTAATTTGTCATGAATTCAGTAAGCACTGTTAGTTCCATACGACATTAGTTTGGTTCCCCAGACCAAAGCTGTGGTGCCTTAGAATGCTCTTATGAAAGGCAAAGGGGAAATGCTGAGGAATATTTGTGATACACTGCACATATTTATGTTGGCTTAAATGCATGGGTAATGATGGCAAAACAACTTTTTTGGAATTTGTTCAAGGGTACGTGCGGACAAGCTGTTGCTGCATTAAGCTTTCAACTACCTGTTTGTTTTGACCTTTCAGATTTGAAACTTGCACACATAATGTCATGTTTTAATTTAAATGGTAAGTTAGTTGAAGTATTTTACTTAGTTTTGTTTCTTTAATTTGCCTTTTCAGTAGAAAAAAAATCTTGCTGATCAACTAGTACAGTTTGAGATGCACAAAAACTATTTGAAAAAGGAATCTTCGGTCAGTTAAAGAAAATGCATTAAAAAAGCAGATGGCTGAATATACAAAAGAAAATCAGAAATAATTTTGAGTCATGTGCTCAGTTATTACTTAATGACAGGTTTTCCCCACACAGAGTTCCATTGAACTCCATTGATTTCAGTGGTGTCAGAATAATGAATTTTGGGGAGGGGTGGTATGGACAGGAACGTATGAGTTGAGAAAACAAAGTAGATAAAGTATTTTAATAATGCAGACCTCTACTAGCTGTAGTTTTCCTGCAGTGCATCTACACAGTAGCACAATTGTTTGTTTGCCCCAAGTCTAATCACTACTACTTTCCTGAAATAGTTTATTTCCTGAAATCTGCTCATTTTGCTTCATGATAATGTGCAATTAAGATGTTATTGAAAGATTCTTCTACTGCCAGTGGATGTCTATCTTGATTATATATACAACTAATAGATGTATTTCTTTTATTTCAGTTTCTACTGGACAAGCTTCCGAGGGTTAATATAAGAATGATTAAATTTGTATGTAACATTTCTTGAGACATAAGGAACCACAGCTTTTATATCTATCTGTCCATTTATCTGTCTATCCATCTATATATGTTTTTGAAACAGATTTTGTAGCAATCATTCCTTTTTGCACTAATTATCAGATACAACACAAAGTATGCATTTACTGAAAAATATCTGCCTACTATTTTTACTTCCTGCCTGGCCCAACTGAATTGTGAGCTGAAGCAATTCCTGCAGGCAAAAACGGGAGCAGACTGAAGTAGACCAAGAGACTGGTTTTGTTGTGGTGTTTGGTTTACCAGAAAAGGCAAGTTTTATATTTGTTATTGTTTTTCTAATTCTCTGTTTCTAAAGAAAGTGGGGGAAAAGGAAGTGGAATAAATACATCCTAAGTCCCATCTTTCTAATGGGGAAACAAGTGTAGAAGGGTTTGGCAAAGGCCTCTGTGAATGGAGCCAGGCTGTGGGTCTGACTCTCCTGAACTCCACCTGAACATCTACTCCTCTAGTTCATTATTTTCCTGGAGTTTGACCCTTCCCTCTTAAAGGGACTCTGTTGCTCCCATTTTGTACATCTTTTAACTGCTGTTCCTGGGAATCCTAAATTTGGATCAAGAATCTTCCAAATTGTATCCAAATCAACTCAGTGAAAGTTGCCCCACTTGCGCTTGCCCTCTGGAAACCTCTACCCTTTGGCAGCCTTTGTTGAACATTTTATTTTGAGAGTTCACAGGAAGTAAAGGAGGAACTCAGTATGCAGCTGAAACAAACCAGTTGGGTTAGAAACAAATAAAAATTTATGTCAATCTGCTGATGCCTTATAGTGATTTCTGAGTGTTATATGGTAGAAAGGTAAAAGTGAAAAATTCTAATGCCCTGAACAGACTAAACAGCACTAGACAGAGCACTGTGTCTAGGCTGAAACTCCACAGAAGCATTGGAAGGAATTTCAAATACCATTTCCATCTGTGTTTTTCCAGATCACAGCAGAAAGTCAGTTGAGCATATGCTGTATTTATTAGCTATAGTTCAAACCAGAGAGAAGAGCCCAACTTTGAAGTTGCACTATCAAAATCTGTGAACTGTTTTCTAAACTCGAAATGTGGAATATGTGATGGAGAGGCTACAAAAAGAAGGTTGGAAGTACAGAGTGGTTTGTAATTTATTTGATCTTGAAGAGCTGATTTTACAATTTTGCAAGGCTGATAAGAGAACAGTTGTCATTTGAATCTGAGACAATAAAGGTGAAGTGAAAGACTCAGAACTGATCTTTGACAAGACATCTGAAATTTGGCAAAAAGGAGGCAGTTGTCAGGAGCATTGTATTGTAACATTGTAGTTATAACTGAGAAATCTAAAAATTAAGAGAAAAGGAGAGAAAATGAGTAGGCAGAATTCAGAGTCAACTCAAGCAAGCACAATATAAAGAAACACATTCACCATGACAACAACTGACAGTCAGCAGAAAGCCCTGCATTAAGGATGAATTTGTGTAGTATTTATGAGAACTGGGAATTAATGGAGGAAAGAGATTTCATCAGAAAGAGCTGATGAAGTCTTTAACAGAAATCATTCTTTCAGAAGGCTGAGTTTTATGAACAAGCTCATCCACTCTTTATCTTTGATTGTTGCAGTTAATTAAATGTGGAAGCATGGTGGGGATGTGGTGGACACTGGCTGGGTAGAAAGCATTGAGGAAAAATTAAAATGTGTTAGCGTAAGCAAGATTATTTTTTTAAAAGACATCAAAGTTTTTAATGAAGCGTCAGCAGCTTTTTATAATTTTACGGTAACATAGTTATATTCTGGTCTATCAACTTCTAGCTCACATTTACTCATTTCACTAAATCTTGGGAGTTACAGTTACCAGTTAGTTATAGATGCTGTACTGAGAATTAGATTTGGGTTCCTTCTTTCAATTTCTGAATACCTGTAATATTGATAAGAATGTTCTCCGGGTACCTAGAGGTTTTGTTTTCTTTTTTTTTTCCCTTTTCATGCAACCTATCTCTGAATTCAACATAAAAAATAAACAATTCAGCAAGAAGCATGAAGAATGGAAAACTTTCAGTGTATTGAACACAAATTTCAAATATTTCATCACTTTGCAAAGTGAACATGATGTTAATTGATTTGGCTTAGGGAAGTAGATAAATATAACAGGAAAGAAAGTCATTATGAATAAAATAAATATGCATGAAAACTAATTAGAGAGGCCACAATTAATGAATTTCATGGACTAGAAAAAAATATGAAACAGTGACCCCTCTGAAATTATGAGTGTATAGCTGCAATGAGATTCAAGTAGAAAGACTGAATGGAATATCATCTGGAAAGTCCTTCAAGCAAAGGCAAGGAAAACAACAGAGAAAGGAAGAAAAACCCAAAAGAGTAAGGCTATTAGTATTTTTACCAGGGCCTGCAGCGACAGGACAAGGGGCCACAGTTCTAAACTGAAAGCAGGTAGATTTAAAATGGGACCAGGGAAGAAATTTTTTATGATGAGGGTGGTGAGATACTGGAATGGGCTGCTCAGAGAAGTTGTGGATGCCCCATCATCGGCAGTGTTCAAGGTCAGGTTGGACAGAATCAACCTGGTCTAGTGGAACGTGCCCCTGCCCATGGTAGGGGAATTGGACTAGATGATCTTTAACAGTGCCCTCCAGTCCAAACCATTGTATGATTCTGTGTTTCTAAACAGGTGGTGTGACATGGAAAGTTGTACCATGACACACAAGACTAATAAAATTGCTAGAGAAGGATTGAAGTGTTTGTTCTGACTCTGCTTTCTTTGGGAGGCAAACCACTGGCTAAAATCCAGTGGTTTGTGTTTGACACTATGAATTTTTTCTCTAGACGGGCCAGATGCTATCCTACTGACACTGTTGTTTTCAGGATGAATTATATGGAATTGGTATATCTTGTATTTATTTCACTCTATGCTTCCTTTTATAAAACACACTTCTTTTCTTCCTCATAAAGAGTCTTAGTAGTAGTACACAGTTTAAGTAATATTTATTTTTCTTCCATGAGTGAAAGTTTTATAAAAATCCATTTCCTCTCTCAATTAACAGACAGTTTTTTACTCCTATTTTTATATTTGTTTTTATTTTATGTTTGTGTCATTATTACTGCTGCTACTACTACTGCTGTTATTACAAATAAAGAAAACTGGAGTGGACAATGTGACAGTTGAGCTAAATAAATTTTTCCAACCTCTTGAACGTAAGTCTTTTCAATACAATATGTAGTGGAGTATGTGACTCTAAGACCATTTTTATGCTTTTGTATTTCTTCTCAGCCTACAGATGGATTAATATTTAGCTTTAGGATGACTACAGAACATGTAAATCTGGGATGTCAGTTGGCCACCAGGTGAATAGTTAAACTCTCCTTCTGCTAAGTGTTAGCAGACCCTTGATCTCTCTGTGACCTCAGTTCTTCCCTGAGGTCCAAAAACTCAAACTCTTTGGGCCTTAAATAAAGAAATCATTACATATTTAACTTCTGCTCCTCCACATCTCTTGCAGTGTGGAGCAGGAGTTCCCCAGCTGGTGTGGTTAAAGGGCAGGAGGATTTCTAGGAGGCGGGATGGCCAAACCTTTGGAGGGCTGTACCAGGGTAAGTCAGGAGCCTACGTTGGGTTGGGCACCAGCTGTAGGACTGGACCATGGATGAGACCTTGGTGCTCAGGGAGTTTCCAGGGACATGTCAACCTGGGGAACGAAGTGCAGTGCTGGAGTGAGCGGGCAAAGTGCAGCAGCTAAACTGCATACCTCATGTGACTGTGTCCACATAAGAAGGACATGGACCTGTTGGAACAGGTCCAGAGAAGGGCCATGAAGATGAT
>KZ506288.1:160036-177130 GCA_002844005.1 Limosa lapponica baueri | reverse complement strand
CTCCTTCGACCTGCTGGTCACACTCTTCCTGATGCACCCCAGGATGCCATTGGCCTTCTTGGCTGCAAGGGCACATTGTTGGCTCATGGTCATCCTATTGTCCACCAGGACTCCTAGGTCTTTCTCCTCAGAGGTGTTCTCCAGCAGGTCAGCCCTCAACGTGTACTGGTGCACGGCGTTATTTCTCCCCAGGTGCAGCACCCTACACTTGCTTTTGTTGAAGTTCATCAGGTTCTCTCTGCCCAACTCTCCAGCCTGTCCAGGTCTCACTGTATGGTGGCACAGCCTTCTGGTGTGTCAGCCAGGAGCATTATTAAGCCTATAACTGCTTCCTTTCACCATTATATTGTTGCCCCCAATGTTGTCTCTCATTTTCTCATGAGTTTGTGTTGCCTGGTGGAGATTCCTCCCTGAATTAATCAGATTCTGGATCCTTAGCTCACTCTGCTTCTCTGACCTGCATGGTGGTGCGACCATCTCAATGGGATCACCGGGACAAAATGGTTTCGCAGCACAGAAGGTGAAATGCAGGGAGTTGTCATTCAACTCAGCTTCCTCTCGATGTGTCAGATCCTTATCTACAGAGAGATGACACTGTATCACAATCAGAACCAAAACCCAAATGGAGCCTTGAATAGTCCCTTAACAAATAAAATGCCCTGAGTCCCATCCCACCACTATTCAGTGACTTTGTGTACTAGACATCACAAAATTAGCCATACAAAGTGAGGGTACACCACACCACCAGAGACAAACAGACAGTGTAATCCACTCAGGCATCATCCTGCACATCCACCAAATCAGGAAATATAAACCACAAGGTTTGGGGAGAAAAAGAGGGAGTTTTCCAGCAATACAGCTGGCCTGTAGGAGATTCTTCCCCTCCTTGTCCAGAATGCTGTATAGGGTAACTTCCCAGGGATTAAGCAGCCTTACTGAGAGACAGTGCAAGTGATAAGAAACATATGTATGGTATTTGGCATGTTTTAATATCGTGATTAGTGCATTCTTTTAAGGTATTAATATCTAGGGCGCTTGCAGTTTGTGTTGGTACTTTTTGGGATCACTTGTAGGTTGTAATAGTGTATTCTCTGAATTGCTTTTTAAATTGCAATAGCGCATTCTCCATTGTATCCAGAAAGCCTGCAGTAGTGGCGTATTGGGCCTATGAGTGAAGTCCAAATAAATTGTTAATTTGAACCTCTCAATTAAGTCTTTTTCTCTCCGCCACACTATCCCACAAGCACAGTGCTTGGGCTCAAAGTAGAGCTCTAAATATAGAAATAAATACACTCAACAGTGTATGCATTTTTATTCAAAATTATTGTTTTATATAACTTAATAATGTCCTCTCTGTCTGTTTCTCCAGATGTTCCTTAATAGTTCTATTTTCACCCCTTTCCCTTGATAAATTCATGTTACCATCCAAACCAATATTCCTTCACAAGTTATTACTCAATAACTCATCTACCTTTCCTTTTTTTAGGTCTGGAAAGGATATTAAATTGCTAATTACCTTCTATTGTAGTATTGGAAAATATTTTCTCACAATTATCAATCTTTTCATGGGAAGAGAGGAAGCTAATGATATAATTATAATCTCACCTTATTTTTTGATATCAAATAAGAATGATACCTATTTACTGCTTTCAGGCATCCCATTATCTCTGAGAAAACTTCATCATGATACTTTATTGAGCTGCCTCTAGGCTTACCAAAATTGTGGCCCTGAAATCATTCAGTGTTTGTACTTCCAGTTGCTTGCATAAATGACAAGGAACGTTCTCTAACATTGCTGGGGTACAGAGTTAACTTCCACAGTTCAACTCATAGGGCTTATTAATGTTCTTTGCTTCCCATCCTCCTCCTCTTCTTCCACTTGGAAATATTTACAGGACCTTTCTGTTTTGTTTTGGTTTTTTTTCTGTTTTTTTTTTTTTTTTTCTTTCCCGTTGGCTATGGTATAAGACTGTGTAAGGCTGCATTGTAAATATATACTTCACAGGAAATTTGTCCCTCATTTTACTTACACTTCATTGCATCTCCCAAAATATATAGCACAAGATGATGGGTTTTAACCCTGCTGGATACAAACCACGGGCAAAATGGAGTATGTAGCTTGTCAGGTCCACCATTAGCAGAAAGAGCTCCTCTGTATATATAGATTCCCACAAATCAGGCACAAACCAGATCTTCAGGGCTACCATCACTGAAATGCAAACACCTATTGAAATGCAAATGAGCAGCCGCCCAAAGGCTGAGCAACCCTCGCCTGACTGTCGGGAATCTGTGTCTTATTTTGTAATTGCATGTAGGATGTGTGCATTTTCTTAACCTTTCCTAAACAGCGAAGACACTTTTCATTTCAGTTCTGAATTTAATCTGTCAAATATGCTTTGCCTAGCGAACAAAGTGGGATTTAAACATAATTGTGCACACTACAAAATGCCAGCCGGCATAGCAGGGTCATCTTGTTTAATTGGGGGCCTTTCTCACAGGAGCTCTATTAAGCATGTTCTTGCCTCATTTGATGCATCATATGGCTACTTTACAGTGCCTTGGGCCTCAGAGCCCAGGAGGCTGGGCGATCCTTCACAGGCATCTGTAGTATTTTCGCTGCCCCAATTATTAGATGGCGATCTTTATGCTTCCATAATTTATGAACTACTTAATCTGTTCTGTGCTTACATAAATGCTCATTAGGAATCTCTACAGGCCGTGCTAAAGATTAATAGTCATAATTGCTCTGGGAAGCCATGTGTCAGCAAATGCCCTAGGAAGTGACTTGCTTGAACTTCTAATTTAACAGGAAGGAGAATGAGCAATAATACAATATGGGCAGTAGCTACAAGTTTGCACATCTTTCCTTATCGTTGTATATGAGGTTCTAGGTCCTGTGTGGGTGTGTTTAGTCACACGTGTTGATGAATATTTCTAAGGCACATTCCGGTCATGAAGACCATGTTGTGCAGTTTGTTTGCTATGGGTTTATGTGGGCTGAGGGATTTTTTTACTATTTGTACCACCACTACTGCATAGCGTTGGAGTTTAAAACGGTTCCTGCCATTGGTATGCAGAAAGCTAACTCCTGATTCAAATGAGTATGCAGGCCATCAAATAGACTGTGTGAACAGAGACTGTAACTTCATCCCTGAACTCAGGAAATAGCACAAACTTACTCTGAAGAAGCTCAACAATGACAAAAGCAGATGCATATTAGGGACAGAGAACAACAGAAAGTCCTCATTGTTTAAGGCTATCTTTTTTTCTTCTCTTGCTATGTGCAGTTAATCCAAATTTACTTTCTTTTCTATATTTCCATCAAGAATACTGAAAACAGTGCAGATAGGCAATGTATATTCAAAACAAGTAAAAAATTAAAATGCTAATGATTTTGTTTGAATGTATGAAATATCATTCATCAGTGATATTTGTGCACTAATGTTTCTCTTCTGCTTTCACTGTTGCATTGATCAAAAAGATTATTTCTTTTTGATCTTATGTGGCCAGACCTTGGAAGAGTTCACTGATTTAAGTTACACGCTCATGGATGTGGTATTCCAGTCAAGTGGATAGCACATGCAAAATAAAGATTTTGCTTCTCACATAGCCCCTGAACTTGTCACTAGATGTGTCCACACTCTCCTCTTTCCCCTCTCTACCTCAGTTTCTCCATGAATAAAACAAAGTAGTCGTTGTTCTGTTCTAGAGTGCTTCCAAATCCGTTGGAAAGGCACACTGATTTTATTATAGATATTACGTATTTGCATACTGCCCCAAAGATTGTGTTTTCTCCTTCTTTTTCTTTCCTTGTCCTCAACTAGTTCAAGCTGACTCCATTATCTCTGGAAGTTACTATGGTCTTAAGAATCTTTCTAACAGTTTGGTCCATTTATGAAAATCTGTTTTTAAAAACTGTGACTGTTGATAACTATGCTTGTAATTCAGCTCTGCCATTATCTTAACTATAGGTGTTCTTGGAGTAACAAAGGTAAAATTTGGGTTTACATTCCTAATTTTCATACATTCATTGTCAGTTTCACTAACTCTGAACATCATTGTCTCTGAAGGCAGCAGAGATGTGCACAGGATACATTATAGACCTATTTGTGGGTCTAAAATTCTCTGAGGCTTTTAGCTTTTTTAAAGCTTCAGACAATGCTCCAAGGAATCTAAATGACCTTCAGAAATGAAACCTTTCTCCTTCACTTCTCGGTGTTGCCACTGGTGTGCACAAAAGACCTTTAGTAAATGTATTCTATTACAATGCAACTCCAAGCTTAATCTCTCTAACCCTGTTTATAGTGATGTGTGTGTCTCTTCTGCACAGTGCAATTTCATAATCTTAGTTCCTTATTATCTGCCCTTCTTCCTCTGTTTTAGCTTACAAACACATGCACATACATCAGGAATGTCTTTCTTTCTCTACATTGCTTTCCTGCCTAGTCATTTCATTCTGTCGTATGGACTCTCCTGTTTCACTTCTGATGTCTTGCTAGCTTTGTGTATTTAATTCTAAGCGCTAATACTAATTTTACTTAAGTATTTTTCTCAAATTTGTAAGTTTTACAATGCAATGCATTAATCTTCTTTCCTGAAACTCTTCATTAACATGAAGGGAGTCATAAGTAACTGTCTGGGTCCTTTCTGGTTTGTAGAAGACTTGGGAAACTTAAGTTCCATTCACTGCTCAGCTACAAACTTCATTTATTGTGCTTGATAAGTCTCTTGAGATGCAGAGCTTACTTATAAAGCATCTAGAGTTGCTTATTGCTGTCAAATAAATTTGGAGAAGAAAAGATACACTGCAGATATTGAGGAATTCAGTGCAAAGACAATGTTCTTCCCAAGTATCCAGACAGATGCGCACCCACGACAAAGTTCCCTCTTTTCTGATAAGGTTTTCATTTGCTTTGCCCAACCTTTGTGAGGCAACAGTTCACATTTCCCTTGATTGAAGGAATTATCCTGGCAATTCTTCTTGAAGAAGTTGCCTTTTGAGGTAGAAAAGGGGTTTTACTGTCCCTGACAACTTTGTCACCTGCTCCTCCAGGTTTTCAGTGCTCGAATGACCTCACAGGAGGTGGTGCTGCCCTCTCAGAGCAAAGGGAACAGCACAAACACAGGTACTGTGCTTCCAAATGGACAGTAATTTTGGTGGGATGTACTGTAGAAGTGAAGAAAAAAACTTCTGAGCAGTAAGGAGAAGGGCTAATGCAAAATTCTCTCAGGGTCTGCACAGTTCCTGTTTTCGTGTCTCTAAAACAGGCAGAATTGTTGTTAAACAGGGATGAATTACTTTTTTTTTTTTTTGTCCTGAATGAGAGGCACCGTACAAAGGCAAGTTCACTGTCATTTCATGGCTCATCAAAAAGTACAGAAACCATCTACCCTATGAGTCAAAGCAGAACGTAGCAAAGAATAGGTTCCAAAGTGCCACTCTAGTCTAACTTGTCTGTTGAGAATTTTTATTGAATCATGTAAAGTTTTTGCCTGTTTTTAGAGTTATTAATAGTTTAATAGCTACAGCATTTTACTTCAAATTTTAATTTTACAAACTTTCACTGTTAGGTAATACTTCATTAACTACATCAGAGATCCTTTCAGAGGGAGAAAAAAAGTAAGCATAGTAATATTTGGTTGAACATGCTCCTCCAAAAAAAGCCCAGAGAGGCTCAGGTTATCAGGGTGAAAAGAGAAGATAGGATCAGTTTGGTTGTCTGATTATTGCAATCCTGTTTATATGTACAGATCTAAAAGTTTTTTACGCTTGTCTTCTCTCTGTGTTTACAGACTTGATTAGCAAGGTCTTTCTTTTATGAATAATAACCACAATCTCACAAAGGAATAAATTTTTGGGTTTTTGTTCTCTAACAATTAAGAAAAAGAAAGCAAATCCGCAGAAGTGCCTGATGTAGAAGACAAATAAAAATAAACATAAACTTAAGGGAGGTATCTGGAGAATTCTGCCAAAAATCCTAGGAAATAAAATCACATATTCTGTAAAATATTAGTGATCATTCCGCACAAATCAGTGAGCAGAGAAAACGGAGTCCAGGAGACACCATCGTTACGACAGTGCTTCATGGAATTATAGACACAAGATTCCTACCCTTCACTGGCGACGTCATTCTTTGAACTGTAACATTTGATTCAGAAATATTTAAAAAACAAAAATAAAAAAAAAACAAATGAAACAACTCCAAAATATATTTGGAGGAAAGGAATCAAAATGCTAAATGATCTGGAAAACACGACCCATAAAGAGCAATGAAATGAGCTGAAGTTTTTCAGATTATAGAAGAAAAACTAGAGGTTGGAAAAAAGGTGTCATAATAGCAGTCGTGACACACTTAGAAGGCTATTTCAAAAAGGAAGGGAGGCAAGTCTATGTGGGAGATGGGAGAAGAAAGTTTAAATTGCAATAAGGGATATTTAAACTAGACCTTAGGAAAAAAGGGTCTCCATGGTAAGAAGTGATGAAGTAGTGAAACAAAAAGGTATATCATTTCCACCAAAGGAAACAGTCTCAGGGTGCACAACCATCTCTCTGGAATGACTGGGATAAACATGATCCTGCCCAGGGGCATGTGCACTAGACTGGATGAAATCTCGGGGTCCTTTCCAGTCCTCTGGTCACTAACCAGAATTAGATCTGTATCCTCCCATCCAAGATTACTAACTGAGGATGTACAGCAACTATCTTCTCCCAGGCAAAGACTTCACAGGAATTTTGCGCTGTCGAGGAGAATAGGGAGTTTTGTAATTCTCTGTTCTTCACCAACCGTGAAGCAGCCTCCATCAGTGCCATTCAAGTATGATTCACATTTCACTTTTCAAAATGTGACATAGGTACCAACACTTAAACTCAAAGAACAAAAGCATCTTCATACTATGTTAGAGAAATAATCTACCTGTATTGTAACGGAAAATATTAACCTGTGTATTCAGAAGAAAAATACCAAGCAGTTGTCCTGTCAATCCCTTGTGATGCTCACAAGAAAACCTCAAACAAAACTTTCTGTACTATTACCTTGAGGTTTTTTAGTCATTCAAGAATATTGGGCAATCGTTTTTGGAGAAAAGACCCATATCGGTATGAAAAGTGGCTGCATGCTACAGCTGCCCTCTGGTGATACCAATCTATAAGCAAAATTTAAATTCAGAGCTTGGAGTTATAACAGCCATGGGTGTAACACCGTGTAATGTCTTCTAAAAGATACAACAAAATGAGACTGGTCAAGAAGTAGAACTTCCATTCTTTCAGAAATTTTAATATTTCAGAAAATTATGTTTTATACATGTGATATTGAAGTGACTGATAGAATAATTAATAGAGTATAATTGACAATTAATATGAAGTACTGAAAAGTAGCACTGTGTCAATTCTATATAGAGCTGTGCCTACCAGGGCTTCTGTGAAATCTCATGACACCAAGACATGCAGACTCTGGTTACGTATTTTCCAACTTCTCTTGAAAACTAAAATCCTCCTACTGTATCTAACCTGCTAGGAAACAACGGAGATCTAAAAGCTCTGATATCTCATTGCAAGACTACCTTAGCATTACACAAGTGCCACTCCCACTCCCATCTAATTTCTGAGAGGACCGTGTTCATAATCAATGAATTAATACTTAGGTTATTGTTGGAGTCACACAGAAACTTGAATTCTATATATAGATCTGTGGGTTAGAGCACTTGACATATATCCTTCAGCGATACTGTATGCTGCAGATCAGATAGGTTAAACCCTTCCAAATTCCCTCATTCAACTTGGTCACAAAGCTGTCTTGAAGCAAACGATGACCTGAAACACCCAAATCATATTACAGTAAAATTGACTGCTGACTTCATTGGGGTGCAGCATTGCTCCTTGGAAAAGTTGCAGTGATTATGTGATAATCTTTCTTTTTATTTTTTTTCATGTAAGTTAAATAAATCACTGAGATTAACACACAAGCAACTGAAAAACATTAGAAAATAAAGATGGGCTTCTGACAGGGTTTCATATATATTCCTGTTGGTAGGGAGTAAAACCTTGTGAAAAGCTGGTGTACTAATGGAAAGTGGAAGACAGAAGAGAATGAGTTCAAACAGAAAACAGGTTACATTTAATCTACCTGAGCATTTCATACGAGCTAGAATATAACTCCTTACAGAGTGAAGTTTGAAGGGTGAATACAACTCCTTAGTAGTGAAGTTTGAATATTGATCTTTCAGACAATTTTGTATTATATTTTCATTGATGACCCATTCACAACATGGAAGTATCAGGAAATTTCTAAAGGACTTAAAATTGGAAGATATCACTAGCACATAGGAATATCTTCATGCTCTATGGTTAGAAGTGAATGGTGATAAGGTAACTGTGGTAAACCGAGTAAGAACAGGATGAAACTGTTGAGTGCAAAATATGGTGTCTGTGCAGCTCATGTCCAATGCAAAGAGACAATGTTCAGAGAATCTGGGTGTGAAAATAACCAAGGAAGAAAGACATTGTGAGACATAATCCCCAAGGTCCCTTCTAGTTCAACATTTACTGGGAGTCTCAGGAGAGTAGGTGTGTAGAGAGGTACTCTTAGCTGAAGCTAAGCTGAAGCTCCCCCAAACAGAGGGTCTGGGGGAGTGTCTTTCTGAGGCTCTGTACAGAAGTGGGAAAGTACTTTAAAATATCCTGTAAACAGGATAAGCAGTGCTATAAAAGATTTAAGCAGCTAATCTCAGGCATAGCACATGTGTAGCCTATAAAAATTGTCTGAGATTTTTTAGTTGAAGGGTAAACTGCTCAAGATTAATAAGCCTGTCTCCAGGAATGGAAAATGATTTTGTAACACTCTGATTTTGTTCCTTTACTGCAGAAAGGCAAAAGTGACATCTGACAAGGCTTTTGTAACTGAGACCTTCATCCATTAAAAGCTCTGTATCACCACTTTGCAAAACTCTCTGGAGTAATTCAATAGGAAGTGTTTGTTTTCTTCAAAACTAAAGCTTCTTTGTCTAGGTAAAAGACTATTATAAAAATAATTTGAAAATAATGCTTACAGTTGCTGCTTTTGGAAATGAACAGAGGCAGGTGTGGACATTTAGACACAATTCCTTGAAACAGGTGTTAACTTTTCTTCATAAAGTGATTATACGCAAAAAAATTCACATCACTTACTTTTACTTGGAGGCAGTATGGAGAGAAGCAGCAGGTCTCTGTTCTGTAGAACGTAGAACTCCTGTTTCTTTGCAAGAGTTCATGCAGTCCTGCTTGTTGTTGTTGACTGATGTATATTTTAAGGAGAGAGAGGTTTTTTTGTAAGCATAGCTCATACTTCTTTAGAAGAATTGGCCTGTAGCCCATAAATTCTGAGTTTGAGAATATTTTAAAGGTTGAGAATTTAAAAGGTGTAGGATTATATCAACAAGCTTGTTTCAGTTTCATTAATGACAGCTTTCTTGAGACAGTTGTGTTCATTTGCCTTTTTCTATTGATAACCTGATATGTTGTTCACGTAGTTGCTTCCAAGCACATAGCTGTTGTGCTACTTCTTCCACAGTAAAAAATTTTGCCATCATCTTTTGTCCTGTTGTTTTTTCAGCTGCTTTGTGTATTGCCAAGATATAGCTTAAATTCTGAAGAGGTCAGAGGTAGCAAAGGTCTGTCCTCTGCTTATAAACTGGTAGATCAAATCAGCAAAACAACTGGTGCAATATATAGATACTTCTTATGTGTTCTTCAGTTTCATGATTTTGTTGAAGTAGAATAATTACATCCTATGTCCTTGGTATTTAACTGGACTTGGTCTGTGCACAGTTACTGAATAGAGTACCTTAGCAATTTCAGCTGCATAAAGCTCTTCTGGCAATCCTCACCCTGCAACAGAGAAAAATTTGCAAGCAGCTGCTGCCAAATGAAATATGTCCCCATTAAAATGAAAATATACTGATGAATAAAAAGATACAATATGGTGAATAAAACATGTCACCAAATAAAATATGGTGAATAAAATACAAGTTCAAAACTCCCTTTCTTTTTGATTGGAACCAAACAATCAGTCTTTGGTTTCTTTTTGTTACCCACTACTGTGTTTTCTATCTAGAATATTTGCTTGAAAATAGTGAGAATAGTTTTTGTTTGATCCTGCTTTTGTTTTCTTTTTTTTTTTTTTTTTTTTTTTCATATGTATCTTTTCTGTGTCCTTCCCAAATAAACCACAGCAGCCTTCAACTATTAATCTTCAGACATTTAAATGAACGCCAAGAGAAGACGTTGCAGCAGGGAATCAAATGCATCTCAAATTGAAGTACACTGGACATCTCAACTCCACTGACAACTGTGTGGTTTCGGTGTTGTGATAGCTCCCAGTCAGTAATGTCAGGCAACCTTAACTGGAGTTTGAGGCCTGCCTCCACCCCAAGGTGGTACGTAGTGAAGGCTATAGACAACTTTCTGGATAGAATGGACAAATGGACTTGGGTCCGCTCAAGTCTGAACTCAGTTAAGCCGTCAATGGTGACATTTCTGATGTTACTGCTAGTTTTGTATCTTTTAATGATGGGAATGAAACACCCTTTCCATGTGCTGGTAGATGTGTTAAAAAGCCTCTCAGGGAAGGTAAGCTAAAGAAGTGACAAAGCCTGTCCATGTCCAGCTGGATTCTAAAAATAGTGATAATTGGCCTTGTTAAGACTATGACATTGATGTGCAGAGAATAAGGAACTTCTTCCCCCAGAATGGGTATATAACTCCTAAACCAAGATGTTAAGCATCCTAATTTGTATTTAGGATTTTAACACTTCTGTGGATTTAACCTGAGGATCTCTGTCTTTTTTTGGCTCTTATTTCCACAAGGGAAAAACACAATCCCTCTAGCACTTCCATTCATTTAAATTTGGTATATCCAAATTGGTGTTTTGAGATGAACAACAGAAACCTGTGAGTACTGAGGGGAGCATTTCAGGATACCCAACATTCTGAGCAGAAGCAGCTGTACCTTCCAACCTGCAAGCTCTCTGTACTCTGACAGCTCTTCTCAGCGCATAAAATCCCAGTGCAGCTCTAAGTCTTCACTATCCAAGACTTACCAACTCCAGTTATTGAATTTTGCCACAGCTCCCAAGGTGGGCAAACATCATCCATGACAGACAATGTAGACCAATATTCAAACTTCATTTAATAGGTATAGAAAATGAATTAAGCAGGAAATTCTCATGACAGAGAGACACTGTGCTGAATTAGGGCCTGTTTAATGAGCAATCATTACTGTGCAATTAGCATTATTTTAAAAAGGCTGTCATCCTGGCAAAGTAAAACAGTCTGACACTACCATATTGTTTGATCTTTGGCTATTGGTAAACGCATTATTTTCTATTTTCCCATCAGGGAATTGCCAGTAAGGAGACTGGAGACTCAGACTTTGTATTTGTAATTATTTCCTCATTACTTGACTAGGTGTCATGGTTTGGGCAGGACTGGCCACTGAAACAAACAACAGATGCTCTCTCTCACCTCACAGGCATAAGTTGGCTCTAATTATGTTATTATGTCAAGGAATAACAAGAAAATCTGCAGATTTCTTTGTTTTTTTTTTCATGACTAGTTTTGTACATGAACTAAAAGCACATTTTTGGTTCAAACATACCACTTCTTCCATCTGAAAAAAAACCCATTCACAGGCTAAAACTTAGAAATAGAGTTTAACTCTTCCTTGAACTGACAGCTTATTAAGTGGAAACTTTATTTGTTTGGGTTTTTTTTCAGGAAGAGCACAATGACATTTTATCTTTGTGTAAATGTCTTTTAAGGCAAAGTTTACATTTCTTTTTGCAAGCATATTATTTGCTGGAATGCATTTTCTCCACCCAATACTGGAGGATGTTACCAGGACCCTCCAGCCAGGGGATGTGGCAGCCTAGAAGTGACGGGCAATAAATAACTGGCTCAGTGTGTGTTCAGCTCCTAGCAGAAGTGGCACACATGATGCCTCAGCCTGCTCCTTGGGTGATGGCTGTACACCTGCAGCCAGGTCCCCATTTTTAGTCTACTTTTAGGCTGCTACCTGTTGCCAACCTGTTAGACTACACACTCATACCACAAACTTGAAGCACAGACATCTCATAATAAGGGTCCACCTGGAACACCTTTTTCAAAATGTAGTGAAAACAATCTATGGTATGCTAGTAGATGAAAGCAGATTTTACAATCTTTGTGAGAGAAGTTGGAAAAAAATCCAGAAATGTTAATTTTTATTTCCTCAATCCTGCCTTTCACATTACTCTGAGAAAAATGCTGCATTTTGTAAAAAACTTACAAAAGGATACAGATGCAAAGTGAGCTCATGGTAAAGACACATGTTTCTTATTTGAATGTGGGATACGTGGGACAGCAATATTTATTTTCTAGAAGAAATTGAATCATTCCCTGTTTGTTTAAACCTAACAGGATGTTTGGTTTATATAGAATATTTTTCTTTCTCAATTTGTGTTTCCAGATAACCATGGATACTTCTATGAGAGAAGCTCACTGTGTGAAATGTTCTTCCCCTAAAATGTTCAGGTTTTACTGGTAGAAATGAAAGAAAAAGAAGTCCAGAGGAGCTCTGTACTCACTGAATATGGAAAATTAAGACCTGAGTTGTGCATTATTCTTTAACCTAGACAGCTCTTCAGTTGCCACTACTCCTACATTTTCTTCATTAGAATTTTGGCCAGGAAACATATTTCCAAAAGCATCAGTGAATGGGGTGGTTGTTGCCAAACACATGCCCATGCATTTTCAGCCAGCTCATCCTTTCTTTTCTTCACTTTCTTTTCCATAAACTAGAATATTATTACTGTTGTTCTTGCCGCGGTTGCTGATTTTTTGTTTCCAAGTATCATAACACATACCTGGGCACAACTGGCTAAAAGCTTCAACACCTGCCATTTCTCCATATATGTTGTTTCATCTTAACAATTTGTGCTGCTTGGAAATTTCCTATTACTTAACTGAATTCTGCTTTAATTGCCTTTGTAAGAATTTTGGAGGCTAAACCCCTGTAGCAAATAATTTCAGCTCCAAGTGTGTTATTGCAGTTTTAGCCATTTATATGAGGCTCTGAAGGTGACAAAGAGTGAATGTAAATGGATGGCACAAGATTATCTCTGAATGCAGAAACTTAAGATGCCCTTGAACGAAACCAAGGCAAATGTAGTTTTCGTGCTGTTTTTCCTTCTGTGGGGTATCTTTGCCAACAGTCTGGCAAACTGAGTGGAGGAGAGCCTTAAACTAGAAACAATAGGAGAGGGAGTGCTTCCATAAAGAACACATACAGAATTTGGGGATAGGATGGGTGAGCCAAACGTCCAGAGTGATGGGAATAGAGAAGACATAGCATTCAACAAAACACAGCTGAAGTGAAATCCCTTCAAGCACAGGCACTCAAACAAGGGGGTACCTGCAGAATAACTTACAGAGAAGGTCCTCAACCTTCTGGGGAAGCAGCATGCTTGGGTGTTGGTCTGAAATGCTGGGGCACAAATGCACCAACCCTGGTGAATGAACAGGAGAAGTGAGAAGTCTTTGTGAAGTTCCAGGGTGTTGACCGTACTAGGACCACAGGGACATGGGGTGAAAGCTCACAGGACTGAAGTCCTGTGGTGGAGGGTTACAGGCTTCTTAGGAAGGACAGTCTGGAAAGGTGATGGGGGGAGTGACCCTCTATGTGGGAGGGCAGCTGAACTGCATGGACTTCTGCCTTGGGATGGGTCAGGAGCCAGTTGAGAGCTTTTGGGTGAAGGTTATTGGGCACGCCAACGTGAATGCTGGTGTAGACCTCTTGATCAGGTAGAAGAAGTACCTGGGGTCTTCAAATAACTGTAAGAAGCCTCATGTTCACAGGCCCTGATCCTCATGGTGTTCTTTAACAACCCCTATTATTTCTGCTGGAAGGACAATACAGCAGGGATCAAGAAAAATATTGACATTTGAAGTCTAAATTATGTATTTGACGGGAAAAAAATCTCAACAGGAATAAAATGGCTAAAAACTCTCTAAGAGAGTTGCCCTTTGATCCTCTGCTTTCTCTTCAAATGCTCCCCAGGATACGGATGTCCATGGGTGCAATGTGAAGTAGGGGAGCTGTGAAGTGGGAGTTGTAGTAAGCTGTCAGCGTCCTAGGTTCTTCACTGTGATTTAATGATGAGGACTTCTTTCTTCTCACTCTTGGGTCAACTAGGGTTTATTTTTATCAGTGTCTTAGCAAAATCTGCTTAGACTTTTTTGTTTGTTTTTTTGTTTGGTTTGATTTGCATCTTTTTCTGTTGATTCCCAGTTGTTTGTTATCTACAAAACTGGCTTTACCTGAAAAACATGAGGCTGCACACCTCTGGTGACCACTGTGATCTCTGCCTAAAGGCTGGGCCTTCTGGTCCTGTCTCTGCACTCTGCCATGCGATGTTTTAGTCTACAGTCATGGACAGTTCAGTCCACACAGAACAACTATTTGTTATCATTATAAACCAAGAAATAACTAAATTAAATCCGGTTCATAGTTACTTGACAACTTGACAGCTGCTGTCTCAGCTAAAAAAGCGAAAACAGCTTAGGTCAAGACAAGGCCAGAGGTGTCCTGAGACCCTGCCCCAGCAGTACAAACTTTAGTCATGCCAAAATTCATGTTTACTGGGCTGCAATAAGAGAGGTACTTTTGTCTCAAATTTTGCATGCACGACCAAATTGAGGCACGGAAAATACTCAGTCTGAGCAGGAAGGCACATCCTTCATCAGTCCTGGGTCAGGACTCATGACAAGGGAGAACAGAGTCTTGTTTACTCAGATCTGCTTTTTTTACAAGAGGGAAAAAATAGCACCCTCCACACCCACAGTAAATGTCATTTCCTATTACATTAATTATTATTGTACTTGCCTACTGTGAAGCTTAGGGAAATCACAGGGAAACAGTGCACAGTAACACTTGTTTATTTCTAAATACAGTGACAGCTCTGAAGACTGAAAGAAAATTATTGACTGAGAAACTTCTTTCCAGCTGTTGCAAATATCTGAATTAAAATCTAGCTCCTGAAAATTTAACCTGCCCAGCCTCTCACAGCCTTTTTAATTGTTAATTACCTGCATTCACTTAAGCTGCTCCTTACCCAGAAATTATGTCCTAGTCTTATCAAAAAGCAAGTTTACTATTACTGCCATTTTAGTAACATCAGCTAAGAGTAAGTTGGAGACCTCATTCTCTTCATTGAAATCATGGAAGCTTATGTTGATACCTCCATTCTCAGAAATTGCCCAAGAATCTGTGATTATATCTCAGTACTGATGAGAATTGAAATGGTAGGCTCTTGATATGCAGATTTCCTA
Source organism: Limosa lapponica baueri (assembly GCA_002844005.1). Lineage (NCBI taxonomy): Eukaryota > Metazoa > Chordata > Aves > Charadriiformes > Scolopacidae > Limosa > Limosa lapponica. The sequence goes on along the minus strand of KZ506288.1, from coordinate 161,790 downwards.
GACAGGATAAAAAATTAGCAGTTGGCTTACTCTTTTTTGGAGAAATTATGGAAATTACTGAATTGTTGTCTTTTCTGTGTCATGTTGATGAGCTGCTTACTCCATATAGTCATAGAATCACAGCATAATTCAGGTAAGAAAGGTCCTTGGGAAGCTTGTCTTTCAACCACCTTCTCAGAGTCAGGTGCTGGCACTGATCAAACCAGGTGGCTAAAGGTTTTGTCTAATCACCCCCTGAAAAAACTGTCAGATTGAGAAACTTGGCTGTCGTCATGGCAGAAAGGTTTCTCCTTATGTCCAGCCTGAATGTCCCTAGTTTCAGCTGATGCTGCTGTCTCTTGCCCTCCTCCAGGTACTGTTGTGAACAGCCCATCCCTGCCCCTCAGTCCCTGCCCTGTAGGTGGTGGGATGTTGTTAGGTGCCCCAAAGCCACCTCTGCTCCAGGCTGAACAGGCCCCAAACCTGCAGCCCTCTCCTTGCAGGGCAAGTGCTCCAGCCCTGCCATCACAAGCCTGGTTGCTTGATGTCTCTTCTGTCCAGGACCCTAGGTGGGATGTGGTTCCTGGATGAGGCCTGATGGGTGTTGAGCACAGGGCATCACCCTTGCCTGACCCTGGCTCCCTGCCCTGGGACCTGCTCACACTGCCCCAGGCCCTGCTCTCACATTCATCAACTGGTCCCCCTGGTCTATGTCATCTGCAATGTCTACAAGCCTCTTCCCCCTTTACAGGCTGCTGACAGAAACATTAAACAGGACAGGCCTCAGTTTAGAGCCTGGTGGTCTGTATTTGTCCCCAGGTAAATATAACCCATTAACTGCTACCCTGTAAGCCTCTTTCATCCATTAAGTTTTTCACCTGTATGATTGTCTGCTTATGCAGACTGTAACTCAGTCTAATTTCGATACAAGTCATGGTATTATTTGGCAGTGTTGACAGCCCTGCTAAAGTCAGGTAAATAATACCCACTTCTCTCCCTCTACCACATTGCACGAGCATTATTTACCTTTGATAATCCATGCTGACTGTTCTCAATCTGCTTCTACTTCTCCATGTACCTAGAAATGTGCTTCAAGAACACTCAGTCCATGATTTCACGAAGGATCAAGTGAGTCCGGCTGGCCTGTAGTTCTTCAGATCATCTCGTTTGCCTTTTTTGAAGGTATGATTAACTGTCCTTCTCTGGTCATTGGAAATGTCTCCAAACCTCCATGATCTCTCAAAGATGATAGAGAATGGCGTTGTGATCTCGGTTCATTAGCCAGATCTCAGCACAGTCGGATTGGCCTATTGGGACACATGGACTTGTGTGGGTTGAGCTCTCATGAGTGATTGCTGACTTGACTCTCATCCACCTCTGATCCTTCTCCACCCTCTTGAACCCTTTCACTATGCACAGAGGTTGGGGTAGCTCAGCCCTCTCTGTGTCGACTGTCACTAAATCACCCACCCCTTTCAGCAATGGGCCCACATTTTCCCTGTTCATCCTTTTATTACTAACATAGTAGTGAGGAGCAGATCTGGGGCTGCATCACCCCAGGATGGTCCATCCAGCATCTGTCTTATCCCTGACACCATTCATAAATCTCTTGAATGGCTCATGTCCTGTCATCTTTCCCTTGCACCAAATGTCAGGGAGGTTGAAGATCCCCAGGAGAAGCAGGGGCAGTAATCAGAGCCTTCATCTCATTGTTTAAAGAACCTTCATCTGATTCACTCCCACAGGGTGGTTGGTAACAGCCCCTGGAGTGACAC
>KZ506288.1:133701-146400 GCA_002844005.1 Limosa lapponica baueri | reverse complement strand
CAGAATCTTATTTCTATAGTCTGTCCCTCCTTTGAAATCCTCTTCAGGCACAAGAAAGCTTAAATCTTTTCTGAATTTAAAAGAAAGATGTACATTACAGGTAGCAACATTTAATTCTCTCCTGAATAAAAAAGAGAGGAGGACATTTTAGGGAGACAGAACTTGGCCATTACTCTTTAACACAATAAATGGTATTTTACTTTCCTGGAAATGTCTCTTTTAGATACAGTGTCACACTGGATACTTGATCAGCCAAATAACAACTCCTTGTCTCCTGATGAATATAGTCACCCTTTATGAAAAACATTTATTCATTTTACTCCTATATTTTCATCCATTCCCTATGTTAGTATCAAACAGAATAAAGACATTAATTGGGATAATGAATGTAACTCATTACTGGTGATGATTGTACCAAGACAGAATGCTACTTATTTGCTTTGGGAAAACAGGGAACCAGGCAAGCGAATTCTAAATGACTTACCTCTAAAATATGCTGTAGCTAAGTGTGTGAATAATTTTAGTTGTCTGGGCAACTGCTGAAGTGGAGGAAAAAAGTTCATCGGGTTTCAAGATCACATCATGTTTAAAGACTAATATTTTAAAGTTCTAAAAAGTAGAAATGTAAAATGTAGAAATTCTAAAATGAAACCAAATTGCCATGGACTTCTGGCTCTTTATGAGAATGCATTAAGTAAATTCTGACAAAACTGAGGTCCATAGCAATTTTAAAATTAATTTAAAATTTGAGCATTTCAATCAGGTAAGAATACCTAGGAATAGTAGCAGCATAAGTGAACCTGTACTTGCAATTTAAGCATTACAGGAAACTCTTGGTTAGTTGCTGTTGCCAGCTATTTGCCACACCTTCTGCTGAAGCTGTTTTTCAGACAGTTGTGGGTTTCTGAGAGGCTACCCGGGAGTTCTTGTGGCATTTAGACATGATCTCAGGGGCTGGACTACCAAAGGTGTTAGTCCTGACATCCTGTATGTTGGCACTACAGACCCACAACTGTGTACCCTGCCAGAATCAGATCTACTGTTTCATGTTTATTGCTGTCCTCCTGCAGACACCGAACACAGCATTCCACCATCTTCGAATATGCAGTCATCTGTATTACACACACAGCTTCATGTAAAACCTTTTTTTCTCATTGGTGAAATCAGTGAGGGTGCCCAGACACCACTGAGCATTAAACAAGCACGCCTGGCTGTTGCCCGCATTTGCAAGATGATCGTGACCCCACTGTGTTAAGAAGTTTACATTACTTGTGAGGGCCTATCTTTTAAGAGGGGAGGGGGAAAGAAAGAAACTAAACAGGGGGAAGGATGTTGGAGAATGTCATTAAGCTTCAAATAGCCAGCACTAGGTGGCAGAGACAAGACAGAGTGGGCAGGGGGAATTTAACTTAATTTATTGTCAGCTAATGTGAACATTCAATTACTGATTCAGGCACTGAGAAGCAAAGTCAAACGTTTAAACACTCCTCCCCCTTTCCCAGGCTCAGTTTCACCCCACATACCTTCATCCCCCATGCCTGGTCCTCACTCCCATCATTTTCCCTGCAGGTTCCACTCAGTCTTTCTGCTTAAACTGAAGGAAAGAAGGGTGTAACTCTTCTCAGGGTATTTTAGTGTGCAGAGATAAATGGGTGAGAAAGAGGACAAGCCATTTCCTCTGAACTTCTGCTGTTTATAGGAACAAATACAGGCTCTGGGGATGTTTGGTAGAACACTGCACTCCAGTAACTAAACTTCACAAATTCAGATGTCTGAAGCAGATCCACCACTCGCCGGCACTAGCTGAGACCTAAGTGCTTCAGTAAGGCTAGTGGGCGGTTTACTGCTGTTAAAGTCAGAGCAAACAAATTATTTAAGAAACAGACAAATTCCTTGGAGTTAACCCATCATTCTTCTACAAAAAACAAAGTTGTTTTGACTACAGAATGTAAAAGATTTCTTTTTTTTTTTTTAGCAGACAGCAGAGAAAATGATGGAAATTGCAGTAAAACATATCCATTTTAGGCAAACTAGAATGCAAGGTTGTTGTCTCATTCTGAGATTTAGATCTTAATTGCTAAACAAACAATTTGATCTTACAAGGGGGAAGATGTGAGAATGCCATTGAGAAAGGAAGGAGCATAAAACATCTCAGCCTGATAAAGCTTTGGCCTTTGGTTGCCGGGATCCTGCTATGGCTTACAAATGCTCAGCTTTCTGCAACATGGTCAATCTGATTTTAGTTATGAACCTAGTGGAGAGCAATAACCATCCTTACATAAATAGTAAAAAAGGGAAAGTGCTTGCTTAGGCGATCTGATGCTTTGGTAGTAAATCTTTGTCTAACCATGAAGCAACAAGAAAAAAGATCATTTTAAAGAGCTAGGAAAAAATGGATGAACCGTGGAGCTAAGTTCTCTTCCTCTGGTCTGTAATCAATACAACAATTTTCAGGCAAAGTTCAAACTTGAAACCACTGGCATTCTGGATAATTTAATTTCTTTTAATCTGTTCAATTTATTAGCATCAATACCTTGAACTTTAAACAGTTATTCCAAACCCCTGTTTAGACTGAAGTTTGCTGCTGTTTGCTTTTGTAACTGATGGCTTGTGTGCTAGAGAGTTTCCCTCTTTTGTTTGACACTGTTTTTCCTCTTTTATGGTAATAGCTGTTTTTGTGAGCACTGTCTCTTTTGGAAGCTTTGGTTTTATGTTAGCTGTTACTGGAATCAACCCTGTGTTTCACCGGGAACACAGCAGACAAGTATGTGTCTGTCTGGGCAGGTCTCATCACAGAACTGCAGCTAACAGAGTGTCTCTACACCTGGCTTGAGGAATATTTGATTTCCAAACACATCTTCTTCCAAACTGTCTGAAAACTGAATGGTTTACACCAACATCAGGGCTCTAATATTATAGATAATGTAAACATAAAATCACCTTGTATGCACAGTCTTATTAACCTGTTTACAACGAAACAACGTTTTCCTTTAGAACTGAAATCACCGCTAAATGCAGTACAAATATTATTACTCACTTGATGCCTCTTCAGGGAAAGCATAAAGTATCTCCATTACAAAATATATTAGTTCCACTGTACTTATCTGAAAAGTATGGCTATGTTTTGCAATAGTTATAATAACAGAAGATTGGCTTAGTGATCAATTTCTCATCCACTTGGTATTTACGTTGTTTGAAATGATTGCTTCACAAGCCATGTATTCTTGATTTTCTAATGCTCTCTCCTTTGCTTCTTTCTACTTAAATAATTTTTGTTTTTCCTTTCATTGTCATGGGAAGTCTTGCACCCACTGTCCTTTGGACTTGCCAAGACAGACGGGCATACTTCTGTGTTAGGCTGTGGCAGTGTTATAATTGCTATTGTCTTCTGTTTCTCACAAAGCACTTTCCTACACATGTGCCCTACACAAGTCTAAATACTCAAAACAATAGCAGGGGAAAAAAAAAGATATCTGCAGTAACTTTTACCACCAAAAGGCTGTAAAAAAAAAAAAAAAGCACCTATATAATAAGACGCTGGTTAATAGAACAGTGTGGAAAATTTTGCCTGTATGTTAAAAAAAACCAAAACGAAACAAAAAACAAAAAAGACATTTACCTGTCTTGCTAAAGGGTGAAAATTTTTTTTGGGGTTGTCCTTTTTCCTCGTCACAGATTTCCTCATCTTCACTGCAAATAAGGACAGCTCCATCAGCAAACAGTTTGGCGTTGACCTGAAGTAGAAGTTTCTCAGCCTGGAGAGAACAGATGCCCAAAGGATGCATTTTACACTTTCAGGAACTTTTCTCCCATCTGTATCCAAAATGCAGAACAAACAGGTAGCTTGAAGGAAGGTGAGTAATAAATAACAAGGGCAATTTGGCTCTAGCTTCTATGTCAGGGTTATGACCTCTTGCTGCCAGTGGGACTGTTGAAAGATCTGAGCCTGACTGAGTAAGGAGCAAGCAGGAGCAGCTTATGCTGAATGCGATGAACTCCGAAGAAGCCCAGTACATGCTCCTTCATCACTTCCATCTTTGCACGGATGGCCCTCCTCCCCACCAGGGAGCACTAGGTGGCAGATGATTCCCTTGAGTCTCTGTAGTATGTGTTACCTGTTTTGTGCTTCTTGACCATATGCAGGTCTCCAACCAGTGCAAAGTCAGGAAGGCTCTCCATTCCCTTGTTAAGTGAAAAAAACCCACACTCCACTTACTTTATGAAGTTTCAGCTTGCTGTTAGCCACAGTCAAAACATGGAACTTATTTTAAACACATTAAAAAATCTTAAAATGCGACACCGTAATAAGTATAAATTTGTCTGTCAGATACGTAGCCAATTTAAAATAGCCATAAAAATAAGAACATGAATATATTTTACCAATTTGAGTGAAATCCGAGCATTGATATGATTATGTGATGTTCCAGGTAAACCAGCTCAGGATCTGGACCAGGAAAACTGGGCTTAAGTGTTGCAGAGATCAGGAAACATGGGTTACTATCACTAGAAGAACTGAGATAGAATCATAGAATAGTTTGGGTTAGAAGGGACCTTTAAAAATCATCCAGTCCAACCCACCTGCCATGGGCAGGGACATCTTTCACTAGATCAGGTTTCTCAAAGCTCCATCCAACTTGACTTTGAATACTTCAGGGATGGAGCATTCACAACTTGTCTGGGCAACCTGTTCCAGTGCCTCACCATGCTCATTATAAATAATTATCAGGGGAAATAGCTTGGAGTCTTGTGCAGCTAACATGATACTTTTTTGTTTTTTTCTGATAATATTTTACTTTGTTCCACCCTGATCTTCCACAAACACTTCAAGAGGTGCATTATCACCATGTTGAGCAGAGGCCTCTTTGGCTTCATTTTCTGGCTGGAGGAATCATGTGAGCAATTCCTGGTTGCTAGAGGAATTCAGGAAGACAGGGGTTGTTTTCCACGTAATTTGGATTACTTAGCACTTTATAACATAATCATCTTCCAAATTCCAAAATATTCCCAGTCTTGCCACTGTCCTGGGAAGAAAGTGTGTGGTGATGTAGGCTAGCTGCAGGTACTGTATCCTTTGTGGCTCTATAGGATGGCTTGTGAGAATATGCCAGGAGGGATTTTTGATGGCATCAAGTCAAAACTCTATTTTCTATCATTTTCTATCCCTGACATCAAGTAATCTCTGGGATTTTCAATATTTCCTGCCTTTGAGGGAAGCAATTTCTGTTTAAGTCTGTGTAGAGTAACTGGCTTTGCTTCTGAAAGAGCAAGAGAAGAAATATTCTGCAGAATGTGAACATATGACAAATGTTTAAATGTGGCAGGTTTTTTTCAGGAGAGTTAATGTTCTGCAGGACTCACTGATTTATTTGAGTTACTCTGCTTGTAGGACATCTGCCTCCCATGCTTTACTTTGGCAGTCAGTAAAATGGCAAATTGTCTTCAGATGCTCACACTCATTTTTAAAGCCAGTAGGTCCTGAGAAATTAACACTGCACGACTGTTTATTGTGCTATTCCCAAATCCTCCATAACCTACATGCTGCAGCACTGTTTCTGCAGGAACGCCTGTTGAGCAGATACGCTTTTGAAAACCTCCTGCCTAAATCCATAAAAATATTATCACCCACAATGAAATGATGAAGAAATATTCTCCATAATCTTCAAGGCTGTTTGGGGTTGAAAAATTTATTGTATGTATTAACTACTGTCACATTAGAAGAGCATTAGAAGCTTTCTTGATGATAAATCGAGAGTAAAGAGTGGCAGGAGTACAGGTGACAATCAAGAGACGTTTGGTTTGATGGGTAAGGCTGCATTCATTGTTTCAATGGAAGAATCAACTTCATCAGCAAGAGATTAGCTATATGGAAAAGCCTTTGAGATAATATCTCAGTGTGCCTTGATGAGAAAATCTTCTGAGCATGAACAATCTCATAACTAATCATATGCCAGAAGTTTTCACTATTGAAATAATAGACTGAAATAAAATAGAAAGTCAGAAGATTGACACAGAATAAAAATTAAATCCCCCAACAGCTGCTGGCTTTCCTCAGGCTCCAGGGTCTCTATATATGTACTGACTTCATTCTTGCAGAATCTTAATTGCACTGCCTTACTGGAGACTGACCACGGGGTCTCATATCTAAGGTAAGCATTTTACTAAAATCAGCTCCACAAAAACATCTTCAGCTGCACAAGGGTAGCAGAAGTATATATTCCCTGCTCTTTGACTGCCTAGCAACAGTTGCTGGTATAGATTGGTGAGCACTGCTTCATGCATTACTCCTGGGAAGGAACTGCGTGCAACAGGCACAATATGATTGCTTCCATCCCCTGTAATTACTCCGATCAGAGGATGGTCAGAGCTTTTAGGCAAAAAGCACTGTGACAGAATATTTGATAATATTCCCCAAACTATCCCCGTGGTTTTGATTTTCCAGCTGATTAGGTTCAGTGTCTGGCCTTAAAAAAGTAGTCTAAAAAAACTGGCAAATCTCAGCTTGAAAGTCAGAGTGCCTGATCTTTCTGCTGCCTTTTATATAGTATGTGGAAACAACTTTTCAATTTACCTGCAAAAAAAGAAAAAAAGATCTATTTCTTTTTTCTATACCTGCCTTGAACCTGACTCTCCCCTCCCTTTATTTTGATTTGAGATCAAAGCACCTATATTTTCTGAACAGGGAAGTAAGAACCAACTGCAATTACGGGCTGCAGGTGTGAAGAATTCTTCCCTTTACTGCAGGCACTGAGCTGTAGTTAGGAATTAAAGGCTGGGAAGTGGCGCCCTGGAAAACATGAATGCTCAGCAATGACCTAGGAGTCTTCTGCACCGCCCCACATAGCCCATGGTCCATGTCGCTACAAACTCTTGTGTCTGATGTTACTAAGAGTATAGAAGAAGTGACTATAAGAAAAAAAAAATAGCCAAAGGGTTCATTCTGTTAATACAGTGAACAATGAATCTCTAATATTCTAGATCTCATAGAAGTGTGTATTCACATTTCCATTTAATATATGTTGGTGGTTTTACTTTGAAATCAATAGGTCTATAAGAATAAAGTTATCAGAACAAGTGAATTTGTTCTGTAACCTAATTAAAAAGACCTAATTCTCTGATAAATGCAGGAGAAGATTGCAAGGATTTTGTCATCAGTCCATTGATTGCCTTTTCATTTTTCCTTTAGTGGCTATTCTCCCATAAAGATTTTATAGAGTGTTCAGCCTGAATGTAATTAAAATGCTAGTATATTTCATGTACTCTTTTTAGTATCAGAGCAAAGACATAAGACTGCAGAGCAGAATACCCTTTTAAATCAAGGACCTTATTTGAAATGTGCTGAAAAAATTGGCGGAAATTAGAACTTCCCAATGTGAGCAGATGGAGGTTTACCATTTTGGAAAAGCAACTCCTCAAGGTTTAAATATCATGTTAATGTGCTCCTGGGCTGCAAATAACCACTGGATAGCTGCATGTGCACATAAATGAACATACGCCTTACAGGCATTTACAAGTGGAAGTAGCTACAGACTGACCACACGGGCTGAGGTTTTCAAAGGCAGAAGGCCAAACTGTGTAATTTTGTTCTTCATCCATTTTCTCTTTTTTTTTCTTCTTTTTTTTTTTTTTAAGGAAGTCAGAAGTATTTTGGTTACATGCATTAAATTCTTCAAATTCTTCAAGAAAATGGTTTCTCTCAGCTTACTGCTTTCCCTTTTTCTCCTTTGCAAATATTACCAGACAGCTTTGTCTTTTTTCCTTTGTAGCAATTAAAAATGCTAACTAGTCCAAACCTACAAGGCCTCAGCAGAAAGTCACCAGCTCCAAGACAATTGTTTGTTTATAATTACATTCTGATGTGTCTCACAAACTAGGAAAAAGTATCTTATCAGCATCTTTCACTGTTATTTTCCCTCTGCAGGGCAACCTGCAGTCTTTATAGTGAATAATATTCTCTTCTTTTATTCTTATGGAGAAATTTGTTCGTTCATTTCCTTTCCTCAGCCTGAACATGTGCTATCACTATAACCTTGCACTTACAGTGAGAAACATGTACACGACATTATTATTTGTGTTTTTCCAGATACCTGATTATCTAGCAATATCCTTAGATGACTGTTATTGGGGATAAATCTAGCTGAATTACACTCCATTCTTGTGATAGTGGCATCAATATTGCACAAAAGCCTCACATTCTTTGCACTGTTTTTTCCTGGCAGTCATACAGAAGACTTTTAGCTCATTCTTATCAAGTCCACTTCTTATGTATTCCAACTTTGTATCCACTGGCATCTCTCTGTCATTTGAGAAATATTCAGACAAATACGTATTTCCTGTGCAAAGGTAACACTGAGTGGCTGGTTTTGGGGGTATTACAAACATTACTTAGTTCTGAAATATCCATGGAATGCACAAGTTTATTTTCTCATATCTTCCTTTGCCTTTGCTTTTGTAGAAATCCATGTGATTATTTTATATGAATTGTTATTACTTATTTTAGCAGGATTTATGTTTATGGATCTGCTGATCCAAACCCAATTTTATTTCTACTTTGTCCTACTAAGAATATCTGAGCAGTTAAGCACCCTCACATGACCACAGTCATTGCTGGCATCAGTTCTAGAGGAAGCCTGAGTGTGGGAAAAATTTGTGTGAGAAGGTAAAGGTAAGTACAAGATTCTTCCTCTCCACCAAGAGGCTTGAAAGAAACCATTGAAAGAATTCCACCTCAACCTATTAAGTTTTCATGACTTTGATTGTGTATGTCTTTTTTTACCTTTTCAGTACTCAACAGACTTCTTATACTTGAAGGAGACTTTTATATTGTCCATGAAGGTACACGGGTCTAGCCATAGATATCAAGGTTCTCCTCTGCTTCAGCTTATTACGAGCATTAGGAGTCACTGCTTTGTTAACAAAAGGTAAAAAGAGAAGTGGGACAAGTAATGGGTAAATCAGCCAAAGCTATATCAACTGGTATTTCTGTATCCACCTGGCACAGAAATTCTTAGTGTTAATGTGTTATTTTGTTTTCCTTTGAGAAAAGGAGCTGTTGAGTCTAGATCCCACACACTTCTACCTCTAGGTTGTGGTTGGATAAATAAACTTCAGAAAAGCAAGATGATGATCAAATTGCAGAGTATATTTGAATGTTTTTAGTTTTTACTGGGAAAGTACTGGTTTCTTGTCTGCTGCTGGTTACCTACCAGTAGTGGAAGTGGGTTTTCTGGTTACCAATGATTTTTAACTGTCAACCACAAGAACACCCACTGACCACAGCACGTGTATCTTAGAAAAGGCCCAGAACTGATCAGTTAAAAGGTTCTGCTCAAGAGATTTCAGATCTGACATGTGACAGTATCAAACTTCATTGAAATGAAAGGAAACTTGCTCTCTAACCTGAAGTATTTTATGTTTGTTCAGAAATCTGGTATGAGAAGCAAGGGTTTGGTGACTTTTCCTTCCTCATGTAGGAATTCAGAGCTGAATTTTTTTTTTTCTTATTTTTTCATTATCAAGTAAAAAATATGTTGACTAGTGATCTAAACACATTCAGAGTTTGGTGTACAAAATTACTGAGGACTGCAGATCTCTAAATGAGAAGTATAGACCTAAAACCAGAAAGTTGTAGATGCAGTTTTAATTTTTTCTCCAGCTTTTACCAGCTCTGGACAGAACAGGAAAGACATGATAAAGCAACATCCATCACTGAAAAAAAAATAAAAATCTTTAATTTTTTTTTAATCACTTAATAAGACTACAGGTTTTAATGGGAAATTAAAAGCATTTGTTAGGTTTTTTTCTGTAATCTAACCAGCCCATCTTACTACTTGCAGTTATAAAGCTTTTATTAAACGTGGTTTAGAAAGCTAGTAATTCTCCAAGCAAAGGAGTTTTCATTGATCAATTAATTTGCTATCTTATGGTTATGTAAATGTATATTTAGTTGCATACTGCTGGGAACACTGAATGTCCTTAAACAATGATACTCAACTAGATCCAATTATATTGTTTTGACATTAAGATACAACTTCAATAGCAGACTCTTTTGAGATAAATTGAACATTTTGCAACTGCTATAGTTTGAAAAGCTGAGCTGAGGTGCTGTAAACATCCACTGTGCTCACTGCAATGTTACCTGAGATGGCTTTAAACTAACTTCTCATTGCCTGAATGGCTAGATTTATAACAATAGCAACCTATACCATTTAGCCACTGTCTTCATTTGAACATATAGTACTATTTGTTTTGTATTAATCTCTAAAGGACAGGTCTAGTTTAAATGCCCATATATGTTAGTGTGACATGGCCAGAGTTCTACAAATTCATTGAACAAAGTTAGCAGTGGGGATAGCTGCTCTCTAACGCCAAATAAATGCCATTATTTCAGACTTGGTTTATTGCAACTGAAAGTGACTTATGGATGTTTCATCACCATCTATCCAATGCAAACCTCTGTGCACAGAACCACAAGAAATAGTCTAAGAAAAACAGAAAATCTGTATCTCACATGCTTTAATATTATTGTTCTTCCTTATACACCTTGTTCAAATGCTGTTTAGCTTGGATAATCCTTCTGAATGCACAAGAGTTAGCAAAAAACCGAGTTAGATTTTGGAAAGAAGATATTGATCCTTACTAATTAAGGATTTCTTCATCTTCCTGAAAAAAATAATAAAAAAAGGCATGCGTATGGAGCACTGCTCTGTTTATATATTGCTGTGTTTATATCTGAATAAGGCATGTCTATAATATTCTATAAAATGCGCAAATACTTTATTTTCCTCCCATGAGCTAGTGTATATGGATGATGCAATTGCCTTACATAAAGCCCAACATTTGAAATGTGCACACTGTTCCTTAAAATACTAATGCAAAATAATATAGAGTGGGAGGGGTAGGATTTATTGAGGAGAAGGTAAGGAGGTGGCTGCAGATTTTTCAAATATTTATTAATAGGCTCCTTTGTGGCATCCATTACCATAGTAACAGAATATCTCATGCAATCATGCCCTCATTCTTCACTTTTCTGAAGGTAAACAGATGGGAACCAAGATGCACAGATGAAAAAACTAAAAACCCAAGGTCAGAACTGGTTTTCTGTACCAGAGACAGTACTAAAATCAAGATCTTTGGAGTCCTAGTCCATTGCTTTAACTCAAACAATTTTATACTTTTACTGTAAGACAAATTAATTAATTAATTATCCATTTTCCAAATTATCTCTATTGATTTTCTTAAATCAGGAAAAATGAAGAGGTGGCTTCTCTTATTTGAAATAGTTTGAGAGAATCTTTTAAAAAAGTTTTCTCAGAGGCCCAAATGAGGAATTCTGCCTCAATGTGAGGATGCAGAACATGAACTGGAGAAACCTAGAAGGGAAGTGTCACAAGAAGTTCTATCTGTGGATAAAGTGGAATGCCCTTGTTAAACTAGAATATCTGATTTAGATGAACACCTGAGTATCGTAAGTATCATAAGAGATGGGGAGGGACTCTTTATCAGGGAGTGTAACAATAGGACAAGGGGTAACAGTTTTAAACTGAAAGAGGGGAGATTTTGATGAGATATCAGAAAGAAATTCTTTACTGTGAGGGTGGTGAGGCACTGAAACAGGCTGCCCAGGGAAGTTTTGGATGCCCCGTCCCTGGAGGCTGGATAGGGCTTTGAGCAACCTGGTCTAGTGGGAGGTGTCCCTGCCCATGGCAGGGGAGTTGGAACTTGAAGATCTTTAAGTCCCTTCCAACCCAAACCATTCTATGATTCTATGATCATAAGGAAAAATGACCTAAAGTCACAGAAGAATACTATTTAGAGTGTCAATAAACTCACAAACTGTTCTTACGAATGTATTTTCTTAAGGTTAATCCCTACTGTGAAAGCTCAGCAGCTTGTTTTGCTGGTAAGCATTACAGGTTTCAGCAGCTGCTGCCTTCATTTGCACAATGTTTGAAGTGGGCCAGAGGATGGCTTTCCCTCTCAGTGTGGGCAGAGTGAGCCTACATCAGGGCAAATAAACCAGATGTGCTAACATTCCAGTGCTGACCAGATGAGCCCCCAAATAACCACCCCGGAGTGTCTTTCCACTCTAATTGGTTTACTGGCAATCCACTTCCAAGGAGCTACGCCTTGGCCTAAGGCTTTATTTTTTTCAGCACAGCTCCTTGGTAGCTTTAGTGCAAAGCTTCCCTTGGCTCTAGTCCTGTGGGACAAGAAGAGTTGTGCTGCGCATAAATTAGTCCTTAATGTCTCCCCGCACCACTTCCATTAAGCTGACATTACCACTTATTACAGCAGTTATACTACAATCACAAGTTAACTTTGCACTTCAGCCTTCGAATTATCACCAATGTTGTTCCAATAGCTTCCTCCCCTGCTTGTGAAAGAGGGCACTGAAACCTTCCTTGTGAACGGAGTAACCTGTGCCAGTGAGCAAGACCACAGCACACGTCAGTTATGTTGATCAAACTTTTAAGCCCAGTGTGTTTTCTGCTTAGTTTGTGTAGGATTTCAGTGTCTGATTAGCATCAATGCTGCATGTTCATCTCAAAATGAAAATTTCTAACTGAATTTTTTTGAAAAGTACTGAAATACACAAATGTGGGGTTTCATGAGTGACTACATCTGTCAGACCCATCACAAGACCTTGTGGAAGTGCTAGCTCTCCCACACTGTGAAACACAACAGCAGCACTGGAAGACC
>KZ506288.1:15549-29364 GCA_002844005.1 Limosa lapponica baueri | reverse complement strand
CTTTGAGTAGAGAAGAAAGATCACCTCTCTCGGCTTGCTGGGAATGGTCTGCCTAATGCAGCCCAGGAGGCTGTTGGCTTTCCTTGCTGCAAGGGAACATTGATGGCTCATGGACAGCCTAGTGTCCATCAGGAGTCCCAGGTCCTGTTCTGCAAAGTTGCTCCCCAGCAAGTTGGTCCCCAGCCTGTCCTAGCATACGGAGTTATTCCTTCCCAGGTGCAGGACTATTTCTCCTCATTGAACTTCTGCCAGCACATTTCTCCAGGCTGTTGAGGTCTCTCTGGATGGAACAAACACCTGGTCTGCAGAACGTTCCTTCCAGTCTTTAATGACCTGCAAACTTGCTGAGGGTGCACTCTCAGCATCCAGGTCAATCGTGAGGACGTTAAATGGTGTATTAGCCTAGTATGGACCTCTTGGGTGACTGTGCCCCAGCTGGACTTTGTGCTACAGTTCAGCCATTTTTCAATCCACCTTACTGTCCTCTTATATAGCACATGCTGCATCTATTTGTCAATGAGAATATTACCGGAGACGGTGTTGAAACCAAGGTAAACTGCTCTCGCCTCATCCACTGAGTCAGTCATCTTGTCATAGGAGGCTATCAGGTTGGTCATGCATGATATTCCTTATACAAATTCATGCTGACTATTTCCAGCTGTCTCCCTGTCCTTAGCACGTTTGGAAATAGCTTCCAGAGTGATCTGTTCCATCACTTGCCCAGAGATGCAGGGGAGATTGATCGATCTGTAGTTTACAGGGTCCTCCTTTCAATTCTTGAAGACAGGAGTGTCGTTTGCTTTTATCCAGTCCTCAGGATCTTCCCCTGGATGCTGTGACTTTTTAGAAATAATTCACAGTAGCCTCACAATGTCATCCATCAGCTTCCTCAGCACACGTGAGTGCAAACTGGACTTGTGTCCAGTTTGTTTTGATGATCCCTAACCAGATTCTCCTCCACTGATGTCATCTTCCTTGCTCCAGACTTTCTTACTTGGTCTCAATGACTTGGGATTCTTGTAAGGTGCTCTTACTGGTAAAGAATCATAAAAAGAAATCATCTAGTATCTTGGTCTTTTCCATAGCTTTTGTCACTGGGTGCTGTTCTCACTCAGCAAAACCCAAAAGATGTGAACAGTCTTCCTTTTCCTGATGATACATCTGTAGAAACCTCTCTTATTGCCTTTCAGCTCCACATGGGTTTTAGCCTCTCTAACCCCATCCCTGCATGCTTTCATAGTGTGTCTGTATTCCTCCTGTGTCACCTCTTGCTGCCACTGTAGAATTCTGTGCCTCCTTTTTAAATTAGAGTTTAGTGAGGAGCTCCTTCTTCTTCCATGCAGGCCTCTTGCTGCCTTTGCTTGATTTCCTGCATATTAGCCTGCACCATTTTTGACCTTGAAGAGGGAACCTTTGAATATCAACTGCCTCTTCTACTCGTTTTTCTTCCGGGCTGTACCCTGTAGGATTCTTCCAAGCAGATCTGTGAACTAGCTGAAACTTTAGTTTTAAAAGGTTTTTTGCAATTTAGAAATGCTAAATAGGGTTTGTAGGCTTTTGGCCATTTTCCTTTTTTTTTAAGGTTAGTAGATGGCTTTATTTCATTTTATTTTTCACTGGAGGAACACTGGTAATTATTGGTAATGAAATGTTGCTAACAAGCACAAGGAAAAACATTATAAAACAGTGGAACACAGAAACAAGAATTTCTGATATCAAACTACTAGCTTCTGACTTCACTTAATTTAAGATCAGGAACTGAGAATGTTTAGGCACCTACAGATTGGGTTTTTTAACTGACACCTACTGATTGGGTTTTTTAATATTGACATACAAAGAATGATGGTTATTTCAGTAGCTAACTGCCTGTGCTACTTACCCAAACCAGGCCTAAAATACACCTACCAAAGCCTGCTGGGTAGTATTACCTCTGAAGATATCAGCAGGAACACAACTGTAACTGAAGACAACTGATCACTTAATCACAACAAAGGAAGAAGAAACAAATCTTCAGTACAGAGGGCTCATGTCTGACACAACAGCCCTATGAACCATCAAATAATGGCACAAATTGTCAGTTGATGGTGTTCAGCTCATTAGGACATCAAGCTAACAAGCATATATGGGGAAGAAAGATAGCAATACTTATAAAACGTGTCTTGAGAGTACTTTTCTTTGTTACCAGTGAGAAGAGATTGGGATATTTGCTATTGAACAACTGTTCTGAATTGCCCTAATTCAAGAAAACATCCTTAAACTTGTATAATAAAACTGATCAATTCTCATTACCTTTTAAAAAAGCCTAAGCTAATTGTAGCTTTTAGGTGTCTGGGGATAAACTAGGAAGGAGTTTACTGTTACTTAAAGAGAAAAGGGAGGAAATTCTTGTTTAAGCATCTAGTCATTTTCCCAAAACTCAACTCCCAAACCACCATATTTTAAGCCTCATTGTTAAGTACTTTTTAAACAGGCTGTGCATTTTTTATTGTTCATTGTATATTATAACCTCAGAAGTATAATTTCCTTGCTTCTTTTGTCCTCCATGTCTATAGATCATTGATTTTTACCTATGCTGTTAATGGAGCTTGAAATTACTTTGCTTTCACATTTATGTGCTAGCGTGGCTGAAGGTGGCTGATTTGGGCCAAGCCCTTTCCAGAACTGTGTGGCTGCTTGGGGCTACTTTCTTGAAGCAGCTATATGGTCAGTCACCTGAATGTGCCCTCAGTCATTTGAGTCATCCTGCCAAACTATTTACAGTATTTTTCTCTGTGGATAACATTTGATGAGTTTATTTAAATAAGGAAAGCTTCTCTTGTGATATGTATATGTGATACAGAGCAGGCATATTAGGTAGAGGAAGTCTAAACAGACTCTAATTTGTGTTCATTCTTGACTTAGCTTTGCGATGGACCTGAACGGGGCAGAAAATATTGGAGGGACAGAGTTTGGGACTGCTGAGGTGGAGCAGTGTAGCAGGTCCAACACACCTACAATGATGTTCTTGTCGAACAGCAACGGTGAGGAAAGGCCCTTTATTCCTCCACCCCCTGCCTTGGCACTGATTCTGTAGCCTGCCCGTGAACCACCACTTTCTTTAGAGTGGTGAAAATGAGCAGCTGAAGAGCTGAATCTATGTAGTACTTTTCTGGGAAGTCCTGTCCTGGAGCTGCAAACATCCATGTGTTCTCCTCAGACATTTTCCTTCCACTTTCCCTAGGTATGGTTCTCATCCAGCTCCATCATCCAGCTCTGTCACAATGGTGCTTAATGTAGTGTAGATTTTTTAATGAAATTATACGGGATCTTAAAAAAAAAATTAGTCAAGAGCTAGGAAGGCATTTATCAAATATGGCAGCAGGGAATGAAATTCAGCTGAATTAAATTCACACACACTATCTAATTCAAATAGTCATTTGGCAGCCAGAATATCAAACATGGTGAGGAATGGGATTTAAAATTCAAGTGCTTAATTCTCAGTTCTGTTAGGAATCACATATGGCATAGGATGACCCAGAGGAACATCAGAGGCTAGAGTACCACAGCATTAAAGGTGACAAGAGTTGACCTGAGGCTATTATTGTTCATTCATGGTGGTAGAAGTGTACAGCCTGAAACCTGAAATTTCAAGAGTTTTAGGTACTTGAAATTTGATTGTATATGATGGTTCTTCTATTAATGACTTAATTTTCTTCAGGGAGGATGTTTGCAAAGGGGGATTGTCTTTTGCAGTGGATGTACCATTCCTGTGTTTTAACCAGGGTAACTGGGGGACACCCCAAAGGCTAAAGCCACCTGAGTGGCACACACACAATTACGTGCACTACCAAAAATGCACCTTAGCAATTACCAAGAATGCACCTTAGCAATTTCCAATTTAAACATGCCATGTCTGTGCAGATAAATAAATAAGAAAGTTCTGAGAGCAAAAGTTGCCAGGCACAAAATATTCCTACCCTCCCTTAAAATATGTTAGTGACGTATCAATGAGCAGTGGGGCACTGCAAAGAAATCTGTAACATCCACAAGGGGCTGATTTGTCATTATTATGTTTGCAGCTGAACACCCCAGCCAAATTCTCCTCCGAGGGCTTGGGTCAGACGCAACATCTCCATCCCACAGGGAAAGAAAAGTCCCACAGTCCCACAGAAGAGTTTGACTTTGATTTCAAGTATTTCCTAGAAATATAAAAACCTTTTTTCCTGCCCTAGGATTGGAGCTGGAGACCACTACCTTCATCTGTTTCCCCACTGTGTGAGATCACTGTTTTCCTGCTAAAGAATACAGTTTTCTTCAGATACACCCCTTTATCCCTCCACCCCCCAAAAAAGGAAAGCAACAACAAAACCCAAAAAAGCACATACAAGCACAGATACACAGATACGTACATATAAATATTTCTTCTGGAGCTTTACCTAACTTCTGTTGTAGCTTCTTCATTGCCCTGCAGTCCTTCTGCTCATGCTGATTTTGATTGTGATTTCAGTACTTAAGATGGGGATGAAGTTCCCCAAATCTCCTCTTGAACTTTGGTATTTTGTCCATAATGAGTTTAGATCTCTGAAAACTCGAAGTATCCACAAATTAACTGCTGTTTACAGTTGCCGAGATGCTTAGCATTATTTAGGAACCTTTTAAAAAGACATAACCCTCCCCCTCTCCAGACAGAAAAGAATGCTTAATGTTAAAGTTGTGACTGCAGTGTTGTTTACAGACATTTGGTCAAGCTTTTTATTTAAGAGTCTGCTGTAATAAGTGCATCATAAGGCTACACAACAGACAGCCTTGAAATAAGTTGTCTCATTTTTTGCAGAAAGGTGTTTGGTTTGAAAATGACAATCTGTAGCATGTTGTGCAATGAGTTTATCACTTTTCATTATTTTTGGAACTTAAGAAGACAGTCTTAAGAATTCTTCTGAGATGGGCACAGATCTCGTAGTTGTTTACGGTTTTTATTTATGTGTGTGTTTGTTTGTTTGTTATCTAGCAAGGTTATCATATGAGTTTCCTTACACTTCATCTGCCAAGCACAAAGATCTGGTATTTCATCAGAATAGGGAAACAATGCAGACATTCAGCCTGGCTGGTGCAGCACAAATAATTATGTTATATGTTCAAACTATTTTTACAGAAGGAGACCAGGAATTTCAAGAGTAAATCAGTATCTATGCTTGAATCACTGACATACCTATAAAAATAGTTTCTTTGTGTTTGAAAATTTCTATTCAGTTCCTTTCAATTTAGATATAAAAAAGCCAAATATAGACAACACAGTTAATGAAGCCTTTTTGTTGTTGTTGGTTTTGTATTTTCGTACACTTTCCATGTAAGAATGGATTTTCAACCATCTTCTTGGTTAAAAAGTCATTTCTTAAGCAAGCATCATGCCCTTTTTATGGAAGATCAAAGTCCATCGTCACCTTCATAATCAAATCTTCCTTGGGTTTCTGTGCAGCTTTAAAAACTGTCGTTGTGCCATGTCTGTACATGTAATAATGTAATGATATCATACATAGAATGTAATGATAATTTAATTATGACAATAATCTTTTTTTCATTTCATTATTATTATCTTTCAAGTCCTAATAACTTTCTAACTTTTAGAAATGCTAGTATATCTCAGGAAAGGCTTGATAAACAGACTTATTAATCTGCTTCACCAGCCCTAAGTCATTAACACATTTGGAGGGAAAACGAGTACTTCCCCCAAAGATTTGTACTGTACACTCAATGTAGCAGTTAGAATCAAAATTCCATATATTAATAAGCATATGTTAGACTGCCATATGAAAAAAAAAGTGTACAATTTGATTATATTAGTTCCAGTTGAGACAGATAATAATCTAACATTTTGAGACATTAATGGACATTTATATTCCTTTGCTCATGACTTGGAAGGACAGCCTGGTAGGCGATATAAATTTGCCATCATTGCCTTCCTCATTGCCTTACTTTATCTGAACACCTACTTAAAACCTCCTCCCAGCAGTTGTGGGAAAAAAACAATCCCAAAACCCCAAAATTAAACCAATCTAGACAAAAAGACTCAGTAGGAAAGAATTAACAAACTAGAAAACTTTTCCTCAAAAGGTATACTTTAGTTCTTAGACTCATCTCTGGTTTGCACTCTTTGAAATATATGTCACTTATGTAGCGATTGCTTACATAATGGATGCAGAAATCATACTACTGAAGGATTTTAGCCTTATTTATAATCCTTTTAGAGACCACAGAATTATTTCCATCCTTGAGAATTTTCTCTCTTAAAACTTCCATTTCCTTCTAAAGAATTACTTCTGCAGACCAACTGATTTTATATGTAGTATTCATAGCATTGCAATGCAATAAAAGGAAGGTATATTAATAACAAACAGAAGGGAAAATACCCTTTTCCCCTTTGATAGAAGGAAATATGTGTCATGATTACAGGTTATACCTCCCTGCTAATATGGAGTAGAGATAATATACTCCCTAGAAAGGTGGTAAAAAGTGAAAAATCAAAGGTGACTTTGGCTGGGTTCTTCAGATGGAGCAGGTATCTGTGATGGGAGCTGTGGACTTCCTTTATCCACACAGTGACTTTGTTTTGTCAAGGAAAGTAATGTGAAGGAGATAATCTTTAAGAGAAGGAATGAGGTTTCCGTTATTCAGTTCTGTCCACTGCCCTAGCTGATGAAATAGCACACAAATTGTGGCAAGCTAAAATGTCGTCTCTAAAGCAGAAATAAGGCAGCTGGGGTCATTGCAGGAAAAGATTTTTAAAGACCAAAACCTCAAAATGTTTAGGCTAACAAGGTTCATTTACTCCATTCTTCATGCAAAAAGGATGATTTTTTAAATGCCACTTGCTTGTTTTAACAAAATGATCAACTGCAGTATTTGAAAGAAGAAAAGAAAAAAGCAAAAAGCTCAGTTTCACCTGTCTACTAAGACATCAGGAAAATACACAAATAATTTCTTCACTTCATTTAGCTTAAGCCATTTTTTGAATTAAAAATTGAGAAAGTAATATTTAAAATGTAAATTTAAAAAATTAATTTAATTAAACTTTGTTCTGTCTTTCTGATTTGATATGGTAGTTTTACCAGATATCTGTTCTACTACACTTTCTGTTTTCTCTGTGCCAGAGGTTTAAAAAGACTTAGTAAACTCACTACACAGACAAAAGGAGGAAAATGTGATCTTCTGTAACAGTACCGAAGTTATAACATGCCTACATAGAAGTAAAAGATATTTTACAAAGAGATAACTGGTGCTATAAATAAGAGAGCCCATGTAGCTTCATTAGCTGGGTTACAGCTCCAGGGACTGTGATGTATCACTCCTCAGAACAAATGTTAACCTTTGCAAGAATGTTAGAAACACATATGTTCCACTCCCTAAATAATGTACTACACATTATTTCAGATAAAGTTACTAATAAGAGTTCACATTTACCTTATGTAAAATTACCATGGAGAGTTATGACAAGCATAACCATATGTGCTTGTGGGGTTTTGAGCCAAGCTGTAGAAATAAGACTGTTTTCTGGCTGGACTACTGTAAGAAGAGCTGTCAAGAAATAATATATGAAGAACATTTAGAAGTCTGTTGTTCTCCAGAGGAACTAGATGCAAACACCTTTGTGTATGTGGGCTTTGGGTATTTAAAAAAAAAAAAATAATATGGTCCTAGATTTGAAGCTGTTATTATTTTTCGTTTAAGACTAAATTTTAAAACTCGCAACAGTAACTCAGGTATAGTTACCTAATAATCAACATTTTTCTGTAGTTTACAAAAAGTATATTTCTTAGGATTTCTCTAAAAAGAATAAGAAGTTAAATTAGAAAAATTGCATAAAGCATATTCTTTTTGGTCCTTTATTTTGCCTGAGCTAACACAATTTTCTTTTTTTTTCTTTCTTCTTTAAGGTATGTTAGTAGTAACTAGTAGAAAAAATACAATTTGAACTTAAAGTGTTCATAAAATGATTTAAGATGAAACCTAAGTTGAAAGAAATCTTTAGATTCAGGTAGAAGAGACGTGACATTGAAAACAATCGTCTCCTGATGGTTCTGTGCTTTTAACTAGGACATATGACTCATAGAAGTATTTTTACTGTCCTTTAAAAAAAAAGAAGGGGATTACTTAACTTTAGGCAGTTGTACTTCATTTTCACCTAGTTTTGTAAAAATTGCAATGTACAAACTAAATAAAAAGGGATAGGCGAATTACAATTTTCTAGCATTGCAAACTTTCACTTGATTTAATTTTTCTGTGTATGAAAGTATTTGTCTTATTTCCATGCAAAAGAAAAATCTCAATTCATATATAACAAATACACCTCCCTCTCCCCCAGAAAAAAAAACAACCCAAACCCAACCCTTCAGAAAATCAGTATTCCCCTGAAAGACTGCAGTAAGCCAGGTCTACAGGGGGCTGATGGACTCCATCTGTCAGAGAAGGGGAAGAGCATCTTTGGTCAGAGTTTTGCCAGACTCGTGAAGAGGGCTTTAGACTAGAGTTGCTGGCGGAGGTGAACCTCAACCCACCCTACTCCCACCAGCTTGGAACCAGTGATAGATGCCCAGAGCCTGGAGTAAATTATTATTATATTATTATAAATTTATAAAATTCATACAATATAACATCATTAACACATTGACAGGAAGGAAAGATAATGTACTTATCCCAAGAATATGTTCTAAGGATCTTCTCTCCTTCTTTGCATTCATCCCACAGGCTGCCCCCAGCTGAAATAGGAGGATACACAAACCTAGACACACACAGCTGCCTGTATGTCACCTACTCAGAGACTTCACTGCAAGGTCTTCACCTAAGGGGGTGGTACACTGGGAGGAGAGCAGGCAAGAGGAGACACAATGGAAACACGAAGAAAAGACATTTTCACCAAAGTTGCAGCCTGGATAAGCAGTGACACTGTCGCTTTCAGGAGGGCTGAGAAATATGGCTTCTCCGTAACTTGCTAACTCAAAGAAATATAAGCTGAAATTTAAGCTGAAAAATTATATAAATGAAGCGTGTGGAACAAAAAAAAATAAATCCAGAATATAGGATGTTTGCCACGTCCTGTGTTTCTAAAAAGAAATAACTTAGAAACCCGATGAATTTTGGCTCATAGATTAGATAAAATATAAGTATTAACATACAGTCTGACTATACATGGAAAGAAAATTTTTAGTGAAAAAAAAAAAAAGAAAAAAAAACAACCAAAAAGACAAACACTCTGAATGAAGCCAAGGACATACTGTAGCAAGCCACAAACGTGGACTCCTCATATCTTATCTAAGGTAGATTGACTGTGACATGCAAGCAATTTTTATCTCTACAACTTAATGTTTAGAAATGACCTTAAAGGCTAGAACACTTGACCATTTAGCAAAGGTTTGAAATTTCTCAACTCTGAATTTTTTCAAAGTGATCCTTCTAGGCATGAACATTTCATCTTATTATAGATAAGGAGCTTTCTTCAATCTTCTAGATAGACATGAAGAGGATAATATACTTTTAAAAGATACCAAAGGTATGAAGGATAAATCTGTTTAGAGAGAACAAGAGCTGATCAGCTAGGAAACAGACAAAACCTCAGAACTCCTAGATGATCTTTGCAATGTTCTTTTACAGTGTATCCCAGCCAGTTAGTTTCTGTAGACGGGATTTTTCAGGTGTATATCAGTGACTAAACCTCAGCATTTTGTATATATCTTTTTCTTTTTTTTTCATAGCAGTGTATTTTGCCAATATAAGTAATTTTTTTATGAGAACTAAGATGACCTACAGTAAGAAAGCTAAGCATTTAAATGAAGGAACCATTGGCTTGTATTCATATGACTCATGTGATGTGACCTGGCAGAACTGTAAGTAAAATACAAATGCATTAGGAAATAAAACACTGGAAAAAAAATTTGGTTAAAAATGCTGAGTGGAATAATAGTGTTGAATACAATGGAGTTTTCTCTTTTTATGTCAGTGGGCCCAGGATTTATTCAGCTGCTTCCATCAACATCCTTTTGTCTCCTCTTTAATGCTATTTGATAAAAGCAAGATGCTATTTTGTATGTAGTGTGTGGCTATTTTGTGTGTAGTATGTGAAGAGTAAGGTGGTATCACAAGCACAAAGCAGTGGAGAAACTGACTCAACTTTTCCTAGGTTTTAAACACAGGGTTTTTTTAAACAGAGGGTTGTTTGCTCTTGGTGGAATGAGAACAATATGACAATTTATTCAGAATTAATCTTTTTTTTTCCTAGGAAAAAAGGTTAAAAAAAAAAAGAAGACATTTGTACAACACCTAAACACCATGCTTTTGTGGCTGGCATGCAGAAGGGATGCTCCAGAAGTGATGATCTCCAATGTGACCTGGACAGTACAGAGACAAGTTATTGCCTAAATGCAGCTGTAAATTACAGCACCCTAAAACTATGCCCTGAAGGGTAATCATACACGTTGTTAAACTGAACTGACACTGCAAACAGTGGGGAAGGACAATCAAGACTTAATCCTACCAGGAAGTTTTTTCTTGGCTTGTTTTATGGTACCAGGCACATTTACAAACTGAACATTGATTCTCCGGGTCATACTGGCTCTAGATTTGAACTAAGTGTTGTATATTCCAATTTCATTATTTTTTGCTGTAACAGGAACTTTAGTCACTGGAATCAGCTATTGCTGAATAGTCACAGAGAGCAATCTTTGATTCACTTTACTTTTACACTACAATCTTAGATATTTGTCCCCTTCACTCTCCGATTTCTAAAGGCTCTGTAGCAAATAACTTCTACAAATGTGAAAGTAAGTATTTTACTTGATATAACCTGAAATGATTGGATGGAAATGAAACAAACTGTTGATGAGTGACCAATTTTTATGTAATTGGTCAGCTGTCTGGCCTCCAATCCTTCAGAAAATTGTCCTGAAAACTAACAAATAGCCCCTGTTACAACACAATCAGTTTAGGTAAGAGCAATTACTAACCTAAAATTTGGCTTCATGTTGTAAACAAAGTATTTCTGCTATGCTGTTACTTTTTCTGTGTGTTGCTGAGGTACAGCTCCTGTAAAGACAAGCACCTAAAGTGAGAGCATTAACAACACCAATAGTCCCTCTCAAGGATAAGAAGTTCCCCTCTGAAAAAATTACTTCCACTAAGCAAGAATCACCAAACTTTTGACGTCCAAAAGAATTTGCACAGCATTTTAAACTGAACCAGAAATTTAAGAGAGTCCTAATTTTGTCAGCATGGTAAGGTATAATTGAGAGCCAACTTTAACTTGTGGTGTATCAATTTACCAAAAACCAAAGCCTAATTCCATTCCAGACAAGAAGCACCAAGCATTACAGTCTAGAGGATAGATGATTTAGCAAAACCCTGGTTTATGTCTCAAATGCATAAAAAAAAATAAAAAAAGGAGTTATAATTTTTTATCCTTTTTTTTTTTTCTGTCTACATTGCTATTCCTTATTGGGCTCTAGACTTTATAGGAAATCATGAGATACTCCAATTTATTAAAGTGAGAATAAAAGATTAAATAGGAACACAAAAACAGATCCCAGGATAGCTTTTTTCTCATCAAGATTCTCATCTTCAAAATTTGGTAAGAGTGAGTTGTAGTTAAAAATCTTAAACTAAAATAATTTGCTGAACTGAGTGTTGGTGGATAGCTACTGTCACGTACTATAGATTAAATGAAGTCTTGCACAACTGCAACCTATAAATTTTTCATTTTTTTTCTGTGTAGACAGCATCATATGGGAGACATTAATAAAAGAGGGTGCAGAGAAAATTATCATTTATGTCTTCTTCTAGGTACCTAAATAAGGGGTTTGATTACGAGGGCTGCTGAGTATGGCAATCCCCACGTTTGTCAATAATAATCACAGATACTCAGCACATATTAAAATAGAGCCACTTGTTTAGATGCCTGGTTCCAAATGCCTCACAGTACTCGGCCAAGTTTAAAATTGATCTGCTCAGCTTCATCTGTTCCCAACAAGAAAAATTTTCACAATTGGGAATTAAAAGCTACTCAGATCAGTAATATGGCACTTGGCCAATTAAATCTTGTGTGCGTTATAAAGGTTAATGAATTCATCCTGGAAAAGTAGTAGTCATTATTTCTTTTCCATTATATTCTGACTGCTAGTTTTCTGTGAAAAAGTTCAGTCCCTTAAATAAGGATAGTGAAAAAAATATTTGACTGGTCAGCTGCTTTTCTGAAAAGAATTGAGAGAGGTAATTTTCAAAGGCACATTTCTGTGGTGAATCAGAGATCTTAAGAGACTTTTAGATCAGAATGTTAGTTGACCCCAAATGCAATTTCTCTACTGTGTGGGATGTCCCACATAGAGCTAGAGATTAAAACCTAGATCTGATTTTTACAAGGGAGAATACCAATCCAACTGACTGTGACAATGCAGACAGTGCCAATACTCCTGTAGGACCTCTCAGGCACCCCCCAAGTCCTTAGACAGGCTGACAACAAGTATGGATTGCTCTCAGTGTCCAGGAGCAGGTCCAAACAGGAGCATGGTCAAGCATAGGAAGGCAAAACAGTAGGTCAGGCCACACCTGGAACAGTGTCATCAAGGTGAGGCTGAGCTGTGTGATGGTCACCTATGCTACTTCTGAAGAAGATACAAAAAGAGACACAAAAAGTACCAAACTCTTTTTGCTTGTAAGTGTTCTGTCTGGACTCTTGGCAAATATATGTATCCCTCAGATATAACCAAACAGTATTTATCCAAATTCCCAATTTGCTAACCAAAATAAATCAGTGAGTCAACCGATTCTCTTGGTTTAGTTTATAAATACCATCCAACAACCTCCATCAGATGTGAGTTGCCTTTGACAAATACAGTTGTGATCATCATAGAATCACAGAAGAGTAGGGGTTTGAAGGGACCTTCAGAGATCACCTAGTCTGACCCCCCTGCCAAAGCAGGGTCACCCAGAGCAGGCTGGACAGGAATGTATCCAGGCAGGTTTTGAATATCTCCAGAGAGGGAGACTCCACACCCACTCTGGGCAACCTGTTCCAGTGCTCTGGCACCCTCTGAGAAGTTTTTCCTCATGTTGAGATGGAATTTTCTGTGTTTCAGTTTGTGCCTGTTGCCCCTTGTCCTGTCACTGGGCACCACTGAAAAGAGTCTGACCCCACCCTCTTGATGTCTGCCCTTTAGATATTTATAAGCACTGATGAGATCCCCTCTTCGTCTTCTCTTCTCCGGGCTATACAGACCCAGGTCTCTCAGCCTTTCCTCATGAGAGAGATGCTTCAGTCCATTGATATCTTCCTGGCCCTCTGCTGGACTCTCTCCAGCAGTTCCCTGGCCTTCTTCAACTGGGGAGCCCAAAACTGGCCCCAGTGCTCCTGGGGCCTCATCAGAACAGAGCAGAGGTGGAGGACGACATCCCTTGACCTGCTGACCACGCTCTTCTTAATACACCTGAGGAGACCATTGGCCTTCTTGGCCACAAGGGCACATTGCTGGCTCATGTTTAACCTATCATCCACCAGGACTCCCAGGTCCTTCTCCACAGAGCTCCTCTCCAACAGGTTAACCCCAACCTTTACTGGTGCATGGGGTCATTCCTCCCCAGGTGCAGGACCCTACACTTGCCTTTCTTGAACTTTATTAGGTTTCTCTCCACCTAACTCTCCAGCCTGTCCAGGTCTCGCTGAATGGTGGCACAACCTTCTGGTGTGTCAGCCACCCCTTCCAGTTTTGTGTCATCAGCAAACTTTCTTTCCCCTCATTCAAGTCACTGATGAAAATGTTGGACAAGAGTGGACCCAGTGCTGGCTCTATCAAATTG
>KZ506288.1:0-15444 GCA_002844005.1 Limosa lapponica baueri | reverse complement strand
CTAGACCAATAATGGTCGTACTTTTTTTCCTAGGGTTGTACCAAATACGAAAATGCCTCATCTTATTTCTCAGGGAAAGAATAGTCTTCTAAATTGTTGAAAACAGTTTTCTGAGAAATAGCTTGCCCCTGTTCAGGATGAATTAGATGATATCTAAAACCAGCACATATTCAATGATGTAAACCCAAGATCATAAGAATGCAGGAATTGTATAAGCACGGTTCTTACGAACATAGCCAAATTAGAGGATCCTGAAAGCTTTATGAAATCAACCTGCATCGTCTTTTAAAATGATGCAAGGGAATTCTTGACAGAATATTTCCCTAAACCAGTAATTTGGCTCCCTGAAAGTTTAAATATCTGACATCCCCTTACCCTAACAATTTACATGATGATGATGATGGCTAAGAGGTTGATATAGGAAAAGAACAAAACAGTCTTTTTCTGCCAGATGTGCTGAAACCAACCTAAAGTGGGGATGAAAAGAGAAGGAAATGCTGAAGTAATGGCTCAGTGGGTGGGGGGGTCGAGGCACGGAAGGAGTGGAAGATTATAATCATATATGTGTATCTGTACATATTCATGTACAGAGTTTGAGTTAATGCCAAAAATAACTCTTCTCCTCTATACTGATTTTGTGATAAAATATGTCAGAAAGATTAGTTCAGTAAGTTTAGTACTCCTTAACAACAGCTTCCTTTGACGTCTGTAATCAACAGCTTCATTCATGTTGCTCTGAGTCCACTCTTTTTTTTTGTTGTTATTCTTCACCATGACATTGTGTCCTTGTTTAAATCCTTTGTTATTAATCTTTTAATTTCAACAGTGGCTGTTGATGGCCTTTATAATTGAAAATGCAACAGTTATGTACAGTGCATTAATCTGAAACCAATATTGACTCATTAAGCTCCTGCTCTGGAAGGGCTTTCCATGGCCTCGATTCAGGAGCACTTTCAAGAGCTTTCTGAAGTGCTGCCCAGGCTACATAACGATTGCCTGAAGCAGTACAAGAGCCATCCAATGTGAAAGAAATTTAGTATTGTTAAGTCTCCCATTGTCTGTTTAACTCCTTAGAGGATCTGCACACAGATTGTAAGGACTGAAGATCTCTCTTTGCATTGGACAGTACCCACTTAATAAGCACATTAGGTGTTCTTGGTTTTGTGCAAATGTAATCTGCAGGAGTTTTTGCCACAAATCAGCTGGAACCAGTTTTTGGCTTTGCAGGATGCTGATCTCATCCAGATCTCAGAGGACGAATGGTGAGTTTCTTCATCAACCCGCTTTGTAGCAAGTGATAACTAGACATAGCTTTTAGCCTCCACTATGGATGGATAGGCCAAAATGGTAAGCACACGGTAAGCAGAGCCCATTTATTAACCTCTGCAGTCCTCTGTTCAAAGGGAAGTGCATTTAGAAAATGGGTGGCTACCATCCAAACATATTTTTCAGCAATGAATTTCAGGACAAGTAATCAGGAAGAAACCTCTTAATGAATACTTTTATTGCTTGCAGAAGCAGATTTGTTAGCTATCTGAAAAAGGTGGTAGAACCCCATATAAGAGAGCCAGCTGGAACATTTTTAAGTACCTCAAATACTTGAGTATGCTCACAAATGCTCAGATAGGCAAAAACTTGCAAGTACTGCAAGTACAAGATAGACACTGCTTTTTAAAAAAATTTCTGTGTGCTGTTGATGGCTTCTCTAAAAATAACGTAGCACTTTTGCTGGGAAACTGAAGCCTGCTTAGTTAATGGATTTGCACCTGTTTAAGTGGTTGAGCACCCTTGTCACAGGAGCTGTGAATCCCATGTCCTGGAGGGAGAGAGTGCTGTGGGATCCTACTGCCATAGTTGTGTGACCATCTCACATTTTTTATTATAGACTTGCTAATAAGACATCAGGTGTGTTCCTGGGTTATTAGTACATTTTCACCACGAGATCTCTGAAATATATCACTGGAATTTGAATTTTTAATCTGTCTTGCTCATAGGCCCAAGCAAAAGTGATTGTTCTGTCTTCTCAGTCTCCAAACCTACATAAATTCCCTCTTTGAATAGTGCATTTAGAGTACCATTTCAGAACCAGCAATCACTGGCTGATGTCACAAACTGACCAATTTCAGAGTTCTTTGCTACGTTAACTGATCACTTGTCAAACGAGAGTAGAGCTGTATCTACCAATATTTATATTTATATTAACATTTGTTAAGTCAGGTTATGATTACTCTGCCATTTAAAAGATAGAGCTACAATTTAGCATAAAAGTATGCCTTTGTTAATTATTAACTTTGCAGTCAATTGTTTGTTCAGACGCAGGTAAGCCTTTTCTGTTGTAAAAAGCAGCATTCTATATTTCAAATCTTTCAATACTTACACATTATAATAAATAAAATGAATAAAAAAGAATTTTGTAAGAACAAAGGTCAGTAAACCATAAGATGGATGAGCTTTGTTTAATAAAATATGATCTCCAGTGTCTAAAGGAATGCATGAGCATGGGTCAAATCTGGTGTCTTGTTCTACGAAAAAAAAAAGACGGGAGAAAAACAATTCATTTATGAAATGTGAAATTAGTTTGCTTTTGCCAATTTTAAGCTAAATTCACCATAACTGTGTTTTTAAAATTCAAGCTAGAGGTAAAAAAATTACATTACACCGAATACATTACATAACTTTTTTGAACTGACCCAATTAAATATTTCACTTTTGTCTTTACCTCTCCTTTCCCCTCCTGCCCTCCTCACCCCCAGCAACTTTTTTGGTTGACCTGAAGACAAATTTTGTCCCTATACTTCTTGGGTTTGCACATTATTGTCCTCACATTTCTAACAACACATCATTTTACTGCAGACTGATTTTTCTATTTTGCTAGATTCAAATTTATTTTAGATTACCTTTGATTTAGATTAAAGAAAAAAAATTAAAAGGAATATAAGCCTGTTGTTGGATAGGAGAATACATTCTTCTTTATTTAGAAGAATAAATACATCTTAGATGACACTGAAATGTCTTCAGAGAAACCAAAGAATACTGTAAACAGTGGCAATTCAAATCCCTGTTAACATGGAGAGGTGACTTATTCACTGAGTAAGAGAAAACAAATGATAGAAAACTAAAGCAGTTTTCTTAACATGAGAAGAAGGATTTGTGAAGTGCTATGAATTCTACAACAGAAGAAAGGCCTATTATCTAGATTATTAAAAATTCAATGAGTCTTTTAACTGGGTGAGCAAACATTTATATTGAGCCATTACTCATCACTTATATAATGGTTATGCAGACCTGGTAGCTACGTTCTTTTAGATGGTGATGACTCGTCTAATAGCTACTTTGAGGTCCTAAGGATGGTTGTTGGCTATTTTCAGGGATGTTTGGAAAAGATTAGTCAGCTGAAATAGGCAGCTGCCTGAAGCAGCATGTGATCCACAAGCACCTGTCAGTCCACAGTTTATGGCAATATTGGAGAAAAATAGTGTGAAGAAACAACATCAATAATCCACAGGTAAACATGTTTGCGGTCCAGAAGTCAGAAAAACCCAAACCATATAACCTATAATTTCTACTAAGGCTCTACAACACACACAGTTTGTATACAGAAGGCTTCTAAACTATTCCAAACTTTAAAACCTTTAGAGCAACCTGTAGGAATCAATAAAATCACCGTCAAACGACTAAACACCTTAGGAAGAAATGTCTTAATTCTTATTTTGACATTACTGTTGTTGTTCTGTGTCTCTGGTAGGTGGAGATGACATCCTGAAAAAGAGAATCCAACTGTTTATTGCAAACTTTATGCTCTTTCCTCTATGTAAAACCTATCTATTACTGTTGAATGAAAGAAGAATAATTCTTACATTAAATTATTTCAGTAACTATATAAACCTGTTACAGAATAAGGACTCAGACTATTAACTGGCTCTTGAGATGTCTTAACCCACTTTTTTTGATGGATATCAACTGTTGTTTGCTAGCTGAAACCTTTACAAACATTAAGAACAACAAACAAACAAGCCATCTAGAAACATGTAATTTCAAAAACCTGCTACAATGTCCAAGCTATTCCATCTCATATATGTATTAAGGCCATTTATTCCTAATTTAATGGAATCCCAACCTAACAATAGTGAATTTTTTGCTTTGTTTGGCTTTGTTTTTCTGGAGTCAGACTTGCAGTAACTCCTTAATTACTAGGAAGAATCTGTGGATGCAAACTAATTTTAAACAAATAAATTGGTATGAGGGAAAAAGAAAAGCAGGAAAAGAATCTGTGTCTGTCAGTTCTTTAAACATGCTAGAAGCGAAGGAATACAAGAACTCAGAATATGCTGCTGGACATAAATATGCTGACACACACCTAAAATAGGTTAACCCAGGACCCTGGGCTTCAGAGATAAAAATGCTATAAGCAAAAAGATATGGAGTATTCTGTCCCATGCTAGATCTCAGCCTGACCTCTGACAAAGACTGTCTGAAGTCTTGAAGCATGGAGTGAATTGGTGGGTAAAAGCTGAAATGGGACATAAAGGAAAGAATACAGGTCAAACCTTTCTGAAATGGCTCCTCATCCAAAGAAATATAATACTTTTAGTTTAAACGCTGTATGGCATTCCACTATGATAAGAAGAAGTCAAAGATGTCCAACCACATGATTTTAATATGTACTTAATATGATAATATGAGTCAAAGATAATGTATCCAGCTGCAATCCATCCATGTGCTTTCTCAGAATCCATATAACCAGACTTTAGCATGCAGGCAGCTTCTAAGTCTGTGACTAGTGTCATTGCTGTTACAGATGCTGCTCAGATGTGTACAGTAAAATACACATCTCCATTCTTAACAGTGTCATAACAACACCAACAGCCAGTAACAGAATACAAATACAGTTTAACGATAAATTAGTTGAATTACTTGAGTATTCTGGCAAGACATTAATTTGGTTTAGTTATAATGATAACGTTAAAGCATGCATTTGGGAAATGAACTAAGAGGCCGTCTCTCCTGAATCACAATAAATTTGTATGGGAACACTTTCAGTCTCATCTGAAAAAAAATAACCTGCCCTGATTAGTAATCCTGATGGGTGTTTTAAAAGGTCAATAAGGTGGAAAATAGAATTGAATTCAACCTATCTGGAGTAAGAATTAGTTTGTGCAAAAAGGTAAAACCACTATCAGTACATGTTAAAAATAGAACATTTTTATTTAATTTTCAGCTCAGGTTATAAATCACTCTAAATGGAAAGAACATGATATATGATTCCACCTCACTGCTGCATTATTTAAAGTTAAACAGCAAGAAACATTTTTTAGTAAAATCTGAAAAGGCAGAAAATACAAATTGCTAAGTTCAAACCTTGTTTTCACTGCTGAAAAAGAGTTAAAATTATGATAGCAGCTTATGATTGTTTAGTGCAAATTCTGATTAAAGATATGCTATTTTTGTTCTACACCATCGTTGGAAATCAAAGTCAGTTGTACATTTCACTTTACTAGTTATATAGTTTAAAACCTTCAACTGCCCTTTCTGCCGCAGACCTCAGTCTGCACAGACCATGCAAGCAGCTAATTGTTTTGTCCATAGAGATGTAGTTTTGTGTTGGGTCTTCAGAACATATGGTAAATTGAGGGAAAGATCTTCCAAGGCAAACTGCAAAGTCTTCCTTTTCCAGTTGTCCCTTTTTGTTTTGTCACATGACTTTACATCAATTAAAAAAAGAAATAATGATACGGTGTTTTCTTGGTGTGCCTTTACTTTTGCTCAGTTGTTGTCAATAAACACATATACTAGAACTTCCCAAGGAAAGAATTACCCCTTTTTCTCCAACCCTTCTGTAATCAAAACATGTTACCTTCTAATCTTGTTCACTGACGGCGGTTAAAATGATATTAAAAATATCCAAAAAACCCCGTAGCGTAATGCTGTACAGTAAATCAAAGATGAACATTCAGAACCTCAGATATGGTTCCTTTTCAGAGTTGCTCAAATATAACAAACCCAGGATATTATGACTCCTGTCATTAGGAAATTACCTGTTTTGTTTGCCTGACATGTAATGACTAAGATCTTTACCTTTTCTTGTAAATTTTTATGCCATTGGACTGTGGTTAAAAAAAAATAGAATTGTAAAGTCTTTCCAGGATTTGGAAATTTGGCAAAGTATTCCATTATCGTGCAGCTTCCTTAGTGATATAATTTAATTTCATGGAAGTGTACATGAAGATTTGCTCTCCATCCATAAAGAAAGCTTTAGAGTTTTTTATTAAAATCATATCCAACCCCAAGGATTATCAAGAATTTTACAGATAGTTTAAGTTTAAAGCAAATTTCCTCACCTCCCCCCTCCCCAAGAGGAAAGAACATGGGAGACAAACACTATACCATGATATTTTGGAGAACAAATGTTGTTCCCACAGATACTGTCAGTGCTGCTGCCCAGTTAACTGATACTCTTCTCAGTCCTGCAGCTGCTTAGAAGTGAGACCCTTGGGAAACATGGCTCCGTTTAACTCTGCCATTTAGGGTAGTCTGCTCCACAAGTCTCTCTAGGAAGTTCAGGTTTTGAGTACTCATGCAATAAAGGCACCGATCCATTAGAACCACCCCCTGGCTTCACCAGAAGAGAAAACATTAGGTGTGCTTCAGCTGAAACAGTTTGGAGTAAGTAAACTGGCATTGTGTAAAAAACTGAATTTGGTGGAAAGCTTTCCACTAACTCAACTTCACTAAGTAATAATAATAATAACAAAAATAACAACAACAACAATAATCATAGTTATAATGCTGTAATAGTACTATACAGTAATAATTATATAGTCTCCATAAATGTGGTGGACAATGATCAAGGTAAAGTTATGTTTTCAACATGTGTGAGTAGCCTCTGGGTGTCCAGGACATATAGAGCTCTTAAAATTAAACCATTTTGCTAATTACCACCTAAGAAGTTAGGCAAATGGAATACAATTTTAGTCCTTGCTTAAATGAGAGACTTTTTTCTTATTTAATAAAACAGATAAATAGTGGTAACTTTTCAAACACACTGAATCATTTGCTAATTTCTTTCACACTGGACTGTCACTCGGTTTTGTAACTCTTGCTACTAATTTGGATTTAGTATTTAATTGGACAAATGTCTTTTGAGGTGATTAGTCACAGAAGTGGTAAAATTATTACTTTTGTTCATATTTTGGTTTGGTTTTCATTTGTTTGCTTTGTTTGTTTGTTTTTATTTTTATGTGCTGCAATTACATTTACTCAGCCAGTTAATATCTATCTGGATGACTTAACTGACCTTCTTAGGGTCTTAACATATAGCGCTAAAGGAGGTTTCTCAGAATCTCTCAATGGTCATTCAGACGCAAACGGAACCAGTCAAATACCTATGGAAGAATTTGTCTGTATTTTTCGCTGCTTTCAAATCAAGCTATCAGCAGCCTCCAACAGACTCAGAAGGCTTGTTTCTTTATTGAAAATGTCACTATATTTAGACTATTTTTGGATGGGCCAGAGGGTGTAAAACTATGATGGAATAAGAAACCTCACAATAATAGAGAAGGCCCTGTTCATCTCTCACACCTTCATGGACATTCATTCACAGTTAAGGTCCTAATTCAAAATAGTTAAGCACATCCTTAGAACTCCAGTAGCATATACTTAATATATTCTGGCATGTGTCCAAATGATGTAGCAATTTCTAAAAACAACTCAAGCTTCCTCAGGCTTCTAATAAAATCTTAAGTCATCATATTCGATCTACTGCTATTTGGATCTAAGTGTATTGTCTGCTGTAAAAACAAAACAAAACCAGAATGAAACCCTTGAAAGTTAGTATTTTCCCATAAATATTGCACTATCAATTTGGTAATGCAGGTTGAAGGAGGGAAGTATATTAATAATGAATGTTCTCTGCTGCAGAAGAAAGCCAAGTAGAGATATCAATTCATCATTTTGTTTTCAATAATTGAATGGAGTTACTTAAGCAAATTTTTCTCCCTCAGTTCTATGCTGCCAGTAATCTTAAGGGATTTCAGGGTTGCAGTGAAGTGTTAATTAATCCTGCATGTCTCACTGAGCACCAGAAAGAACAATGACTTTGACTGATGTAACTGTACAGGAGCGGATATTTTCATCTTTGGGATGAGCATACTAAGAGAAGCAAGTACTGCACAACTGAACAGCTTCAAAAGGAGGGGTACATTACTTCCCTTCATTTTGGAGAAATCTTTGGGGGATGAAAGAGCTGTGTCCTTCTGGCAATGCAATTTTCAGCCTACAGAGGCCAGTAGCCACTGTACTAACGTGTAGGACACAGCTCTGCAGTTTGATGTGCTCTCAGGATGCTGCCTGGGTCAAATGCATCTTCTCCCTCCTCCATTGATATGGTGAGGTGAAGAGCTTGTTTTACACTCAGGTTGGGTTTAATAATTAACACTGAGCTGTTCCACATCAACTAGAACAAAGTGCTTCTAGATGTGCCTTGTTCCACTCAGCACCCCATATATGATGTTGGGGCTATTATAAGGAGGGAAAGAGTGTTGATAATGTTCCTAGGACACCTAGGAACATGATCTTTGCTCCTTAAAACCTGGGGAGATTCACATGGAATTTAATCTCTTGAATTCCTTTTCTTTTGTTCTCATACCAAGTTGATGTCTCCAGTGACTGTAGGCTTTTATTCTGCTTGGTATTAAAGCTTAAAAAAAATGAATACTTTTTTTTCTCTGGTCATATTCCCAGGATGGAACTTAAAAGCATATGTCCTCAGGGATATGATGCGTCTCTAATGGCCTGTTATTGTAAAATGTTCATTCTTCTCACTCTTGAGCACTTCTTCCCTTGCCATCTCACCCCACTTTATTCTAATACACAATACTATAGTAAAAAAATCCCGATTCAACTGAACTCACACCTGGGACAAAAAAGTTTTAAATCTCATTTTTTTATAGTGCCATTGCAGTTATTTTCTAAATATATCACAGAGGACGCTGCCTAAGGCATGCTTCAGCCGAACAGCCAATCTTTCTTATCAAGCTGTGTGACTGAAAGGACGAGAAATGCAAAACTGAAAAGCACTGAATAATTATAGTCACAGTGGGGAGGCTGTTTTCACAGCTATCCTACCACCCATGTAGCCATTCAGATGTTAAATTACACTTCATAAAGACCTTTGCAAATATTGTTATGATAGCTACAGAAAAAGCCCCATTTCTTGAACTTCCTTCATCATCAGCATTGTATCATAACTGTTACAAGAGACGAGACTCAGCTGGGCAGCACAGGCAGCATGTTGAACAGTTGTTGAGCTTTTCCTTCCTGCCCTCATTGGGAAAGCAGAACTAGAAGTTAACATCTAGCGTAGGGTCTCGGAACTAACAGCAGAGCAAATGTGTGCTTTTGGTCAAACAAGAGCTGAATTGCCTCTAGCTGCCTGAAGTTTCAAGTAGCCTCTTAAAAAAAGGAATTGTCTTTCTGGCTGTTTATTAACTCCCACATTTCCAAATAATTTATAATTTCTGTGTGTCTGTCTGTGTGGTGGGGGGCTGGAGTGCGCCCTGTCCATAGGGGTTGCATGCATTACAGTAACTGCACAACCTCTAACACGGCATGTGCGTGCAAGATGCTGATGTGAACAAGAGCTTGTCTGGGTGATATGAGAACATACACGACTCCTGGTTTCTGGATTCTTGCTGAAAGCAAGCAACACATCTCATGCACATCCACTCCAGGGAATGCCACTCACAGAGACAGTGTCATTCTGGTGGGATGAGGTGTGTGGTGAGGTGTCACACAGGAATTTGTCAGCAATCTGGTTTCAGATTTGTGGGAGACTGTCCTGAGCCAGCAAATACAGTTATTTGTCCCAAATATTTCATTTTCTCTACTCAGAACACTCTTGGCACTAACAAAGTAACTTGAAATGACATGTGGATTAACGTCTCCCTTTTGACCTTACCTCTAATAGAATTAATGGCCCATTACTTCTATTAACTATTCTGTATTGGGCCAAACCTGGATTAAAATACCTTTTACCAAATGCCCTGTTAATGCTGCAAGCCATAGTTATAGTTTGAAGAATGCCATTGGATTGATGAAATTGAAACTTAATGCAGTGATGGTCCAGAAGACTTTAACTTGCTTTAATTTTTCTTTGTTTTTTTCCTTACCTTTTTGGGGTTTTTATTACGTTTCAGATTGTCTACTCTATTACATGAGAGAACCCAGATTGTGATTTGGCACCAGTTGAACAAAACGCATGGCACAAATCCTTTGAAATGGAAAAAATGAAATGTGTGTATTCACCCATTTTCTGAGTTCCTTGTGCCTGCTTCTGTTATTAGTTAGCCTGCTTCTGACTAAAATGGTTTCTAAGCAAGCATGCAAATTATTCATTAAAATTATTCAGGCAGTGTTTCCAAAATTCAGGAGCTGAGGTATGATCCAAGATTTGTTAACTTGAGATGAAAACTCACTTTGATTAAAGCACATTTTAGATAAAACCTACAAAGAGTTCCTAAGCTAATCAAAAACATGTAAGCATGGAAAACATTTGATCCAGGGTACTGTAAAGAGGGGAATAGCTTGTGATTATTGCTAGTAGATATAGAAAAAGATATTGAAATACTGCACATAACTGTACTTAATACAGCTAGACCATCCTCATCTACCTAAACTGGTTCACACCAGTTTCCACATCTAGGGGCTAGATCTGTCATAATTCTTGGATATTTTATGATATTATATTACACAGTTAGACAGCTGATATACCTCAGGCTATTAAATTGCAGAGAGGAACTCATATGCAGGACCATTCATCCTGTTTACTGTGCTTATATATATAGAAAATACCACAGAAAACGTGGACAGATATTTTTAGTTTAGGTTCCCAAGACATCAGCATTTTGCCTGGGGTTTCCAGAACATTGCTGTGCAGTAAGTGCTTCTTCACACAGCAGGTCTCCAAGGGGGTTCCGGATGACCAGCAGTCAGTCAAGGTCTGCTGGCTCGGTGTTTACAGTAATTGTCTGGGAAACCTGTGTGTGGAGGAGCTAGGATACAGGCAAGGGTGCTATGCCCAGGGACTTGTACACACAGATATGAAATCTGAGAGCCAGAGATTTTCTGTACTTTTTATATGTATTTCTGAGGTATGTTTCTTACCATATCCTTTTTTTTATAACAAACAGTTCCTGTCAAAACATACTTTTGACTAATTTCCACAGCTGTTTGGTTCTGGTTTTCAACATGGATGATTTTAAAGGAATCAGATCTTTATAAACAAACAGCATTTTGACTAGTAAAGGGAACAGCAGCAGAAAAGAGTAAAATTTGAGAAAGATGTTGGTTCTGCTTCTTTTTCTACAGCATAAGAATTGTTTGATATCAGTCTATCAAACAACTCTGGTCCAGAATATATATGAAACTATTACCACTTAGTGTCTATGACTAGAGGAAATGATGACTGACACAACTTTTATCCTGTGAACTGTATCAAAATGAGATGAAGTCACACTGCCAGCCTTGGTGCTTTTGAATACTTACAAGTTATTATTTGTAATGATATATACTGTAGAAATAACTGGAAGAAAACAGCCTCCAATACCATTGCAGGGACCAAAACTACATGTCTTTTTTTTTTTTTTAACCAAACAGCAATTCTCCTTTTGAAATGCACACAGGTAAGCATTGAAACCAGAAGAAATCAAGGGCTAACTCAAAGCTGAGCTGATTTTCTCCTCTTAGTGAAGGTCTCTAAGTAACCCAGAAATTCTGGTTTTAGGCTGGAAGAAAGGAATTGGAATTTCTATTGGGTGGGGTTTTCTCTCCTTTGAAGAAACATCACAGTGCAGGTCAATATAAGAACTTGGGACGACCCCTTTGAAGAAGTCTGTGAGGTGGAGTGACAGTGAGGATGTCTGGGAACAGTAAGAGGAAAATTTGGCATTTGGTGTGATTTTTTTCAGTGTCAAAGTCTTTGCTAAGAGGACCCACTAGCAAATCTAGATGAGAGAGTGAGTACCACAAGTCATCCAAGAGCTAGAAAATCTTACGGAGTGGGGACAGTCACATGGATGAGAGTCATCAGGTCAATGCTTTAAATGCAATTCAAGCATAAAGCCCTCTCGGAATCTCTCAGTGGTCTGTAAAGGAGCAGCATCATTGAGCCTCAGTGCTAATG
This sequence comes from Limosa lapponica baueri, assembly GCA_002844005.1. NCBI lineage: Eukaryota > Metazoa > Chordata > Aves > Charadriiformes > Scolopacidae > Limosa > Limosa lapponica. The sequence goes on along the minus strand of KZ506288.1, from coordinate 3,266 downwards.
GGAGGAGAGGTACCCTTGGGCAACAGATGGGCAGTCCCCAGCCACAGGCAGCAGGCTGCACACCACAGGGGTGGTTTTCCCTTCGTGTGGCTTGGTGTGGAGATGGGAACAAACAGAAGTCCATCACAGGTTGGCCAAGGTCAATGCCACAGCACATACTGAGCAGGAGAAGCCCCTGCAAGAGGATAGTGAGGGCTGGGAAGGCAGATGTGGTGGAGAGACTCTGGACCAGGGTGGGGGTGAGAAGTTGGCTGGACCCTTGGGGCAAGGGTGGCCAAGCACCAGCCAGTGGGGCTGTGGGACAAGGAGCTCAGCCAGCGAGGCATGACGAGGAGGTCCCTGCCTGCTCCTGACCCATCTCTGACCATCTCTGCAGTCCAAAGTCCAGCTCAGGGCTACCCCAGACCAATGGATATTGGGTACCTGGAGTGAGCCTGGCTGAAGTCCCAGTGCCCCAGAGAGCCGGAGTGTCTGCTGGGAGTCTCAGAGACCAGAGGGTTTGTGGCCAGGGATGGGATCTGGGCACTTGGGGCAGTCAGCAGGTGCTGCCTGGGTGAGGAGAAGGATGAAGGGGCTGGGCTTTCCCTGGAGGCACACATTAACAGGGCAAGGGACACAGCTTGTTAAAGGGGGCACTGCAGCAAGGCGGAAAGGGCACATTTTCTCCCCAGGACAGGGCCTGACCTGGGAAGATTGCTCACAGAGGCTGTGGGATCTCCACTGGTGGCCAGAGTCTGCACCTGTTGGCCTGGCTGTGACATGGCAGCTTTACCAGGTCACCTCCAAAGGCCCCTTCTGACATAAATAACTTTATGACTCTATGACTGTCATTGTCAGGCACAGACCAGCAGTTTTTATGGGTTACCACTTCACTGACCACCCAAATGGGGCCCTAGACAGAGAAGAGAGACTGTGTCACCCTTAAGCACTGAAGCAGAAGATTCACGGGATCAAGGAGCAAAGCACTTCAGCTTCCAAGAAAAGGTGTAAGGCAAGGGTTATAGCATGAAAACAAACCAAAACCACTATGGGGTGATGTTCCAGGGAATTTCTGTGAAGATATGGATTTTTACTAGAAGTTGCACCTGGGCTGAATTAAATCTTTTGCCTCCTGTGTTATCCTGGGCGGCTGTGTGGCTCATGATGGAACACAGGGAGGCAAAGGTGTGTGCTCCATCAAACCTGGGATATTTTTCTGTGTGAGGGTTTCAGTCTGTGATGAGTTATGAAAACAGCCAGCACTCTGCAGCCATAAAAAGGCTTTTAAGGAAGCAGCATCAGTCTGCACAAAAGCACAAAAATAATTATTTTTCTCTGCACACAGATGTACTGCATCATGACAGGCACTTCTGTGAGTATTGTAGTGGTACAAGCTGAGGCAGAAACATAACAGAAGAGACTGTGATAACAAGGGGCTGAACACACAGAGGGCATGTGGTGTTGCTGGAATAACTGAGATGTGGTGGGACAGCTTGTGTGACTGACGTGCTGTGATGGGCAGGTAGAAGCTCTTCAGCAGGGGCTGGCAGGGATGATGAGGAGGGGTGACCCTCTACGTGAGGGAGCAGCTTGGGTGTGTGTGGCTCCCCATGGGGTGGGTGACGGGGGGGGAGAGCAAGTGGGTCAGGGCTGGAGAAGAGGGCAGGGAGAGAGATGACTCCGTGGGGGCTGTTGCTGACCACCCTGTGGTCACAATCTCCAGCCACTGACCCTGTCTCCTCTGGGACTTCAACATCTCTGACATCACCTGAGAGGGAATGCAGTGGGGCATGAGGGTTTGGGGGGTTTCTGGAGGGTGTGAGACATAACTTCGTGGTATAGAGGGCCAAGCAGGATGGGGCAGAGCTGGACCTCCAGCAAGGAGGAGCTGCTGGGGGAGGTCATAGCTGGAGGCAGCATTGGCTGTGGTGACCGAGAAGCTGTGGTGATCAAGATCTGGGGGAAAGTGAGGGTTAGAGATCAACAGAGGACAGATCCCAGACTTCAGGAAAAGAAGGAAACTTTGGCATGTGCTAAAGAAAAACTAAAGTAGGGGGGCGTATGGAGGTGTGTAACACAAGGTGCATTGGTTCAGAGTTTCAAGAGCAGACATAATGTTTTTCCATGGGACAGAAATGTGATGACCTTAGATAAAAAGCCAAATAACTACATTTGATTAAGCAATAAGTACAATCACAGCACCATTTTCTTTTATTTTGCAGCATGTGCACTTTAAGTTGCACCTTGTAAAATATTTTGCAGAAACACAGGAATCGGAGTTCAGGTCCTTTATTTCTCCATTCCCTCCTGCAGGCTGAGCTCCCTGATTAACTTCTCCCATGACACATGGTCAGCAGATGACTCCAATGGTGCATTACATATCTCTGTCAAGAGTTTCTTGAGGTTCATCAGAAGGGAAGACAAAACTGGACAAAGTCATTCCCACTTGAAAAAGAAGGGGATGTGTACACAACACCCATAGTTGTCCGTGGTACTTTGAAAAGGGGATGTACTATGAAAAATATTGAAAGGAAATGTGTCACGTACAGGCAAAATACTACCCCCCGAAACACACAAACAAACCTCCCAACAAAATGTTTCAGTTCAGATCAATCTGAACAATGAAAATGCTTCTTTATTTAGTGAAATTAACAATCTGCACAGGGAATTTGTTTTTTAATGACATTATATTTCCTATCAATGTTTTTTAGCTAGTAGTTCCCATATGGTCTTTATTATACACTAATATCCTAGAAACTATTAATGAGACACTGCAAAGTCCCTTAGGTCATGCTGAAATTCTCATTGGAAATAATGGAAAAATCATTTTGGGTTTAAATATATATATACTGGGAAGAAATATATATAGCTCTAGGGAGCATGTTCATTCCAATTACTTTAAAATTACTCAAAATCATGATCAAAGTTGCTCTTATCTGAAGTCATTTATCTACATGCTTATGGGTTACTATACTTAACACCGATGAAACATTCCAGTTCATAGAAAATTTTTCAAAAATGTGGTATCAGATCCAAGCCTTCAATGACGGTGGTAAAAGCTATGGTTTGGAAATGGGGTAATTCTTTAGGTCATTACAGATTCACAAATCTCAATGTTCATGAAATGGTAGATGCAGAAGTTTAATAGTTTTTGTTCATTTCTAATTCTTATAAGACTGCAAAATTTCCAAGCCTGTAGACAACAGCATCTACTGCATAAATGCTGTATTGGTTTTCCTACTCTCACAACAGCTCATAACCCACCACATTTCTTCCAGCATCTAAAT
>KZ506287.1:255400-269693 GCA_002844005.1 Limosa lapponica baueri | reverse complement strand
TTTTTTTTTTTTTCAGCTCAGACTTTAAAAACTTTTCCCAGTAGGGGTGCAGATGACATGCTGCAAATTTGAAGTCTAGCAGATATAAAAGAGAAATTAAGGGCTCTTTTGATGCAGCCCAGCACAGGTGGCAAAGAGCTGTGCGTTAGCTTACGCCGTTCCTGCTGCGTTGTTCGTGAGAATTGCTCGTTATGTTGGGGGTATGCAAATTGAAAACATTGTTTCACAAATGAGTTACATTGTACTCAGGTTGTATTCTTAATAAGGTGGTTTTTTATGGCTAACCTAATGGGTTGCTCATAATTATAACCAGTAAAAAACACAGCTTATCCTGTAGTATCTAATGTGCTAACTGGCTTTTAACATGATACCTTTTTTCAGTGTAGATGTTCCTATTGTGTTTTCTCTGCACAAGCTCTTCCAGCCGTTGGCACGTTGTGAAGAAATTAGTGATGTATAGAAAATAGGAGTATACTTGTGTCTAGAAATAGCTGAGAAAGCAGCAGAAAATATTTTAATGGTAGAGCCCTTTGAGTCTCCTTTTTTCAAGGCAGGCTTATGAAATGACCCCCCCCAGCCACTTGGGAGCAATGGCTGGCAGCTGGAATACCATTCCTTTCCTTGGGAGCTTAGCACCTCCTTAAATAGGGAGAAAATGAGATAAAGCAGAAGACAGGCATCAGATTCTCTTTCCTCATGGAGGGACTACATGATTGAGGGGAGAAGAGGAATTGAAGGTGTTTTTTGTTGTTTGTTTTTCCTCAGAGCACTGCATATTAGGTTGCCATATGCATAAATGTTCTAGTAGGCTCTTAAATTTCAGAGTGCTGTTGCACTACTGCTGCTATTCTTATCTGTATTGGCAAATTGTATCTGAAATTGACCATCTTTCAAGGTTTCAATTTGTGGAGAAACTGTTATAATTTTAATATGTTATTGAACATCACTCCTACTAATATTTCATGAAGTACAGTTAGCTTGAAACACTTGATTGGAAAAAATACTTGCCAGGATACTTGTTATAAACTAATTATATTGTTTGATGTTAGGTGTTCTTTTAGGTTGCTTCATGACTATTGATTATGTGAAGAGTATACACATGCATCTGTGAACATATTTTGTGTTAAGGATGGGGGAGAAATCACCTTGTGGTGAAATGCAGCATCATTCTGCATGATGAATACCTTACTTAAGAGGTTTGGGAATTTATTTAAGATCTGGAAGCCAGTGTTAGTGTTCATCTTCCCATATACAAATTGTTTTAAGGTTTGGTTGGGTTTTTTTTTGCCCCTAGGTGATGTACTGTGTTAGTTTTGTCTTGATTTAGCTGTACTTAATAAAGGACGTATTTTATCTACAATGCACTGGTTTTCCTTCTGAGCACACTTTCTTAATACCAGGTCTGTGATTGTTTTCCTGTAATTTCCTCATAATTTTCCTTCTCTGGTGACTCTGATGTGGTTTCATCAATTGACAATAAAGGGAAAAACTGCAATAAATGCGTTCAGTTTTTTAAATTCAGCTAGGGTTTTCCTCAAGCTCTTGTGATATAGGGGGTCTTGAAAGTGCATCTTTAATTTTAACAGTGGTGGTAGCCTGAAAACATTGAACTGGGAAACCGTTGCTTTACTTAGCGATTGTTAAAGGTGTCCTGTTAAGGTATCTATCAGATGAATTCACCCTGCTGCTGTTACTGATGTAATGTTTTTTTTCAGTTTAACTGTTCGTCTGGCCGCACTAGCCTGGGTTAACTACTGACTGACTGACTCAAGTCACTTGACTGTGCCTCAGATGGAGAGTCACGGAGTAGACGGATGTTTCTAGCCGGTGTCTAGGCAAAGCTAAAACGTGGGGTAGAAGAGAGTACTGAACCTAAATCAGTTATGTCAGACACTTTCTTATTTAAACCTTACCAGCATCTATGCCTATTTTTGTCAATTTTTTAAATGTGAAAAATCAAAACCCACAAAAAGTAAAACAAAACACTGCCGATGTTTCCTGTTGAAACCAAATGCAAACTTTTATTTCCAGATATTTTTGAAAATAAAGTTAGTTATAAATAAAAGGAGGATTAGTCAGGCTTCCAGTGGTTTGTACTGAGAAAATGAAGGATAAGGTTGTAGATATACAATAATTGTTCCAGTCTATAGAACTGGGTTTAAAACCCTCATCTATATAGACTGCAAAATTGATGTAAATAGGTCTTCTTGATCAAGGCAATGATGAGACACCTGGAAATGGGCAGTGAAGAACAGTTTGCTAGCTAATGTTGTGCAGCAACGTGCCTTTGTGCAGCATGAACTCATGGGGTTTTTTTTTTTGTTAGTGAAAACATTTGTTTAGCTCATACTTTTGAAGGCCATTTTTCTCTAAGCCTCAGGTTGGCTTTTTGGCCTGTTGCAGAAATGTTTCATTAAACACAACATACGCTTGTTCAGCTTTTTTCTACAAACTTCATGACTGGTGCCTGTATTTCATAAGAATGTTGTGTTTACTCTGGATCGCCTTGTAACCAGATTTCCAATTGAAGACCCGCTGAACTTGAGTTTAGAGACTTTTGATCCTGCACTTCAACAGTTGAAAGACGTCACTGCTGCTTTGAGACTCTGTGTCACTAGCTTGGAAGTCTTGGCGCTATGCATAGCCATAGTGAAGCTTGAAGGCAATTGGTATTATTGGAGAATAAAGAAATGTTGGGAAATATTAAGTCTGTGAAGTGAACTTCTTTTAGCAGTGATTTTTTTGAAGGACTGGTGTCTGAGGATTATCATGACTAACATAAATAAATTTTGATTACTTCTAATTTGTGAGCTTTCCCTTTTATAAATTAACCTTCTATCAAGAGGTAATACAAAGTAGCTTTTGGAAAGGTGATATTGGTTTCTTACTTTTCTACATGGTATTACCATCTGAAGTCTTGCTTTCAGTTCCGTCTTGATGCCAAATTCAAAAGTAGTCAGCAGTCTGTTATCAGTTAGCGTCTGCTCTTTTACTGATAGCAGATACCTTGAACCATATCCAAGAAAAGTTTTATTTGATGAAGTAGATGGTTACTGGGAACTCATATCTTAAAAAATCTAGGCTTGTTAATAATCTTAAATTGAATTAAAAAAGGGAGACAAAAAATACTGAAGAAAATAGCAATTCAATTTGAAATGTCTTAAGTGAACAGCCTTTTGGGGATCTTTTTGCACCCTCATAAAACCACAGTATGTTTTCATTACAATAATTTATTCAAAGTTGGCAGTCAGAGTTGAAGAAGCAGAAAATCTTGTTTTCTCCCAGTCAGTGAATAAAATCAAGGCTTCAGGCATGTAATCCTGAAGGCTGAGACAGCTAGAATTGGTCTCAGTCAACTGCAAATGTTACTGTTTAATTACTTTGAATGAAAAATGTGTTTTGAAAAACTCTCCTATGTACGTTGCATATGGAACAGAGATTGTTGTAGCTAATGAATTACTTTCTAATGTTTTTTCCGAGTTCTAATGATATTCCAGTTTTCATCTGAGGTAGACTGACAAACGAAATGAAACTAATTCACTGATAAATGAGACTTTATAACAAAATGCATGTCAGAACTGAATTTTTATACACTAAGGTGTAGAATTGCTCAAATATATATGTTACTTACTAAATTAAACACCTTAAGTGTACTTTGCAAAGCAAAGGAAGATGTACATTCCTATGTCTAACGGATTTTTTTAGTTAGTTTCCAAGAACCTGTTTCTTACTAACAAAAGTTCATGTTAAATTTTAACTTACTGAAAGAAGATTTTTACAAATGTTTCTGGCTTACATTAGTTCACGTTATTGATACACAAAAACTTTGTAATTCAAAAGGAATAGTTGCTTTTCTAATGTTTTATGTTAATGAGTCATTACCCCTGAGGATTTGAGCATAGGTGATACAATTTATTGGGCTCTTTTAAAATTTCAATCACATTTGAACTGAAGAAAACAAAGGGGATGTGATCGCTTTAATTGTAGATCTGGTTGAAAGCAAATAATTCTCACAGTTGAGATGATGTTACAGTTCTAGGCAATTTCCTAGGAGTGTTTTGTGATTTGTCTAAGAACTTGTGATGGATGTGGGCTTTGTCCAGTGTTCCTCAGCAGTGCAAGTGTGTCTGTCCAGTGTTTTGGTTATTGTGGCCATTTTCAGGTAATGGCTCCTCTGAATGGGGGGGAATATGCTTCTTCACTTTGCAGTGGGTACAAAAGGCATCTCAACACTGTATTGTGGCGATTCAGGGTCTTGAGTAATCCACTACTTAGTTACTTCCCTACAGGAGTTTAGAGAAACTGCTTTTTTTTAACATGGTGACTGTCTTTTTCCTGTAAGAATAATATCTCAGATGCTTATCGTTATCTCTCTTTCTCTGCTAAGAATGTCTTCTTGCTTAGATTGTTTTTTAACTTAATATAGAGGCAAAAGGCAGCAGGAAAATTTTGTGTTGGCAATGAGATTTACATTTTTGATAGGTGTTTGCTAATTATATCCAAATTATCTGTTGAACGCAGAAAGATTTTTGTGGATTGCTGCTGTTTGTCACAGCTTCCCGTGGATATATTTAAATAAAACGTGAAGCCTGGGGCTTAGTTAAATTCTCAAGTGATTCGAGGCACCCAGACGAGTGAGTAATGCGTTGAGCACAGGTCTGTTAGCAATGTTCATTCAAGCGGACAAGGATGAACCATGTAGGTTACCTTCAAAAGGTAGAAATCAGGGTGGCAAATGAAAGTGATGTAGTTATGATCAGTGCATGCAGAATCCAATGCAGATAGCGAAGCTGTCTAGTGGGAGACATACTTACCTTCGGTGGTTTATCTGTGATCCGGGTTTAAGAAAAACATTCTTAGCAACTTTGTTGTGGCTACTTCCAATAGCACCCACAAAATTAAGGACTTTAAGAGGGGTAACTGTCTGGGGAATATTTTACACTTTTGAGTTCCCCTGATGAAAGAAAAATGAAACTCTTCTAGAAGTAGGAAAGAAACTGAGGAATGTATGAGGTTGCATTTCTCATAGTTACTACTGGATTTTTTTCTGGGCATTTCCTGTAGCTTTTGCAGCTTATTTTATATAATAAGGCTCTGGTGTTTACTGCATAGACTATGGAGCTTATTTAGGGTAATGATTATTTTTTAATATAATTATTATTTTTCAAGTAACCTGATCAGATACTCTTAGTGGTAATTCAGAGTAATTGCTGAAACAAGCTTCTTGAGGGAAGGATAGTAGTGATTTCTTTAGTAAGAGCGATCCTTGCAGATAAAGTAGAATTGCTGCGGCAGAACACATTTGAGTGGGTTACCAAGTGAGCCAAAGCTTGGAGAGTTTCACACAGGGAGAGAAAACGGTCTCCCAAATTAGCAAGGGTGACAGTGTCTCAGATATGCTTTGTTTGTCATAGTGCAAAAACTTAGTCAAGGTGCAAGACTTCTGAGGGTTAGGTTTAAGGTTTTTCTTACATAGCTCATTCTTCTTCTAATGACAGAATTGTGGGAGGGCAGAAGAAATGATGTGCCACCTGTTTTTCAGCCTCCCCAAAGATAATGGGTTTATATGGAATCTTAACTTGTATTTCTTGGCTACAGTCAAAATGGGCGAATTAATGTCTTTACGGAGCATTGAAAACACTGACTAAATACTTCCTTGTTCCTTGCAGTTGGCAAACATGAGTTAACTGGGCATAAAGTTGCAGTGAAGATCCTGAATCGACAGAAGATTCGCAGCCTTGATGTTGTAGGAAAGATCCGCAGGGAGATTCAGAACCTCAAACTCTTCAGGCATCCTCATATAATTAAGCTGTAAGTTTTGCTTGCTATAATCAAACATATTTAAGTAGTCTCTTTTTGTTCTCGCTGATCTGAAACACGTTTAAAGGGCAATACTGCTAGCTGTATCTTGTCAGGAAAGTAACCAGCTTTCAAATGTGCAACAATTTTCAGTGTCCTCTGTAATGCATTTTCACAAAACTGATCATCTCTGCAGGCCAGAGAGCTACCATTAGATCTTTGCTTACAAATTCTTTGGACATAAAAGATAATGGCATGATAGATACTTCTAGTAGCATCCATCTCTGTGTTTAGCTGCTATTTCAGTTTTCTTTTTCTGGTTATACTTGATGGGTTTTTTCTGATTAGAAAATGAGTTGCTAAGAACAAGATTGTAAAGGGCATTTATGTAGTAAGTTTATGGTGTTTTCTTACTCAAAATAAGTCTTTAGTGATTTGCTGGTCAGTGGTCTATGGTTTTCTAATGGAGATGGCACTCTGTAAGATTTTTCTGAAGGAAGGATGTGCAGATTGTTAAATAAAATAAATAAAAGAATTCTTAAATGTAGCTGCTTGTCTAAACGTGGTATTTTCAGTGTGACTGTTTACATCTGTTAACTGATCAATAGTTCATCAGTGGAATACAGAGTACAATTAAATATGTCCCAGAGTATCCTCCTCATGTCTGGTCTGAGGAAATAAATTATAAATGCCATTGATTTTTTTTTTTAACTTTCATTTCCTATAAAATTAACCTGCACCTCTGCAGTGTGCCTGACTTTTACTGTTTTAATCATAGTGTTGGTGTTAGTCTTGTCCTAATGTCCAGCTGCCACTGACAGATGCTATCCTTATACACTCCCTTTAATTTGGCAAGAGCTGTTACACTGAAGCTGAATTGAATTGTGTAAGGTCAGCTCGCTAACTTCTTCAGTGGGTTAGTTTTCAGGAGACTATTGAGCTGATTTGGCTGCAAAATTGCTAGTGCTGCCAGCTAGAGCTCATAAACGAGTCCAAAGGACATACGTGTAGCCAAAACAAAATAGGAAGTGTCAGTGTATCAAGTGAGAAATGGGGGTGGAGCAGCAGTGTGTACTAGTCATGTTGCTAAGCTGTTAAGTCAGTTTAACAAGTTTCTGCTAACAGTTTCTTTCTCGGGGAATTCTGGGGAGAGGTTTGTTTTTTTTTTTTCTCTGTATGTGGAAAGAAGGGACAAGATTTAGGAGATGATAGAAAAATTGATGGATCTCCAGCTTGTACTAGTCATGTTGCTAAGCTGTTAAGTCAGTTTAACAAGTTTCTGCTAACAGTTTCTTTCTCGGGGAATTCTGGGGAGAGGTTTGTTTTTTTTTTTCTCCTGTATGTGGAAAGAAGGGACAAGATTTAGGAGATGATAGAAAAATTGATGGATCTCCAGCTTTTCGTTTGGTAAACCTGCATTTCTAAAGCAGAAGGGTTATTAGCCAATGTGTGAATAGGATTTGAGATATAATTGATACTGTTGTGCAGGTAGACTTGCTGGTACCTTGGGGTCATGCTGCTCATACTGTTAGGAAATGGACTGGAGAATTGCTAGGTAGTAGCTTAAGTTATTTGGGATAAAGGTATACAGATTTCTTCAGTTTAATATTACAAATTAGACAATGTCTAATTTCGAACATTGCTGTGCTTTATGAAAAATTTCATACATGGCTTTAGCAGCATATACAATGATAAGCCTGTTGTTGCAATAAGATTTTCTTTCTATATCATACTTTAAATAAAAACCTTTTGGAGCATCTCCTCTTAGTTTTTGACCATTAGCAATAGAATGCATCTTGTTTCCTACATAAAATTGCTTATTTTTGCGTTCTGGTCATCTGTGCTGTGTGGTTTGATAACCTTATTTATATTATAGGTATGTCACTATTCCATAATCTCCTTTTCCATAACCAGAAAAATGTGCTGACTATTGAGAAGCATGGCTGTAACTTTTGGATTAAAAGGATTAAAATACTATTTCTGCAGTAATGTCTTAGTCATGGCTTTAGAACGTTGTTGTTGAAGTACATGAGGTACTTTCTACCAAGGTATTAGAGGAAAAAATTGGTAAAGGTGAAGCATCTTGGACTGTAAGATGTTATGTAACTAGCTTTGAAGATCTCATGTTGGTAACTACCTCAGAAGGGTATTGAGGTTATTGAAGTGTTACAGCGTAATACTAGAATAGATACCCACACATACATGTGCACACGCATTCATCTGGATAGGCTGAACTCATTGCTGTCGATGTAGTTCAATGATAGTAACTTTCCTCGGTAAGCTGTAGAACACGTGTTTTCCCCTTTGTCTTCGAATTAGTATTTGAAGAACATAGCAGTTGTGAAGTGTATATGTGAATTCAGTTATTTATTACAATTTGGATATTCACAAGCTTAAGTGTAGTACCTTGAAACATTTATTTTCACCCAATTGCTACCTCTTGTCCTCTCAATATAACATCTGAATTTTGGCTGCAGTGTTACTAGTTTTCATTTTCTTCTTCCATTAAAAGTTGATCTCTTCTGGGTGCTGTAAGGGGAAACAATTTTAGGTAAGGAAATATAGAACAAAATCAAAATCTCTTAAATGGGAAGTTTGGCCATAAACTAGTTATTTTGAAACTTCAAAGGTTTGTGGTGTGTTTTTTTTTTTTTGAAGCTCAATCGAAGTAGAATGATAAAAATATAATAACCAGAGTGCCAGTATTCTTAAATACTAATAAGGAATTTAGGTTTCTCTGTAAAAGATGATATTCATGATTATTAACAACATCTTTTTTCTAGTCTTGAAGTATTCTTTATGGTAAGTCAGCTTTTCTGCATGTTATGGTTGAAAAGTGTGTATTTTTGAGACATTAGCAAAGTCCTTTTGAATTCTTTTCTCACTGCATCAAGCTCTTTGCAAGGCAGCACTGTAAATAGTTTCATAAAAATAATTTCAACTAAGCTTAGTCCTCTGAAAGTACAAAGGCTAATATTGCTGGTAGGAAAAACAAATTTCCTCCTAGTATTGGCAATGATGGCATCGCATAGCAAAAGGAGAGGAAATAGCTTCTGAAAAATACTGTCATTCCAGAAGCTGTAAACTGGCTGGTAAATATTTTAAAGTATACTTTTATCTGATTTTTGCATGACTTTGTTTTTAACTAAATGTAACTAGCATCTTTTACTGAGTGTGTAGACTAACAGATACCTTCCCTTATCAGGTACCAGGTCATCAGTACACCAACTGACATTTTCATGGTGATGGAATATGTTTCAGGAGGAGAACTGTTTGATTATATCTGTAAAAATGGAAGGGTAAGAAGTAGTCCAACTCTACAAATCAATGACTTGCATTCTGTTATTGCTTTTGCAACGTTCCCGTGTCACCTGACACTGAGGGGACAGACAGGTTCTTTTTGGGGATCCTTGGCAGAATGAGGTAATTAAAGCTTTATTTCTTAACAGGATGTTATGATTAGTGTAGCACAGAACTTATGATTAGAGTGGTACAGGATTTCTACAAGCAGAATCAATGTAGTACAACTTATAAGTAGTGTAATACAGAATTTATTATTCAATTTATGATTTCTATTCACCTAGACCCTCAGCAGGTCAGGTCAAATGTTAATACATGGTTTGCTGTGTCAATGTAACATTCACAATCTAGACTCAAAAATTGTACGAAAGAATATGACTTGTTCTCTTGATCCTGGGAGGAAGCAGGGGACAGTGGAGGTGTCCCTAGCCATGGGGGGGTCACAGGTCTCACTGTCCAGCAGTGGTTCTGGTCCAGGTTCCCACTTAGGACTTGTAACTGCTTGATTGGATGGACAGTGCTCTGGTGCTGTTATGCTTCCCTGTTCTGTGAGGGGTCATCAACACCATCTGGCTGGCTGGGTGCCTGGGACCTTCAAGGCTGGTAAGGAAAGGAGTGATCAGCCTGGCACCCAGGAACCTGGAGGCCGGTAGGGAGGGGAAGAATAAATCTGTTTGGTTTGTCTACTTGGTTCACAGGACCTTCAGGGCTGATAATGAGGGAAAGAGCACAAATATGTGGCTCTTTTGGTCACAGAATGGCTGCTTTCCTCATAAAATGGTGTTAGCTGTGCTAACCACATTATTGGGGGCTGGGAGCAGGGGGTACTGGTCACACCCTGTTAAACAAAGGTGTTTTTTTTAGGTATTCAGCATTAATTTTGCTGTTTGTAATTCAAATATATTATGACTACATCTTGTTCTGAAAGTAAAAATGATTATATGTTAACATGTTTCAGATCTTCATGTATGACTTTGTCATAGCATTTTTCCTCTCCACTGATAGGTTAATTTACAATTACAGGGTACAAACTTGATGGATATGTACCCAGCTGGAGTAGCTGGAAATTACTTTTTCAGTATAACCCATTATTGGAAAGCTACCATTATTGGAAAGTTACTGTTGTGCCCTTCTTACCCTCTTCTACTAGTAGAACAGTTTCTGTGAAAGCTCTGAAGTTGCTTTTGACAAACCCTCTACATAGCCAGGATACTTTAAGTTAGTTGTTAGAACAAACTTTGGCATGGATTAGTGCATGTTAGTAAGAAATCCCAACTAAGTCTGCTGTTTAGGGCTAGCTGCTAGTAGCATAAATAGCATCTAAAATTTATCACTTCTATGCCATGTGTCAGCAGCTTTTGTCAAGTCTTATGCTGTGCTTAAATGTCAAGGTTCATTGATATTTCAATTATGTGAAGTTAATGTTTGGGTGCTAATGTTTCTGCTTACTGAGTGTGTAACATCTGTCTAACCAATTTGAAAAGAGTGCTTAAGAAATTTCAGTGACTTTCTTAGTCGGTGGGTATGTCTTGTTTTATTCGTTTTAGAGTTTACATCATTTTGTTTGTACCAGACCTATGAAGCTTTCTGCTACAAGTTCTGATAATCCATTGTATAGAGTATCAAAACTGTAAATGATAACTTTAGGTCATGGGAAAATCGGCTTTAATTCATATAAATGAAAAGCAAGTTATCTTCCTCTGTCTCAATTGTTTAAAACCTTTGTCTGTCTTAGCTTGATGAGAAGGAAAGTAGACGTCTGTTCCAGCAAATCCTTTCTGGCGTGGACTACTGTCACAGGCATATGGTAGTACATAGAGATCTGAAGCCTGAGAATGTGCTGCTTGATGCACATATGAATGCCAAGATAGCTGACTTTGGTAAGCATTCCTATTTCATATCTGATTGCATTTCTGGTATTATTTAGATGCTGTTAATTACTATGGGAAATATTTAATAAAATGTGTATACTTGAATATCCTGGTGATGGAACACAATACAAGAACCTCAAGAGTATGAACGTAAAGCAAAATTATGTTCTTCCACATATGTAGAGCTTGTTTTCCTCTCAGTCTTTCTTTTCAAGTGTTTTCTGTGATTTGGTGAAATTGTGAACTGATTTCTTTGGTTTTCTTAAGGATATTTTCTTTGAAATGCTGAACAGACTTAGTTCCTGACCTTTCTGCTTTGAAATTCATTCCTATTGCCTGCTTCACCATCTGTAAAATGTAGATGCTTAGCTCTCTTGGAAGTACAATGCAAGGGCAGTTCATCATGTTGAAGACCCACATTGCTATAGTAAAATACACTAGTCCTCCTATTAAACTACTCTAAAGTTCACTTTAAAAACTCCAAAGATGTGATTGAAGAAAAATGTAATTAAAGCATAAAAGTAAAATAAGAACAGTTAATCTTGCAAGCTCCTGTGCTTTTCTGCTATATAGCTGCCTGACTAATCAGAAAGCTTAATTGTTTATACTAGGTGTTTGTGACACAGCTGCTGAGAAGATTGGCAGCTAGTTCTTGGAACTATCTGAATCAGAAAATCAGGAATCACTAAATAAGCATAGTAAGGTATCCATGCTGCTGTATCATCATGATGTATCTCTTGTAGGTGTAGTGGGTAATACCTGCGCTTGTAAACGACATCGAGGTCTCTGATGAAAGGTGCTAAGTAATGCTGAGTATTCTAAGGATATTTTAAAAGTATGGTGTTCAAGTGTGTGGGCACTGGGCATTGTATTGATTCCTTGTATTAATTTATTGGGTGTAGAAAATGTCTTGGGTGAAATGGCTTATGCAGTGAAGAAATGAAATACAGTAACTTACAAAAATATCTTCCTGTAACTTAAAAATCAGCAAAGCTGTAGCACTCAGTTGATCTTGACTAGTGTATTAAACAAAAGCTTAATAAAAGGTTTTGTGTATTGGAATATGAAAGCTAGCCAAACTGTACTCTTTCATCTTCTCCTTCCCTCTGTAAAAGAGCATAATTCCTTTTCTGAGACTGAGTTCTCTGGCTTATGCTAGTCTTGGTCATGCAGCCTCCACTGAGGAAAGTAGAAGGTATTTTCCACAGCTTTTCTAGAAGTGATAGTTCTTTAGTGATAGTAGACTGTACTGAGGGCTGGTGAATGAAGATGGCCTAGTTCTAAAGTACACTTGAATTACTGACAGAATATCTAAAATCAAACTGCTGAACTGCGGTGATTCAGGGGCCAGCTGAGCAATGTAAGTGTTTAAATTGTGATGAAGTCATGTGTACTTGCCAGTTTCCTTACTCTGTATAACCTCTCACAGAGTTTTAGGCAATTCTGTGGTAGAATCTTCCACTTTGGCATTTAGAAGCAAATGTGGTTTTTCAGACTTCCTTGTTAATGACCAAAATCCTATCTTGTTGTGCTGCTGTATCTCCTTTAAAGCAACTTTGTTCTCTTATCATGCGTATATCATCTAAATTGGACTGAATTTTGTCTTGCAATGAATGTGTTCTCAAACATTTCTAGGTTGTATGCAATAATGGATCGATGTTACTCAAATTTCTGGTAAACTAAATGGAGGATTATGTGGCATGCTTATATAAAAAAATTAATAATTTGAAACAATGTTATGTCTTTACTAAGATAAACTTGTTAATTTTCTAATTTGAATTACTAGTGATTTGTTCTAGGTGGTATATGCAGTGTGAAATAATTTTGCTCCCTGAATTTTTAGTAGTTACTCTTATACGCTTTCAGGTCTGTCAAATATGATGTCAGATGGAGAATTTTTAAGAACAAGCTGTGGTTCCCCTAACTATGCTGCACCAGAAGTAATTTCAGGAAGGTAGTTTCTTTTATATTGGATACATGTGTGCATGTACTTCAGTCATTTTGCTGTTTGCTTCTAAAGGCTGCAAAACTAGTGCACTTGACAAGCTTTATGCTGAGAAACTGTGGGCTGAACTTTTATTTGTCTTGATAATTTTTCATGAGTGTTTAAGGCTTCTACGAACTAGCTTTGAATAGTTCCTGTAAGGTAGAGGTGATGTATAATGCCCTAAATCCAGTGTGTACAAAGTGCCTGAATTGGTTTAAAAATCTCACTTACAGCTCAGATCTTGGAAGTAGAAGTACAGATAGAAATACAGGCGAAGTCTGCTGTAAAGTTGAGTAGCAGAGAAATATCTGTTGCAGAGTAGATACTTGATATGAAGGTAAATTCCCCTTTTTTTCTTTGGACTCAATGATTGTCAAACCTGCTGCTTTCAGCTACCTACCCTAATATTACCTCGTGCTCATTGAAGGCCAAATGTATGTTTTATTCAGGCAGTAGCAAAGAATACAACTCCATATAATCTTTGCAGCCTCACAGATTTGGGGGATAAATGACTTTGCACAAATTCTGCTAAACCAGTGCTAACAATGCGTAACATGGATTTTCTTAGTGGTAGATGCGAGTTTCTTTGAGTTTGCCATTGTCTTAAATTGCATTTGTTGATTATTGTTATACAATAGAGAGGAAAACTACATACTTGTGCCCTATTATATATTTGAAGGGGAAGAACAGTAAAGTTTAAGGGAGGCATGGAATAGAACTGAAATGTTATAGTAGTTGCAGATTAGTTGTCCCAAGTTCATTTAACTACTGGGGTACAATGTCAGAAAGTAGTGGAAAAAAGTGTATTTAAATGTATTAAAAACAAATCACTAATAATTAACTTTTTCCCAGATTATATGCAGGTCCAGAGGTAGATATTTGGAGCAGTGGGGTTATTCTCTATGCTTTGTTATGTGGAACACTTCCATTTGATGATGATCATGTGCCAACCCTTTTCAAGAAGATATGTGATGGTATCTTTTATACTCCTCAGTACCTGAATCCATCTGTAATTAGTCTTTTGAAGCACATGCTGCAAGTGGATCCAATGAAGAGAGCAACAATCAGAGACATAAGGTAAAACACTAATGGATGTCTGATCAGAGGATGATGGAATGATAATCTCAGTGCACAGAACAAAGAAACCATCCATACAGCTTGTCCACATTTTATAGACTGAGATGAAAAATTCAACTTCTGATGGTTTTGCTTTAGCCCTGATGGTTCTGATCTCTGGTGGCCGTTGAAGTATCTACTGGAGGTCATGGAAAACCAATTATACATAGTACATATAGAAATTCTGAGAAACTCTAGGTTTAAGACTGCTATAACAAAG
>KZ506287.1:189025-236338 GCA_002844005.1 Limosa lapponica baueri | reverse complement strand
TAAGGTCTCCCCGGAGCCTTCTCTTTTCCAGGCTGAACAACCCCACCTGGACCCATTCCAACAGGTCCATGTCCCTCCTGTGCTGAGGACTCCAGAGCTGGATGCAGTACTCCAGGTGGGGTCTCACTGGAGCGTAGTAGAGGGGGAGAATCACCTCCCTTGACCTGCTGGCCAGCTTGTTTTGATGGAGCCAAGGATGCGGTTGGCTTTCTGGGCTGCCAGCGCACACTGCCAGCTCATGTCCACCTTTTCATCCACGTTTTCATCCACTGGCAGCCCCAAGTCCTTCTCAACAGGGCAGCTCTCAATCCCTTCATCCCCCAGCCTGTATTGATACTGGGGGTTGCCCCAACCCAAGTGGACAAAATTGCACTTGGTCTTGTTGAACTTCATGAAGTTCACACAGGTCCACTTCCCAAGCTTGTCTGTGTTGCTCTGGATGGCATCCTGTGCCTCGATTGCGTCAACTGCTCTATGCAGTTTGGTGTTGTCTGCAAACTTGCTGAGAGCACACTCGATCCCACTATGTCATGATGAAGATATTAAACAGTACCGGTCCAAATATGGACCCCTGAGGGACACCATTTGTCACCAGTCTCTGTCCGGATATTGAACCATTGACCACCACTCTCTGTGTGCAAGCATCCAACTAATTCCTCATCCACCAAACAGTCCACTCATCAAATCCATATCTCTGCAATTTACAGAGAAGGATGTTTTGTGGGACTGTGTCAAAGGCCTTACAGAAGTGCAGCTAGATACATCCATAGCTGTTCCCTTGTCCACTGATGATGTCACTCCATCAGGGAAGGCCGGTAGGTTGATCAGGCAGGATTTGCCCTTGGTGAAGGCATGCTGGCTGTCAAGATGTGAATCTGTGTTTGCTCAAGGTCTCTTCACAATGTAAAGAGAAGGAGGTATTAGCATAATTCAGCTCATTTAAGAGCTTAAATTGCAATTTGCAGGCTCCTGTTGCTCACTGATAACTCTAGATACGTTATGCAGGTACCAGGACCATTTTGTGGAGCTCTTGCCTTGCTGAACAGGGTGGCTGAGGACAAGCTGGGAGAGTGCTGGCTGGCCACAGCCCTGGCAAGGGCCGCTCTGTAAGACGTAGAGTAACGCTGCCCGGGAACGTTGCCCGGCGCTGTGACTGAGCCGCTGCCGCCACGAGGCTACAGGGTGACGAGAGTCTTTGTGTAGGTGCTTGAGGCCAGGCAGCTGAACTGAGGTGGGATGGATGGGGCCAAACTCCTAGCACCTGTTTGGAGAACAGGGATGGCTTGTGTGTTATCTGTCTTTGGGTTTAAGTTTAGAGGGTCGATTCCTTCTATGCAGGAAGTACAATTTGCAGAACTTCCTAAGTGAAAAGCTATTGTATTCACTGGACATGTGCTATGTAGTGTTTTTCATGTGAATGCTTTGAAAATGTGTCTGTTTACTTAAAAATGCTCTCATATTTAAATATGTAGGGTATGTTACTGGAATTGAAGCTGCATGAAAGAAAATGCATTCTTAGGTAAAGATTTCATCAGTATATATCAATTTTTATTTATATATTAATATCCGTATATAGAGGAGTCGTGCCTGACATTTATTCTTTTCTATCCTTCTAATGCATGTGAAGTTATAGAAAATAATGTATACTTGCCTCTGATTTTTATATTTCATTTAAAAAATTTTTTTATTTTCTTCTTAGTAATCAGTAAGGCAGGACTTCGTAGTTTCTGAATTTTTACATTGCTAGCTGCTTCTACTTAATTCCTAGCACTTTTCCCAGGCAGCTTTTGTTTATGACCAATAGAATATTTGCATCTAATCCCAGAAAAAATCTGTAGTACTACTTCAGAACCTGTAAGGAACTGCATAACATAATGGGCTGTAAATAAATAATATAAAAATATAAATATTGTCATTTTATTACTTTTATTTTTGTTACTTAAGACAATGTTTTACATTTAATTTTTATCACTCATCATAGCTGTGCTTTTACAATTAATTAAAAATGTGAAAGCACATGTGCTGGCATATTTCTAGCCTTGTAAATTATACACAAGTGTACAGCAGAGTGCACCTGGTGCATTTTCATTTCCTCTGAGTGTTGTGTTGAGATTAAGTGCTCCACTGCGAGTTTCTCTCGCAATTGGCTTGTTTGTTTTCAGAGCTGATCCCTGAAACTGTCTTCATTGCTCTTCTCTTGCTGCCTGTTACTGTTATAAACTGCCTCGGATGGGGATCAGCTTTTAATGTAATAGACATGGTGGCAGCTAAGCCAGCACTATTGCCATCCTGCAGAAACCAGTTTCTGCTGGCAGGTCTGTACTGGTAGGTGGCGGCTAGAGATAAATGGAAATACTTTAATGCAAAAGTTAAACTATCTACAGGTTAAAGAACGTTTTTCTGACGAGCGAAGAGATTTTTCCCATAACTTCAGTTAGACATTCTAATAATGCAGCTTTTAAATGTAGAGAATCCTATTATTTCTATACATAGTGTAATACAATTTAGCAAAATCTAGTGATTTACACTAATAATCTAAGCAGTTTTTACAGAGAAATACATCCTGGGGCCTTTCCACATCCTTTGCTTGACAGACAGTGGCAAGAGTTGCTCTACTGAAGTACTGCTGTCACAGTGTCCAGGATTCCCTATATTAATGACATCTATTGTGACTTAGATATTGTAAAATATGATCGTACATAATTTTTTTAAAGTTACAGTTCTGTGTTTTTATTTATTGTCCAGATCTACTGTAAAATACACTTAGCTGCTTTTACTTGAATAATAAAACCTTTGTATTTAGAAATTATTTTTTCATAATACTGTTTCTCTTCCTAGGGGAGGCTGCAGGGAAAAAAATAAAGTGGTTCCCTAATATAATACCTTTGTCCAGTTGCTCCTAAACAAAGCCTAGTTATTGTTGCTGATGAAGATAATATTCCCCTCCACACCCTTTGTTTTAACCATCTTTATGGCTCATGGAATTTAATTCTGAAACAGTAATTTGGTATTCCTTGCATGATCTTCACTGAACATGATGTGCACCTGTTGTCCATATCTTCTTCTGAAGTTAACTTCTACTGAAGTTAAGGGATGGTCATAATTGCTCATTAGCATTTGTTTCAGGAGTTTTCTAAAGAAGTAGGATATGGCAGTGTGTTTTGTTACAGACATCTTGGTTTATATACGTATGTCAATTTGTTTTCTTGTTCCCTAAATGGTATTTGTCCACATTTTATGACGTATCATGAAAGTACACTTAAACTTGTAAGGATGCTTGGCACTAAAGCCTCAGAATAAAAACTCTTTAGGAGCAATGTCTTGATCAGTCAGGTCTTTTGAAGGATTAGTTTAAATAGCGAGTGAGGAAAATGAAGAGCAGTACATTCTCCTTTTTCTTCCTGGAAGTATTTGGTGTTATAGGACTGCTAATTGTTTAAGAGCTGATTTCACAGCATAATGTACTACCATGAGAAATAGTACTTGTAGGGTCTTGTAGACTACCATGTGGTCATCAAATTAATAAAAAATTAATTTATTGTGGATCTTAACTTCCTCTACTGCTTTTTGTTATGTTGATTTATTTATGTGGGAGTTAACTATTTAGTCATTTTGTAGAAAATTGCTAAATTATGTCAGGGCTGAGTTAATTGAAAGCATGGTATGCATGCTACCTAGCTTTGGCTGTCAAGTCAAAGGCTGCAGTTCCATCACTGTTTAAGTCGATTTCAGTCGGGGTCAATGTGACCCAACTCTCCTGGTGTCTCATTTCCACCTCTTTGCAGTGGTCCCATTTCTTTGCTTTACCCTGGAGGGAGACAGCTTGGAGTACCAGTTCGTCACAGGACTGGAGAACAAGCCAGCTGAAAAGCAGCCTCTTTCTGGTTGCTGGTTCTGATCTGGTTCACAAATGCTTTTGCCAAAATAGGCAGGAGAATGGGCATTTGAATAAGTGGCCAAACAGCAAGCAAAGTGGAGACAAGTTCTTTTATTTATGTGGTATTGTCATCTAGTTGTTGCCTGCCTGTTATTGTTACTGTATTGCACTGATAATTTGAAATGGATGTCTGTGAACGCGTTTCCATACGCAGGCCAGACATTTCAGTTTTTACACTTTGAAAATGACTCATCTCCTTGAGAATGAGTCTAATTTTTCACTCACTTTATCACTGAATAAATTACTCTTACTCGGCTCGTAAGGGACTGTGCTGTGTTACATGCAGGGCAGTTGCTTTCTCTAGTTTTAGCAGTACATAACTGAAATGCACTTTTTTTATGGGGGGTAGGTGCCAAGAGAGTCATTACACAACAAAATTGTTAATATATTGCCGAATACTTCTGGTAAACTGCGTGACATGTATGATGCAGGGTGGACTTTGTACGTTTTTCTTCCTGCAATCATTTGTGTGATGAGTGCAGTGCTTTCATTCCAATCTCAACAGAAGAATCACAGTATTTTTAATATCATGCTCAATTTTGTAATACAGTGTTTAATTGCCATAAGTCGAAGGTTTTAGACAAAGAACCATACTTTTCTACCTCTGGATGGTGCCTGTTACACTAATACCACATAGTGACAGAGATAATGCTTCCATCCCCTCTTCTGTGCTTTCTGAAAAACAATCATAGAAATTTTGTTTCTGTGAAGAACTGAAATTTGCTATTTTGAAGCCAGTTTAAACTGATAATTTTTACAGGCTGCCTGTCTTAGTGTGTATTGGACATGTTTTCTTGCCAGTGTCTGGAGTTTTACTGGCTCTAGCAACCAAATGGAAAATCTTAAAAATCATTGTTTTGCATTTGACCTGTCAGCTGGTAATAGAAACTACTATAATAGACTGTGGCTTAAGCTTTTTGTCTTCTGCAAAAATTAAGAAATAACAGTTAGGACAAAATGCAGTTCATAGCTGTAGATTATTTATTTTTTTTTTAAATAGGTTCTTTGGATGAGAGATGTTGGTGATGAATAATGGCTTGTACTCAGCTGGCTCCACAGTCCTATTTTATTGTTAAAAATGGAAGATGCCTGTTAAATATGTTAAATAGCATAGACTTACTGAAAGGAGTTCTGCAGCCTAGACTTCTTTGTAGGAAGTTGTATTTGTCTGGAAGCTTTAATACCAGTTTTTGTCTTCCTGGCAATTGGCTCTTGTGAGGATGATAAATTCACTCTCCGTGGATTTGGATGTTGACATAGTTGTTTTTAATTGTCTTTAATCTAGTCTGTCAATGAAACTCTTCTGTTTGTCAGGAGGTTAACCCTCCCTGGTATTACTCATGCACGACTTATTTTCCTGGACATATTATTTGAAGTATTGCATGCTCTAAAATAGAATTGTAGTTTAGTGAAGTATTTCAGCTTTCAGTCTTCAAAGAGCATTTCTGATCTGAATTTGATTAATATCTATTAAGACTTCAAAAAGGACTTAAATAAGGACTTAATAAAGAAAAGGTTTGTGTAAAGCATTCTGAGGAGTAGGATCACATGTTAAGATTGAAATAAAAATTTTCCAATATAGAAAATAAGTTTTGTTTTAGTCAGCCCTTGCGAGACAATCTTTCTCTCACTGCCAAATTGAAAAATCTGTTTGTAGAGCTTTCTGTATGAAGGTGGTAGGAAGCTATTTGCTAAAGATGCCATTTTTTTTTAATAATGCATTCAGTTTCATGACTATCACAACGTTTGTCTTGTGTCCTAAAGTAAGGACTGTGAACTTCTGCAACATCCAAACATATGCTCGAGATGTTAAAGTTTAGCTATCATGTGAAACCATTACAATAGACCAGTATCACTGTGGCCTCAATAAAGTTGTCTTCTTGGTGTTCCTGTAACCAAAAGTAAGACTTACTGGGGAGCTGCTTGGTGTTTTAAAACGGGGTAGTGTTTGCACAGGTCATAACCTGAATTAGACTGTTGACTTGATTTAAGAAGCAAAGCTTTCATACTGGTGCAAAGCAGGGGCAATAAAGTAGATCTGAGGTGAGGAGAGTGCAGAGCGACTTTTGAAAATTCACTTGGAATGACTCTAAAACTTTATATTAAGACATTTGTATTTGCCTTTCAAAAAATGTGGCAGAATTCCAATACTTCTGTATTGTGGGTGGAATTTAATGAATGCTTTATTTTAGTAGCTGATTTCTTTTGTGGGATTCAAAGTGAGAAAGGAATTCCAAGCAATACTGGAAAAAATTTTAGAAGTGTTGTTGACATACAGAATGAAAGAAGTGAATACTAAAATTAGAATAACAAATATTAAAATGTCCTAATTAATTTACAGAATAAATTGCTGTCATAAAACCTAAGGAAGTTTTATGTAAATTACTAGTATAAACAACTATTATGTGGAGCATTGCATAAGTATGGGAGAAATCTTCAACCTGGCTTTTTTTTCTGGGCAATTTATAGTTTTTGAATGTATTTTAAGTGATTGTGAGAGTGCCAAAGTTATTTTTGTCATCACATTCTGATATTAAATTGAGATTAAGAGAGAGAGAAGTTTTAAATGTTGAGTAAAGCTGAAAAAGAACCCGCCAAGATGAGTATGTTTCATTGACACTCTTAACAGTTCGTGGGTGGTAGCTTTCGTTAAATTCTGGAAGAGGATTTGAAGAGAGTTAATGAGGCTTTTGCAAGTCAGACTTAATTATGTTTATCTAACCAGTGGGATCAACCTGATGTTTAAAGAAAGAAGATAGTAAGGCATACACGTTAAAGGGCTTATTTTTACAATTAATTGAGATGTGGATCCTGTCTCCAGATGCAACACTGAAGCTATCAAACTCTGATTGCTTCCCTTTTTTTTTTCTTTTAATTTTCTCCAGAAGAAGGGATCTTCCAGTTCACAGATGCATTACAGCTGTGTGTATTATTGCAACAAACTAGTGGCTGTTGTTCTATTGCCTTCTCTGAAATTGTGTTGTAAATCTATGGGTACTTCAATAGAAAGGGAGTCCTTCCAGAACTCAAAATATTCTTTGTAGATGTTCCCTGCTAGGTAAGGTGTAGGATTAGAGTCATAAAAGAAGAGGAAGAATTGATTTCAGAAGTTAGGATTCAGGAGCATAGGATGCCGTGGACTAAATAGCTTAAGTATTCCTATGCATCAATTAAATAAAAAAAATCTGAAATATTAATCTCATGCTGTGCTATGGGAGAAATTGGAGGAGACAGTTCAACCAGTTCTTGCTGTCACTCTTTCGATAGGCACTATTACGTGTATGGCAGCAAAATCACCCTGCCGACACAGATCATCAGTCTGAGTCTACTGGGAACTTGCAAGGTTGGTTATCAGTAGGAACACAGCAGCGTTGTCAGTGACTGCCTAGCTCTGTCACGGAAATGGGAGCACAGACTTGCCTCATCAGTCCCTTTACAGAACATTTTTGCCCAGTGTCATGAGGCTCACCACTCCTTGTCTCCGCAGAGGTGGTAGTGAGAATTCCCACTCTTCTTGCCACTTTTATGTGTGTGATTTGCATGTTAGTCATCTTGGGATTTACAAGTGTCTGATGCATTCCTTTAGTCCTGGATGGTGATATCCAGTCTCTATACAATCCGTGTATGTGTGTATTATGCCCTTGTAGGTTGATGGTACTGTTTATTACACATCTGTATTTCCCTTGTTTCAGAAGATTTGGTGGCTTTTGCTGACTAGTACTTGCATTGGTACTTTATAGTCATTTTACATCAATACTTTGTAATTATTTTAGCTATATGGGGAGGTTTATAGGGTAACTGCCTACTTATTGCTACTTTAATGAAAAAAGAATTCAAATTGCACTTTAAGTCTCAAAATGCCATAAAGAATTACGTGTTTCCTCTGTCTTTCTCTGTTTTTTTGTATAACTTCTGTCATTATTACTCTGTGATGTTGCCATCAGAAAATATTGTAAAGAGACCAGAAGTAGTATATGGAAAGAAAATGAAGGGGAATTACATTATTCAGAACAGACTACAAGAGAATGTCAACTAGATGGAATGGAACTGCTCAGAATAGAATGTGAGCAGACTATTGCTTTTTGTGTATCATCTCTCCAAAAATGCTTTGCCCGATTAATACACTGCCTTTGAGCATCATATTTTGGCAATAAGCCATTTTGAGAAAGATAGAGAAATACTGGTATCTAAATCCCAGAGACATTTTGGTGCTTTTTTGGATGCGGTTGACAGCTTTTGTCTTCTTGCCCTGGATGCTATGACTGATTTCTGGGAACCAGTAGGATCATAACATGAAGTAAGAGAGAGAGAGCTGTCAGCCATCTGTGGACAAGTAATTAAAAAGTTAAAAGGATTAAATGCCCACTCAACTAGGAAGAAAACAGATGGTACTAGCCCTTTCTAAAGACAAGCTGAACAAATAATTCTCAAGACCGGAATCTGACCTCAAAATTGCTTCAAATACAGCATAACAGTTTTTCTTCTACATTTTTACTTCCTGCTGTGTTGAGAGGAACTACTGTTGAAACTGTTTTGAGGAGATGAAGCTTTGTATTTAAAACTTAATTTCAGCAATAAAAATACAGTGCTTCACTGTGAATACTTAAAATATTACAACTATTGCAATATCTGATACTTGATTTATATTAATTTGCAGCTTTTGTTTACAATACTAAAATAGTGAATTGGTTTTACTGAAATTATACAATTACTTCTCTTTTGAAACTTTTAAGCTTATGATGGTCTGTTCTTATTACTTACATTGCTTCCTCTGTGTATTAACACTGCCTTTTTAAATAGAAAATGATTGTTCTATGTTTTTAAGACAAACAGGTATGTTATATAATTTGGAACTACAGATACTGGAGAAACACAGGTAGAAGGCTTGTCTATCTGTAAAGAAGTTCTCAAATATTGTGCATTGTGTGGTGAATTCAGGGCTTTCATAGTGCATCACACACCTCTCTATGTTCTAGTTTGCAATTACTTGACAGTTTCATCTTAATAGAGTACAGGTAGAGGTAGCTTATTTCTTTTGACTGCTCCTTAAGGTCAAACATTTACCTGTGCTTTAGTTTTTAACTTTCACATGGTAAAAATACAGATATTTCTCCCTGTAGTCTATCTGTTAGTATTTCTATAGTTAATCAGGTATGCAGTTGGAGACAGTAGGGTCTTGTGGTCTTCATGGCAAAACTAAACCAGCAAAAACACCACTTAATTGAAGGAAGCATAATAAATTCTTCCAATTCTGTTCCTTCACTCTGAGTAATATCCTGGTGTCTAAGTGAACAGCTTGTAGAGAAAACTACTATTAACCATTCTCGCTTAAAAGTTACACTACAAAGTTCTCAATACGACCACAAATAATTAAAATTAGCCTGAACTTTTCAAATAAAATTACAGTTATTTTGACTCTTTGGAGCATTTTTGTAGGATCATTTGCAAAGTTAAGGAAATCTCTGTTATTAGCAGTGTATTTTTTTTTGAGCTTCTGACAGTCTTAATGATGTAATCTAATTACATGTAAGTAGATTCCTCTGTGTTATACAACTTGTATATCAGATCCATGTTTTCAGGGAAAAAATATGAAGTAGCAGCGCCAGGTCTAGGGGAGATTCTACTGCAAGGCTAGAAACAAAACTGTAGAGCTCCCAGTTTCTAGAATTTGGCTTGTGATTGGCATGTTTAACTAAGGCTTCATTTAGTAGTAAGGAACTTGTTTGGGTTTTTCCTGAATATAAAGATATTTTTTTTTTAAAGAAAAATATGTGCTTGGGTCTTTCTTCAACCAGAGCTTCTCAATCAGCTGTACAATTATGTATTAGTCACAGCTGAAGTAATTATTTCATGTTTGAAGAATAAACACAACCGTATGTGCATACACGCTTTCCAAAGCTCTCCTGGAGGACAAAGCCCTGAAATCATGCCCACTGGTAGCACCAGTGTACAAGGCACAGGAACAAAAGTGATCTTCAATTAGCAGCAAGAGAATTGATTGGCACACAAATGTGTTGCATTAGTCTTGAATATTTTCTTGTCTCCTTTCAGATAAGTGCAGTATCTGAGTGGAGTGGACCGTGAATTAGTGATTAACTAGATTGTAAAGAAAGGTGTAAAATATGTCAAAGGCAGCAGGGCCCTTGGCTCACAATTCAGTATAAAATGTGTTTGTGAAAGACATCATATGGCAGACTGTCAAGTGTAGGCACTGTTCACTCCCCATTGTTATCTAGTACTCTGTTGCATTAACTCCTTTGCCATTTGTCATTAAAATTTTTTACTGCAGTATATTCCATTCCTGGGTCTCAATAAAATAATAGTGAAGTAGTGGTGAGTGATTGTACGTGAGGAAATTAAATGTTATTCCCATGTGAGAGAGGTTGTCTCTGTCAGAGACAGTACCAGAATCCTGATTTTGTGGCTTTCACTTCTGGGTAATAACAAGATCATCTTTCTCCAGTATTGGATTTCGTACTCTTTCTTTGGCAAAGGTAGTTTCAAAACTGTATTTGCCCAATAGATGCAATGATAAAAAGTGTCCATGTTTATACATGTGGCTGAAATAAAAATTGGGGAAATGGTGAGTGGAACTTACGTAGAAAACCTGATCTTGTAGTTTAGTGTCATGATAGGTGGTAGTTGCTTTTGGCATGTGATTAAATAGTATTTCCCATCTGTTCTTCTGTGGAAGTTTTTCAGTGAGATAAGTCTCTTTGAAATATTTGTGTAGCTATTTATTTTTGTGGCGTATTCAACTGACTGACTTGTAACAGCACTTTCTATTTGCTGGAAATAGGAAAAGATTCAGCTGTATAAATCAGTCTTATTTTCACTATATGCACTACTAGTGTCCAGGTATCAATAACCTGATATTGAGGGGTCTGATACGTGCAAGAATAATAACAGAGATGAATACTTAACACTTTGAAGTGATCTGCTTTAGCTATGTGCGTGCTGTTTTACCCCATGGTCAATTCAATGTCATTTACCTACTTAAAGGGCGGTTACAGCAAGTTTGTTTGTGTTTCTCTTCCCTTTACTGCGGGCCAGGAACATGTATATGGTCAGGAGCCACTGAAGAATTGTCATGCACTTCTTTACCTGTGGTGATTAGTGTGGCTATACCTAAATTAGACTGTTAAATGAAAATGTTTTATTGGAAGTTTTAGTAAACAGTAAAGCAGTGGTTTTCATT
Organism: Limosa lapponica baueri; assembly: GCA_002844005.1. Lineage (NCBI taxonomy): Eukaryota > Metazoa > Chordata > Aves > Charadriiformes > Scolopacidae > Limosa > Limosa lapponica. The sequence goes on along the minus strand of KZ506287.1, from coordinate 225,203 downwards.
TTCTCCCTGCATAATCAGAAGTAACATATGAGACTTTATTTACTGCTATAATAGCTATGCTTTTAAGCTGCAGTAATGATTCATCAATAGTGTCAGAATTGTCTGCAATAAAAAAATAAATAAATTGTAGAGTTCCCAAGACTTCAAACATTTACTATTGTACATTTACTATTTTACTTCAGGTGTTTAAAGACCTACCAATCTTGTGAATGTTACCAGTGAGGTTCAACGTGCTGAATGGCACTAACTATGGAGAAGATTTTTCTGTGCGCACTTAAGCAAACAATTTCCTTTTGCCTGGTCCTACACACTGATTGTCTCTAGATGCTTCTGTAAAGTGCCGTAAACCTCCCTCCCCACCCCCAGCAGATGAAGTATTTTACTGTAAAAATGTGGCTGGGTTAGAGGCCACTGAACTTACTAAACACAAAAAAGATGTTACATTCATTCTCCTTTATTCTTTTTAGTTTCCTCCTTCATCTGTTCTTTGAATCTTTTCCCCCACAGTCCCACCCAGTGTCATCTCCCAACTTAAAAAGGGAAGTCCGTTCCTGTAATCAACTTCTGCTTTGCTTTTCATTTCTATTTCATTTTTATGTATTTTGTATAATTACTGATTAGTGTTCTTTTTCTCTAGCTTCCACCAGAGTCTGAATTTGACCCTACACTAGATTAAAATTTTTCTAGCTGGTGTTTCTGGTAGCCACAGACCATTCACATTTATTATCCTCTTTGATATGATATGAGTATTTGACAATTAGCCGTATTCTTTTTGAAACATTGATTTCCTCTTCCCTTCCTTAGCTCTTTCTGTGTTTTTCCCCATCCTCCTGCAACATCTGATTGTAGGAGTGTCCCTCCAAGTCTCTAGGAATTCCCAGGAGTTATATTGCCTTATCCATTCTCCTGACATCGTGCTCTGCCTCTGTCCTGCAGGCCTGTCTCATTTTGTCTGAGTCTGATGCCATCTCATCTCCTAAGTATATCTTCCTTCAGGTATTTTCAGTGTCAGTCTGAGCCCTGTCCCAATCTGTTCCTGAAGCATCAACTGTGGCAAGCCCGTCGGAGTAAAGCTACAGGACTCTAGATCCTGCATGATCTGCAGTGGTGGTTTTTAGCATTATATATATGTGTATGATTAAAAAACTGATCTCTGTGTAACTTGAACAGGGTTTGGTGATTATTTTTTTTGTTTGTTCGGTGTTTGTGTTTGTTTCATTTGTTTTGTGTTGGTTGGTTGTTTCTTTTTTTTACCAGAAGTCTCCAATTCAATATTTTTTGTGGAAATATAAATTTGTTTTAATAATTTTGTTAAAGAGTTCAAGAGATCCTGTTTTCCCAGAAATGGTGTTGAAAAAGTGGAGTGTAAGCATGAGATGTTTGTTTCAAAAGTTTAGCAAGCTGTAGTAAAATGTGCCAAGTCTGTATAGCTCCCAGATGGTCAGTAGCACGTCTGAAGAGTGCAGTTTCAGTACTTTAGGGGAGCTATGGGATTTCATATGCTGTTAAATAAAAATTGGCAAGATCCATCAAATAGTCTACAGTGAAGCCATCCCAGATGTATCCAGTTCTTAATAATTTATTCCTTTTTATGGCATTGCAATAAAGAAGATACAATTATAATTAAGTTCTGGTTATAATTGTATGATTTTTTTGTAGTGAGCTGTACTATTTTACTGAGATCACTTGGGTATATAAAATTAAGTATACTGTATCTCTATGGGGGTTGGACTAGATGATCTCCAGAGGTCCCTTCCAACTCCATATCATTCTGTGATTCTATTCTCACATAAATAGTAATTCTGTGCTTCAAAGTATGATAGTCTTTTCTTGAAATGCTTTAGATTACTGCAGTTTAGATACTTAGTTACAATATACAGATTAGGGCTTTACTTTTGCTGGAAATACTAATGTGATATTCTATAAAATTGAGATATGCCTATTGTTAATATTCTGTGACTTCTTTACTGCTACATTAGATACGTTTTTATAGTAATCCCAGACATCTAAAAATTAATGGGTCTATTTGTTGTAAGAATATATTTTACTTAAGTTTTATTTTCATTTAGCCAAGAGATAATCATATTTCCTCTTGAATCATGTATCACTGAGGTTGCTGTTGCCTTAATATCATATAATCCTAAGGAATCTTAGGAGATTTCCTGCTCCAGCTCCTGCTCAAAGCAAGGTCAACTAGAGCAAGTTGCTCAGGATGTTGTCCAGTTGAGATTTGGATGTCTCCAATGATGGAGTTCTGTTTAAAAAGAATTTCCTGTGTGTCAGTTTGTGCCTATTGCTTCATGTCCTGTCACTGGGCACGACTGAGAAGAGTCTGGTTCTTTACTCCCTGCCCCCCTTCCAAATTGGTTATTTTTACACTTTGATAAGGTTGCCCTTGAGCTTTTTCTTCTCCATGCTGCTTAGTCCCGTTACTCTCAACCTCTCCTTAGATAACAGATGCTCCAAGCCGTTAATTATCTCTGTGGCCCATTGCTGGACTCACTCCAGTGTGTCTGTGTCTCTGTCATACTGGGCAGCCCAGAACTGGACCCAGCACTCCAGATGTGATCTCATCAGAGCTGAGATGGACCTGCTGGTGATGATAAGATAGACCAAGATGCTGTTGGGCTTCTTCCCCGCAAGAGCACATTGGTGGCTTGTATTCAACTTCTTGTCCCCCACTGCCTCCAGGTCTCTTATCTGCAAAGCTGCTTTCCAGTCAGTAGGCCCCCAGCCAACTGATGTTTAAGATTAATCTCCACTTTGATAAATTTCAGGTGTTTCTGAAGAAAGTTTATAGCATTGGCACCAGTTAACGGATCTGCGATTTTTGAGTCTCATTCTTGTTTCTGAGATGTTATTTTTTGATACAATTTTTTTTTAATTTTTGAAGTGCTAGGTTTCACATCCCTTTTTGTGAAGGGACATAAGATTCGGACACGTGTTGCTGTGCATCAGCTGTGCCATAACATGTGCTCTGAACACTGAATTTCACTGAATTTTTTTTAGAGTTGGAAGGGACCATATAGATCATCTAGTCCAACTCCCCTGCTGAAGCAGGATTGCTTAGAGAATGTTACTCAGGACTGCATCCAGGCGGGTCTTGAAAATCTCCAAAGAAGGGGACTCCACAACCTCCCTGGGCAGCCTGTTCCAGGGCTCTGTCACCCTCACCGTGAAGAAGTTCTTTCTCATATTCGAGTGGAACCTCTTATGTTCCAACTTGTGCCTGTTGCCCCTCATCCTGTCACTGGGAACCACTGAGAAGAGTCTGGCTCCCTCCTCCTTCAACCCACCCTTGAGATACTTATAGGCATTGATAAGGTCTCCCCTCAGCCTTCTCTTCTCCAGACTAAAGAGTCCCTCAGCTCTCTCAGCCTTTCAACACGTGTGCTTGGTTTCTGTATCAGGTATATGGGAAAAAGTTCAGGTGAGACCTCAGTGGAAAAACATTATGCTATGATTTGTTACTATATTTTTGCCAGCCATAACATGGCAGTGTTTGCAGCTCAGCTGATCCATACAAGTTTGTTACCTGCTAGTCACTCAACTGTATGTGAGCTTATTTACTTCCTAAGGAAAGAAATGGGAATAGCAAATGGAATGCTCATTAAAGCTGGGTTGATTAAACTCAAAGCAAATGTCATATTTATATTGAAGTTTTCCTTTTCAAAACTAGTTCTCCCTCCTAATGATGGTAAGGGTACCATACAGTTCAGCTCAAAAAAAGATGCTGAGAGACACTAAAATGATTTATTTTTTAATTATTTATTTTACAGCACTACCCCTGTGCTAGCTCACTTCTTATTTCAGCCAAGGTTTATAGTTTTCATAAAACATTTACTGGAACATTGACTTTACAACTGTATTATATTGCCAGGCAACTTTTTCAGTAAGGTGTTTGATTTTTAATACAGTATATAATGTTTTCCTTCAAAAAAAATTAGGTAGAAAGTTCTTTGATTAATGGACTATCTTTATAGAAAGTAATTTTTTCCCAAATTTGCATTACTAGAGCAAGAACCACAGCTCAGTTTCTCTTAATAAGAACAGTGTCCTTAGTTTTTCCTGCAACAGGAATGGAAACATCTTTTTTTCTGAGTATTTAAGAGAATAGAACAGTCATGTTTTATCAGACTTTCTTCTTCAGGAAATACATGCACTGAAAAGATCGATATTTCACAGCCGTGTGTGTATCTCCACGCTGTAAACTGGTAGTCAACAGTCAATCTCTGAGCAGGCAGTTCAGCATGTACCTGCAGACAAATGTTCCTTCTCCAACCCTTCTCTGGGGTGTTTTTGATCCGGGGAAGTGATGCCGACATTCTGCCATCGCTCCTCTTGGACGACACTTTCTGAGGCTCACAGGCAGAGTTGAGTAACTTACTGTTCATACACACAACATGTGCAGCACGGCATTTCTGTGAATGGACAACCTCTTTTCCCTTTATTCATCTTTATTCTGTTGGCAGACTGTTGATGACTTGGCAGCAAAACCCAGCAGGATTTGGGGGAATATTTGCTTGTACTTGGCGCTCCCGTCAGAGGAAGCCTGTTCTTGCTATGAGTTTTTGTCCCATTCAGATGGACACTTTGATCATTGATGTTTCCTCCACAGAAGTAAAAACGAAGATCTCTGAAATGCAGCTTTTATCTAGTATCTTTCTATTTGCAGAATGCCAGTGCTGTTCCTCCTTTTCTAGTTACTGATGTTACTGTATTTGCTCTGTTTTCCAAAATCGTCCTTTTCTAAACTTTTTTGCCTCACTCACCATACTGTGCCTTGCTGCATAGCCAGGACACCACGTAACTGGGCTGAGGACATCCCTTACTCAGGTAGATTTTATTGTGCTAGGTCTCGAACCAAACTGTGATCTTCTACTCGAAAGGTAGTTCTTGCTAACTAAATGACAGCTTAAAGCTTCTGCTGACATATGTAGAAAATGCGGTGATGTTTCCTTTAGTGTGAAGACCTGACCATGGGGAATGAACTGAGATCACAACTGCACAACTGGTGGCTAAACTTTGAGAAAATGTGAAAATTTATTGAAACATCCTTTGCTTAGCACTCAAATTAAACAACATACTTATCAGTGTCATTTGCAAACTAATGATACCTGAATCACAATGAGGGTTTGACTTCAGTTGCATTGCTTATCCAATCTATTTTTCTATTCCCAATTGGTTCAGAAAATTCAGAACTTTCAGAAGTCTTCATGTGACTGCTCTGGAAAACCTGGAGGCATAATACAAGCCAGAGGACTGAAAAATGGGGAAGAGAGAGGGAAGGAAGAATGGGGAGTATGAAAAGATAAAAACTGTTTCCATATGAAGTGCATGGGAAAATATTTTAGTGTGTGTATCTATCAAGAGTAACTGCTTTCATACTTTCATAGTGAAATTAATATAAATATAAGAGTTCCTACACAGTTCTGTAACAAAGGTGGATATGGAAACAGATTCAAAGAAGTTGTGGCACCCCACAGACTCGTTAATGTCAATCTGAGGCCAGTTTTAGGGCCGGAAGCCTGCACTCCTGTAACTGTGTCTTATGGTGCTGTTGCAGTTCTTCAGTATGGTTCAAAACCCTCGTATGTGTTTGTCCAAGTTCTCCCTCTTTGTCCAAGACAGAGACCTACTTTTTATTGGTGTTGTTTGGTCAATTCTTCTGCAAGATATTATGAAGGTACTGTATAGCTTCCCGAAGTTGAGTGATTTCAGCATATCTGTTTACTTTCAGCTTCTTTCTTATATTTATATACTGACGTTACTCAGATGTCCTTGAGATCTTACAGTATAGAAATGCAGGAGAGTAACTCTTTATGTTTCAGCCTTTTTAGGCTGAAAAGAAATCTTCAGTTATGACTGTAGCAAGGCATGTTGGGCTCAGATCGTATTTCTTTATGCCTGACTAAGGATGATTTTGACAACGAGGGGATTGGACTCAGTTCAAGTTTTAAGTTGATACTTGGCTGTAGGTTTCCTGTGTTGATGTGTAAATTCACTTAAAGCTGGTCGTACTTGCCATCCATTTGGTCAGAAGAACAAATAGCCAGTTCCTGAAAACAGTTCAACATGTCTTACAGGGAAGTGGTTAGAAAAATCATTAATGCTAATGAGATGCCATGGCACTTTATTTAGGACAATGCCAGGATATAAATAGAAATATCCAGTATCTTTAAATATAGTGAGACTGTAATATTGTTTTAACTACAGGTACCGAGAAGCTATTCACAAGTGGGATGAAGCACTTCAATTAACTCCAGAGGATGCTACACTTTATGAGATGAAATCACAGGTAAAGCATTACAATTATTTATCAGTTTAGAAATTAAAAAAGCAAACATTGTGCTTGTGAACAGATGAAGTGCAACATTGTGTAGTTGTGTGCATAAACTACAGCACAATTTAGGTTTTTCATTTTTCCCAACACAACAGGGAATCTTTTACCAGAGATTAAAGTAATCCTGTTATTCCAGAAAATCACAATAAACATCTTTGCTAAGACATGAATTAGGATGTTATTATGTGGAAAAAGCAACTGAAATATTAAAAAATTTTATTGGGAGGAGCAAGGAGAGCCTTACTGTGGTAAATTAGCAAATATGACCATTAAAAATCTGCCTGCTCTTACTAAAGATTTGGCTTAGTACTATTAACTTTAAACAGGGATACTGTACAAAAAAGATACATCCAATCTGTTTTCATATTAAGTATTACAGAGATAAATTAGTCTTGTAAAAGACCATTAAACAGGGTATACTTAAGATGTCAGTTTCATCTCAGCCTTTATTTTAAAGCTATTTTGAGGAAAAGGGCTTGCAGCAATCAATGCCTCACTAAAGTTAGGAGATCAGATTGTAATTTCTATGTGTCTTTGCATGGCTTAGATGGCAAAAGTGCCAGAATCCATTATTTTGTTTGGATTGGGAAGCTTTTGTCTCCATCTCTTCAGATTTTAATTTGGATTGAGGATGAGAACAAGAAATGGATGGTTTCTTTCAACCAGCTGAACAGATTAGAATGGGAAAATTTTTTTTCGGAAGGCAGCTACTCAAAATATGGCTGAAAAATACATTGTTTGGAGAAAGGAAAAGAGAAAGTAAAATCATGGAACTTCAGTGAAAGTGGTGTGTAACTTTTAGGAATCTTGCTATATTGTTTAGTTTTGAAATCTTTGTTGTTACTGTAATTCTTTTCTTGTATAAAGAACAAAACACCACCCCCACCCTGCAAAAAAACCCTCCACAAAACCCAACACAAAACAACCCCCCCAAAGCCCCCTGCTCTTTTTTTTTTCCCGGATGCTATCACATCTCCTCACAGTCATGTTGTCTGTGAAGTAAAGAAAGTTTGATTCTTCAAAAGAATTAATTGAATAATCATAAACTCATTTCAATACAGTGATGCTGAAGGAGGCTTTTATTTTACATAGCTGCAGAAGGCTTAGATCTTACTTGATTTTGCATTTAGTTTGAGAAATACTTTATGGCTGTAAAGGTTTTTCTTCCTGAATTATTTTGGGAGAAGTATATTGTTGGATTGCTTTGTCAACATGTCGTATGTATATAAGGGATCCAGATAGACTGTCCTAGAAAAAATTTGGTGAGGGGTGTGTGAGTATTTATTTGTGTTTGGATGCCTTTACATCAATGCTAGCTTAAATGAAAAAAAAGCACCTCTCCTATGAGGACAGGCTGAGAGAGTTGGGGTTGTTCAGCCCAGAGAAGGGAAGGCTCCAGGGAGACCTTATAGCGGCCTTCTAGTATCTGAAGGGGGCCTACAGGAGAGATGGGGAGTGACTCTTTGCAAGGGCATGTAGTGATGGGATGAGGGGTAACAGCTTCAAACAGAAAGAAGGTAGGTTTAGATTAGACTTCAGGAAGAAATTTTTCACTGTGAGGGTGGTGAGACACTGGAACAGGTTGCCCAGGGAACTTGTGGATGCCCCATCCCTGGAAGTGTTCAAGGCCAGGCTGGATGGGGCTTTGAGCAGCTTGGTCTAGTGGGAGGTGTCCCTGCCCATGGCAAGGGGCGTTGGAACTCGAGGATTTTTAAGTCCCTTCCAGCCCAAACCATTCTATGATCTCCTAGCCCTATAGTATCCTGACAACTTCCAAAAATGGGTGGCTGGGGAGGAATCATATAAATACTACAAGCGTGTAGCAGTACTTCCTCCATTATACTTTTCCCAGCCTGCTGCAAGCTTTGGCCCTGTGTTTAGAAGTGCTTGAAAGATTTTTCTTCAGGTTTCTCTCATTGCTTTCTGCTCTCATGTAAATTTTTAGCATCTCCAGAGTTTTGTCCCAAGGACCTCCGAATCTTAATTAATGCACTATTGGAAGAAACAGAATAATATAATTCTACTTTAATTAGCAGCTTTACAAGTTGCTGTAAAGGTTTTTAACTTACGTATCTGTTAATTTGTAAGTTTAATTTTTAAATCCACTAATAAAGAAATGTTTTAAGATGTGAAAATGGTATAGGTGCTATAATTTTTTTTTTTTTACTGTGTATATATATTGAACTTCAAGGTTGGAAAGAAATGGTTCATTTCTGTGATCCTGGCTCCTTAACACAGGATGTTTTGGAAGTAGCCTTTATTTTGCAATTAGAATTACTTCTTTTTGACTTTAAGTCAAGAGAAAGCTGTTGAAAAGTACAGGTATGCTCAGTGGGACAAATCAGTGAATAGCTCTCTTGTAACAGTTCTTCACTGTGGTCTTACGTGAATGCAGGAATTAAGCTAGCTCTCCAAAAGTACTCTATTTAATTGAAATTATCCTAAAATTAAGTATTTTTACAGTGGAAATAACAGGAGTACAGGGTTAGCTTACCAGGATCTGAACTGTGATGCAGAGAGTTATGCAAATGGCTTCTTACTACAGAATCCTTCAATCGGTGCTCCAGCTGCAGTACCTGGTCCTGAGGGGTGCTTGCTTACCTGACACCCCAGCCCCTGTGTTTCAGCTAGATGGCAAAGGTGAGTTGGAGGAATAAGGCACACGGCTTTCCTGCTGACCAGGGGAACCTGGGAAACCAGCTGTGTGCCACTGATTCGTCTTGTCAAATGTCTTTGCTTGTCTGATGATACTGTTGGAGAGTAATGAAGGCTGAAAGAAGAGAGAAACCCAGGCATTTGCTTCTTGTCTGGAAGAGGAGAGCAGTTGTGCTGTTTCTCTTTGGTTTGACTTTCTGATATTGCATAACACTTCGTTACACTGTGAATGAGAACACGTGAAAAGTCTATGTACAAAATAGGCATTTATAAAATTATTTCCTGACTCTTTTTAACACAGCCTCTAATATTTAAATGGGTAACATCTCTTTAGTACATACAAGTAATTATTACAGATGTTTTTTGCAGTATGACTTGTGCTTACTGGAAGCTGATTAGTATAATGTGTAATTTGATACCTTTCTACTTTTAAAGACACTAATGTGAGCTGTACAAATCTGTTTTTGCCAAAATAGGAATATGTAATTCATTCCAAAAATATTGTGGTTAATATTTTAATGATACTGTCTTAGAGCTGACTGTATTATTCCAGTCCAGCATACCAGCACAAATACTGCAGCTATTATTGTGTAGCTAAATGAGAAAGTTTTGGTGGCTCAATTGTACACCAACTCCAGCAAGGGCTTGACCAGCATTGGGTCTGTGACAATTTGCCTGTCTTGGTATGTGAGTCACATATTAGAGGAGATGATTCATGTTAAGAATGACTTTGTGCGATATGCAAAGATTCTTTATGGTCTATACTAATTTTTTTTTTCAGTGAGGAAAGGTCTCCTCATGAAGTAATTTCTTTTGAGAATTAACATTGCATGGAGTGTCTTGCACGTGGTTGAATTTCTGTATACCCGGTTACATTTATTAAGATAATCTTGTGTTGGGTTGTATAGCAGCTTCCCAGTTTGTTAGTATATCCTTTCTCAGCAGCAAACTTAACATTTTAAATACCCTGTTGCTTAATATGCAGCTCAGATAAATATGCTAATGACACAGTAGGAATCTGTAAATATTTATGGTAAGTTCTTAAAGATTGGTATTTTAACAGATGTAGGACAAATGTCTTTCAGTATTTCTGAAGAGCAGAAATAGTGTTTAAAGTTCCCAGTTGTCAATGACACTTGCAGGAAGCATGTTTCCAGGAAAACATATGGGAATTGTGGAATTGCTCAACTGCTTCAACGTTGATGAGACGTTTTTCTGTTGCTCTCAGCTACTCTTTGATCCATTTAAAAACAGATTATTATGATGTATGGAGAGGTTAGGGGTGCACTTAAACAGTTCCTTGCATGCAAGATATTTCAGTGTATATACTTGATATACAAGTATATATAATATATATAATAGAAATTACTAGCCTGAACTGCTCCTGCATTGCAGGAACAGTGACTAGCAAGTAAATGTTAATGCAAGAAGGTCATTTCTGTGATTTTGTTTCAAAAAAACCAAACAACAAACCCTTTAAGAAAGCAACCAACAGCCTAGTGTTGATTCTAGTGCTGGATAAGTAGCATCGTAAGTAAATTCAAAGGAGTCTATGAAGACTACCTATATTAATGCAGTCACTCGGACCGCTTGAAATTCTTTGTGGGCAAAGTTTCTGAGACACCGACTGGATTATTTTATTGCTGCTTTGAATTACAAAGGTGGAGGAACAGGCTTTGAGAAGTTCTCTGATTTTGGGTCTGAAGGTTTGTGTGCTGAACTACGTAGGACTCTTTCTTGGGTGCAGGGAGGTATCAAAGGACTTATTACATTGCTATATATAACAGAGTCTCTTGGGCATCAGGCACTCTGCTATTCTGCACCACTCCTGAAAATTTAGCTGGTTCGTGTTGCTCATCCAGTGGTACTTCTTCCACCTCAGAGCTCAGATAGCATTGTCAAACACATGGTGCAAGTATGACAGGGTTCCTGTAGTACACAATACAATTGTTTATAGGTGTTTATAGAAACAAGTAAATACAAATGTAAACAAACAGGTTTATCTCCATTTAATAAGCTTTTTGGATGTTTGCTGTCAGCTGTCTGAGGATCTAGTTTCTGTGGAACCCTGCATCCTCAGTTTCTCAATTTGCATTCATTGGACAGGATGGGATTTCAGTTGCCTGTCTCTTTTTTTTTTCTTTTTTTTTTTTTTTTAATAGGCCAAACCCCATCATAGTCTTATCATACCCATATTCAAATCATTCAATTTCCCTATCTTGAACTCAGTGAAGAAATAGTATCAACTTCCACCCATCCCTTTTCCTGCTTAGGAAAGGATAAGGTTCCAAAGGCATAACCAAACTGACAATCTCAAGTTTAGGTTATAAAAAAATCACCTAATAATTGTTGGTAATATTTAAATGTTCATTTGTTTTTTTAAAGTGGGATGTAATATGAAGAGTTTACCATCAAAACATTGATGTAAACTCCGGACAGCTATGTGGCAAAAAGCATTGCCATGTGGTACAGCAGTAATTGCTTTACAGCATGGATAAATGCAAAATGCTTATGGGTAGGAAGAATTTTATTCATCAGTGTTTTGAAATGGGTTTCTGGATAGAAGAAGGAATTGGGTCAGTTTCACTGGACTTGGAATGTATCTATATGTAGTGATTCAGCTTCAAGCCAGTGAGCTCATCTAAAACCAGGACTTACTCAGATTCATAACACTTCCAAAATATTGTGGGTAGGACAGGATGGGTCATTCTCCTGCCTAGATTTTTAATACTTGGTCAGTCTCCTGATGGTAGTTGCTATGTTTAATTGTTTTTTTGCCACTGAGTTCTTCTAATTCTTCTCATCTGTCTCTTTTTAAAAAAAAAAATAAAATCAAAACGAAACAAAACAAACTAGATCTGTTAAATTAAGTCATTGTAGTGACATGGATGTTCATTGTTTTAATACATGTGATAATGGTAAATCTATGTTGGAATAAATTCAGTTCTGAAAATCCACCTACTGAACATCTTTGTAAGAAATTTCCCTGTAGTCATTTTTTTATATCTGCATGCATGAGAGTCTTGTGATGCTTTTTCTGTTTTGTAAGATTATTTTTTTTCTAATTGTTAGATTGCTTTTAAGAATGTTTTCTAATGAAGTGTTATCATTATAATTGGAAAATAAATCAAATATGCAATGAGATTGCTTAACTGTGAACCTTGAGTGCCATCCTACTAATGAAGTTTACAAAAGAAATTTCATCCGAGAAGTTCATTTGAGAGCAACAGGAAAAGAATAGAATCTTAGTGTATCAGCTCTTAAGCAAACACACATATTCACTCCTTTACCTTAAGTGATTCTGGCAAAATAGCCCTTTTCTGTCATAGCTTGCTTCAGAATAGATTAAAGACCTATTTTGCTGGTAGGATTGTCTCTTTTATGAGGGTTTTCCCCGGCATATTTTTAATATCTTTATGCTCTCAAATGCAAGGTTATATTTGTCCATTTTTCTGCATGTGTGGCCATCTGAAGACATAAGTTGATGCTAAAACATTGAGGAAGAGGCATTTAAATGGACTTTTCAGTGATACATAATTCATCTGTGAAGCATCATTTTATTTGTCTAGTCATTGAAAAATAGCCAAATGCATCTGAATTAGTTTCTCCAGAAAGTAAGCATTGTTACATGCTTGCTTACTTACTTACAAATGTTACATGTGAGTATGCTGCTTTATTATAATGGTTTGTGACCTTTGTAGAATAATGCTTGCTTGTTCTGCTTTTACTAGTAACCTGAATGTTTTGCAGGAAGTAACTAGCAGAGGGTGATAATTATCTTTGCTGTCAAAAAAAACCCCTACCAAAACCACATTGAAATTAATGTGAATGTAACTTGAATGAAAAGAAATGGCACAAAGTTACTGATGAAGTAACATAATTGTGTGCAGGTCTGGATTGATGTTGATGGTGGCTTGCAGTTCAGAGTCAATTGTACTGGAGTAGTCCATAAAGGATTAAAAGAGGGTCAAGCGTTTGTTGTATTAAGTACAATAGAGCTCCCAACAAGAAATGCTCCCTGCACAGAGTTCATTTTATTCTTTTGAAGAGAACATGCTTATTTTGGAGGGAGCCTTTGGGGGTGTATTCTGTTTATTCTGTTTTCTACAGAATAACTATTTCAAAACAGTGACTGAATTTAAATGTCTTAGATGTAAAAAAACTTATAAAGAGAATAAATGACTGTGATAATGCAATAAAATTGAGCAAAAGTAAGAGTAGCTGCAAGCATTCTGCTCAAATTGGGCATAGGACTGCTGCTGGCTTCCAGGTTCGTGTTTCATTCACACCTCTGAATGAAGAGATAATACTTTCCTGCTCAGCTCAAGTATTTCAAGCATATGAGCAGAAATAAAGAAGACCTAGGGGCACCTTTGTAAGAAGAAGAAAAATAGACCATTGTGTTGACGCCATGTTGGAGCAAATAAAAGAAGAGTCAGTTATTCAAAAAGAGGTAAATAAAAGGAAAAAAACAATATTGATTCTTAAAATGAGAGTAGAAAATCAAGTTGTGTACAGTAGAAAGTGGGAGCAAGGCTTTGAACAGGACATTGATTGTCTAACTTTTTATTAAGTCAAATGGACTTTGGTTTACTGTGGTGTGACACATAGGGATCAAGAAAACCGACAGTAAAGAGAACATAACAAAGGCAATAAAAAACAGTTTTGCAGGTAGCAAAATAACCTTGCTTTTATACAAGGCATAAGTGTAGACTAAATTTATGTGAAGGAAGAGAAAATTAAAAATGATACTGTTGTGGTAATAGAAGCACTGCAGATAAACGGAAGTAAGATGATTTGGGAAGGAGTCAAGGAGTTCAGTTCTAGATGTGTTTAAACTAGCGATGAGTTATGCAAGAAGATCTGAAATGTGGTGAAAGTATTTCAGAGTAGCTGCATCCTTGAAAATAAGCCTCACATCTTGCATTGCCATGCAGAACTCAGGATTATTATTCTACATTATTCAAGTATGTATAAGTACCAAAGTATATGTTGTGCAGGAAATGCTGTCTGTGGGATTAGCAGTTCAGGATGAGAAATCCATGTTTTGGCGAAGGCCACCAGTATCATTCCCATGATCTACTACCTGCCTTCCGCCTTTTTTGGACACACCCTGTCTAGGGGGCACGTGTGTGAGGAATGAGAATAAGCCTGCAGGTCCTTACCATATTAGTGGGGTGGAGACCACACTAGAATGTGTGTTACGGGGGGGATGGTGCGTGACGTGACTTCATGTTGAGCAAGTGACAGCGAGTTGTATGACTAAGGGGGCTACAACACACGTGGTTCCTGTCTGGCTTTGACTTCTCTGTGTGGGCTGCCCCTGTAAAAGGACTTAATGCCCCTTGTCAAAGCTGTGCAGAAGGAAACTTCACGCTGGCAGTGTTTTTTATTCCTTTTTCACTGTGACTTTCCAGATGTAGAATAACTGAGTGTTTGCAGGTTCAATTTTCAATAATATGATCACATGCAGAGTAACCCCAGGTAAGGCTGCACACATTCAGGTCTGCCTTTGCATGTTCATTTTGACCGTCTCTTCACCTGCAAACAAAAGGGTAGGAAAACAGTGTGCAGTAATAAGTTTATTCTTTTATAATGACTGACAAGTATAGCTTGGTCATTTTTTTAAAAGCTGAGAAAAGCACCTGTGCTGCATAAAATGCATATACGTTCCAGTTTGTGTTTGTTTGAATGTGCCTTGAGAAACTGATGGTGTAGTTACCGGGAGCACAGGAATTACCGCCATGGTCTGGAAGAGCATTTTTAAAGCAGCTGTCTAAATTAGGACACACAATGGTCAAAAATAAAAGCAAGTGGAATAATTATCTTTTATTGGTGAAGTCACAATTCAGTAAGCAAAGCAGTAAATTCATTAAAAGCTGCAAAAGATTTCTTAAATAATTATGTAGATGTTTGGGAATTGTGTTGCAGTAGAAAGTACTGGTAGGAAATACAGAATGCTCAGGATACATTAAAATGTTCAGGTGAGTGTTTACTTGGATTTGTTTTCTTTTATGAGAACAAACATTAAGAGATAGATGTAAAAGCTACTTGACATGCAGAATCACTTAATGTTTGTAGGGTATATACCTATCCACCTCTAACAGTTTGATTCAGTTCACAGATCTGCTGCAGATAAGAGACACTGTGCAGAAAACCACAGTGAACTGAAAGTTTTGGAAAAACACATAGAACTGTTGAGAGGAAAAAAAACAAAACAAAACAAAAAATGATATGACATACAACTGTGCGTTGTTTTTTAAATATTTTTAGGTACTTCTGAATTCCATTGTACAGTCTATTAGATGGAATTAAAGAGATGATCTTAAAGGTCCCTTCCAACCTAGGCGATTCTGTGACTAGTCTTTAGAAAAAAAAATATTAAAATAGCAGGAGTATGGATCTAAAGGGTTTATTGGCAGCTATAGTTCCTCCATATCTTGGGTACAGAGATTGTAGTAAAGACTGTAGTAAAGTGGTTTTTTTTTTTTAAACTGTACTCATCCCAGTGCTTTGGAAGTGCTTTATGTTAATAAATACTCATGATTATTGCATTTGAATCCTGAATCCACACTTATATTTTTCTATTTAATATATCATAGAACAGTAAGGTTAAGTAAATGCTTTTTGCACTGCAGTAGTAGTCTAATATGTTCTAATATTATTCATCATGCTTGCGGGTCATTTGGGATGAAAGTGGTTTCCCACATATGAGTCTTACTCGTGTGGTTTTCATTCTCATCATGCTGTAGGAATGCAGTTGTCATTTGTTTCTTACACTGGTATCTATCACCATAGCATGTGGGTGTCTGAAATCATGATCTCAGAGTGATGCAGGTCTTCAGGTAATGTGCCAGTCTCGTGGTGGTCTTGGAAAAATACAGCAAGGTATTGAGGTTTGAGCCATGTTATGTATTGTCAAGTATGATTTATAGACTTAGTTATGGAGATTCAGTGCAAGGAATAGAATACTGTGGTGACAGGCTGACACTAAGCTGTACTGCTGAGTAAAAGAGATTTCCACATTTGGAAACCACTTTTTTTTTTTCATTTTTAATGTAGGTGACTTCATGTCTAAGTTAGGTTTTGCTATTGCGGAATGCTTACTCTCCAAATACAATAGTAGTTTTTCAGGGCTGTTTCCATGCTGAATTACTGGGATTGTTTCTATAGTTATATCATGCACACTGCTACTGAATTTATTAGATTCCAGTCCTCTATTAAAAAGAAAAAAATATAACCCAGGAATTTTTCAACAATACTTGCTTATTTATTGTTTTTTAATTTCTCTCTGTGGGCTATGGAATGAGCTTGGGTGACTTTCTGTGATTAGACAGCTAACCTGTAAACTAGAAAAAACTAGGTGAAATGAACCTGTCCTTAGTTATTGAAATAATGGTGTTTGCCTGAGTAATCCCAGAAGACTTAAATCTGTTTTCAGTTTTGCTTATTCCTATTCCTCTTATTTTTCTTTTTCTGTCATAGGTCCTGATGTCCTTACATGAAATGTTCCCAGCAGTGCATGCAGCAGAAATGGCTGTCCAGAGAGACCCACGTTCCTGGGATGCCTGGCAGACTTTGGGACGTGCCCAGCTTGGATTGGGAGAGATAGCACTGGTAGGAAAATGGACAACATTGATAGGCTAAACTTGTAAAACTACATCCTCTGAATTACGTGTGAGAGAATGAAAGTACAGAAATACCAAGATAACTGAATATCCATATGTAACCTGAAAGTAAGCAAGGGAAAAGGTTGTAGTTATTTATCTCCAGTATTCCCTCCACTTTGTTGTTTTTCAGAAATGCTTCCTGTGTGGTTTTGTTGCTGGGCTATTGGAAGATCTGCCTAGCTCAAAGCCTTTTGTGTTACATACTATATTTATGTGGTGGCTTTATGCAATGTAATAATTATGTTGACATAACTGCACATACTACATTCTGGGTACTGTACTGCTACAGAGCAACTCGCCACAGTTCCAAGATGAGGTGCTGTGAAGTCCCAATTGATATTCAGGCTCAGTTTTATACATGCCTGTTAATAAAATTCCATTACCTTGTTTTCCCTATTTCCTATGCTCCTGCTTCAGGTGCAGCAAATCATGTGTGCTCATTCATGCTTCCGTCTTGCTCCTTCACCCCAAATGGAGACTGAAGCTGCTCCTTTTCTTAGTAAGACAGCAAAAAGGCTGGGAAGCTCTGCAGCAGCTGGAGTACATCTTTTCTGTAGCTGCAGCTGTCTTGGCTACACGAAGTGATGCAAAGGGAGACTCTTCCCTCTGCCTATAGCCTATACCATTGTAAATAATGTAACATACGTAGTATAAAAGTTTTCTGCTAGTTAGTGTGGAAACATACTGAGTGGACTTTTTAATTCAGACATGTTCAGAAAGATCCATTTAGAAAAGTAATTAATTGTGAGCTCTCAGATAAAAAAAAAAAAAGGATACTGTTTTTATTTTATTCCTAGTGTGTTTTTGCAAAGTTACAATGTTTGGACCGAAAATTTTCAAGAACAAAAAAATACCTTATGATTTTTTGAGGGAGGCTAATAGATCATGCAAACCCAGTTTCTTTTTAAAATATAGTAAGGAGCAGAATTAAAAAACAAAAACCAAAACAACCAAAAAAACCCCACCAAGTGATGAGAATAATGTAAGAGAAACTGTGTGTTACATATGTGTAGTGTGCTACCTTATGTTGGTGCAGTATCATAATATGAAATATTTAATATAAATCCATGAATATCTGCATCACATCACATAACAGATGACATTCCATTGCTTTTGCAGTGTAGAAGATAAGAGTAGATGGTGTGTCCTGTCTGGATCTACATTATATTAATTTTGTTTTACTTCAGAGTAGCACTTCAGGCGCTTTCTTGGAGTGCATTGTCAAGCTTAATCAGAAAGGGATGTAGTTTATGTAGTCTGAGACTGTTCCATTACGCAAACCAAAGCATTTTAGGTGGGAACAATCAGGTTTGCATCACAGCACGTTATTCGTCTGAAACAAAACACTACTATATGTGCTGCTGTAATTGTTATACTGACCTTACAGTCTGTGAAGAGAGAGGGAGGAGGGGTTATCACCTGGTAGTTTCCCCTCTGAATGTTTTTGTCTGTCTCTGTTTGAGCAGAGAGCTCAGGGGTGGGAAGGTGGTGTCTCCAGTGCTTCAGTACTGGGCGTTTCTGCTTTTTTGCCTTTCTGTCTTTGAGGCATATTGTTCTCATTTACAAAGAACTTAGGGACTTAATCTAAAATGCACATAATGTTCATAATTTATTTCTGAACCAAGCAATTTTTAAGGAATCTTAAAAGGTTAAGATTGGTGGGGTCTTAAAACGCTAAATGATTTCATAATTATTGAACCTGTAGAGGCTTCTTGACCAGGTGATCTAAGTCATAATTATGCTTTTTCCATTACCCTTTCATTACCATGATTTTCTAATTTTTCACGGCATTATATTTTTTGCAAAGAAAAGTTAATAAAGCATAATTTTCAGGGCTTTTTAGTCATGTCTGAGATTTGGGAATTACTAGCCTTCTCAGGAGCAGCTTCTTCCGTTTCTTTGTTTCATTTCTCCTCCACCAATGACTGTTTTCACTACCCACATCCTGCCAAACCGTCTGCTGTAAATCTTTTTATTACTTCACAATGAATGATGCGCCTTTTCTTAGGAAAAGCTAATTTACTGTGTTTTAATTTCAAGTTTCCCAGGTCTAAAATACAGCTTTGAAACAGATGTAATTTCTACTATGAGCTGCGTAATCTATTTATTGCAAACAAAGATATTTTGCTTTGGTTTTGTCGAACTTGTGACAGAAAGGGTGAGATAAATTAACCTCTCTTTATTTAGCTTTTACAAAGGCTGTTTGCGTTTTTTCTTAATTTACTGCCTAGGGTAATTCAACAATAATACTTAAATGTGAGGAGGCAGAACTTTATTTCTGTAAAGGCAGAAATTCCTTAAATTCTACAAATCGATTTGCAGTAGTACACCTGAGTAAACTTTGCAATGTGAATGTAGAAACTGTAGAAATGTAATCAGGCTTGCAATATTTATCTCATATAATTGCAAATATTTATTATTACAAATGATGCTTACTGCATTGGTGATGACAACTCAAGCAGTAACAATTTCATGTTGATATCTTCATTAGAGCAGTTCTTCCCATGAGACAGAGTTAGCCCCATGCTTTCATTAAACAACCAACCAACCAAAACAAAAGTAGCATTTGAAAAAAACAAAAAGACCAGCTGAAAGTGACTGAGTCTTGCACCTTGAAAAAATTCGTAAGCCATCAGGTCATGGTCTCGGGCAACCAGCTCCAGGTGGCATTTTTTTCATGCATGAAAATGTCTTCTACTCAGAGGTGATTTTTATTTTCAGTCAAGAAAGCAGAAGGTCAAGCAGGTCTCCAAAAGTTAAAATGACCTACATTTCTAGCAGGGGTACTCAGTTCTTGCAAGCATTTCCCACTGACGTAGCTGGTGCCTTCTGTTAGTTACCCTTGTTAGATGCTCAGAACTTTTGAGACTTTAACCATGATGAGGAAGTCCATCTTCTTGACATTTAGACCTTGTAATTAAAAGTGTTAGCTAAAACAGATGCAGAGTTCGAACTGGGACTGGGGAGAAAGTTGCTTTACCATTTTTAAAAAATTCCTTCTAATAATTTTAGCAGTATAATTTGGAAATAGAGATGTAAATGTTTTCCATCCTCCAGGACTTTCCTGATTTAGAAGTTAAGAGCAGTCATATCACTTCAGGTTTTATTTTCTTGGGCTAAATATGTGAATTTCTAGGATGGGATAGATGTCTTTTTTTGGTTGTTGTTCCCTCAGCCATCCAGGATTATGTCCATGCATGTAGTAGAGCCATAGTGTAGAGATCTCTATGGTAGAGGCATCCTGTAGAAGTGACTTCTGCAGAGCGCGCTGCAGTGCCTTGCAGGCATGTTCACTGAGGTGTAACGGCAGACAGGCAGGAAGCGCTGGGAGGAAAGAGGGCTGGGAAGAGTGAGTTGGTGCAAAATGAGATCTAGGAAATGGGAGTACCTCACCAAAAGGAAGAGGAAGAAGGAAGTACCTCACTAGGAAGTGAGGAAGAGGCTCCTTGAGGAAAAACTTGGTATCAACACAGTGGCTGACGGGAAGTTTTCTGAAACTCGAGTCTGTACAGGGATGTGTATCCGTGCCCAAAGAAACTGAGGAGATCTTTTTCTATCAGTTGCCACAGGCCATTAAGTTCCTGTTCTCTTCTCATACTTCCAGGCTCAGGCACGTGTCCTCTGGCCTCTCGTGCCACCCATCAGGCACTGCAGTCCAGGGAGGACGTCTGCTAAGTCACCCCTGAGGGTGATGCATTTTCATCCACGCTGCATAAATCTTCTGCAGTGGAGAACCTCCAGCACAGGAGAATTAAGCTAGCGCCATGTCACAGATACCTACCAAATAGGAACAAAGACTTTTTAGGGTTTATAACTTGACCAAATTCTAGTAGTTGTAAGGCAAATCACAAGGCAGATGTGACATCTTTCACATCTGGGAAATTTGCCTCCTCTATTTCAAGTCTTTTCTCTAAAACATGAGAGCACCAGAACCTTTGAATAAAATGGTTTTATAAATGTAAGAACTGTGAAATATGAATTGTTCACCCCACTCTTGACGACAGAAGAATTATTTTTGCTGAAATTTCCAGAGAGAAAATTTTTATTGAACAAAATAAATAATCTGAAAAGTTGTATAGAAAAGTTCAGCCTAACAGTTTATAGTTAAAACAGACATTTACCATTCAGATTATATCGTATATAATTATTAGAGTGAACATATCTGAAATAATTGGATTTATTTTTTTGTTTAAAGCAGAGAACTGTAATGAGATGTCTTTAAATATACTAAAATTTCATGAATATTTAAATGCTAAAGGTTTCTGTAAAAATTAGTTATTTATTGTCATGTGAGTAGTGCAAGAAATAAGACTTAAATTCCAGTAAATATTATAGCATCATAGGATAGCTTAGGTTGGAAGGGACCTTAAGAATCATCTAGTTCCAACCCCCCAGCAATAAGCAGGTTTGCATTGCACTAGATCAGGTTGCTGAAAGCCCTGTCTAATCTGATCATGAATGTTTCCAGGGATGGGGCATCTACATCTCTCTGGGCAACCTGGTCCAGTGTCTCACTACCCTCATCATAAAAAAATTCTTCCTTATATCTAGTCTAAATCTGCCCTCTTTTAGTTTAAAGCTATTACCCTTTTCCTATTGCAACAGCCCCTGCTAAAAAGTCTGTCCTTATCTCTCTTATAAGTTCCCTTTAAGTGCTGAAAGATCCTAAAATCTCTCCAGAGCCTTCCTTTTTCCAGGCTGAAAAAAACCAACTCTCTCGGCCTGTTCTCATAGAAGAGGTGCTCCAGTCCTCTGATCCTCTTTGTGGCCCTCCTCTGGTCCCGTTCCAACAGGTCCATGTTCATCCTGTGCTGAGGACTCCAGAGCTGAACGCAGTACTCCAGGTGGGGTCTTACCAGGGCGGAGTAGAGGGGTAGAATCACCTCCCTCAACCTGCTGGCCACATTTCTTTCGATGCAGCCCAGGATGCACTTGGCTTTCTGGGCTGCCAGCGCACATTGATAGCTCAGGTTGAGCTTCTTATCCACCAAGGGCCCCCAGTCCTTCTTCTCCGGGCTGCTCTTAATCCATTTTCCTCCCAGCCTGTATTTGTGCCTGGGATTGCCACGACGCAGGTGCACTTGGCCTGCTTGAACTTCATGAGGTTTGCATGGGCCCACGTCTTCAGCCTGTCCAGGTTCCTCTGGATGGCATCCCTTCCCTCCAGTGTGTTGACCGTGCTACACGGTTTGGTGGTGTTGGCAAACTTGCTGAGGGTGCACTCTATCCCACTGTCCATGCCACCGACAAAGATGTTAAACAGCACTGGTTCCAGTACTTATCCCTGAGGAATGCCACTCGTCACTGGCTTTCACTTGGACATTGAGCCGTTGACCGCAACCCTTAGAAGTGTGGCCATCCAGCCATTTCCTGATTCACCGAGTGGTCCATCCATCAAATCCATGACAATTTAGAGACCACGATGTCATGTGGGACAGTGTCAAACACTTTGCATAAGTCCAGGTAGATGACGTCTGTTGCTCTCCCCTTATCTACCAATGCTGTGGCAACATTGTAGAAGGCCACCAGATTTTTCAGGCATGACTTGCCCTTTTTGAAGCCATTTTGGCTGTCACCGATCACCTCCTTATTTTTCACATGCCTTAGCAGAGATTCCAGGAGGATCTGCTCCATGATCTTGCTGGGCACAGAGGTGAGACTGACTGGTCTGTAGTTCCCCAGGTCTTCCTTTGTTCCTTTTTTGAAAATGGGGGTTATGTTTCCCCTTTTCCCGTCAGTGGGAACTTCACCAGACTGCCACGACTTTTCAAATCTAGTGGCAAGCAGCTTAGCAACTTCATCCGCCAGCTCCCTCAGGACCTGTGGATGGATTTCATCAGGTCCCGTGGACTTATGCACCTTCAGGTTCCTTAGATGGTCTCAAACCTGATCTTCTCCTACAGTGGGCAGTTCTTCATTCTCATAGACCCTGTTTTTGCCTGGTCCTTCAACTCGGGAAGTGTGAGGAGAGGGGTTGACTGTGAAGACCAAGGCAAAAAAGTTCTTGAGAACCTCAGCAATGGTAACAACCTTGTCTGTTGTTACCAATAAAAATCCCATAGTCCTTATGTGCAGGGTCTATAAGACCACAGCTGCCCATTAAAATGAGGCTAGAAATACCAAGTTTATCTAGTGCCACCACATTTTTCTGTAATGCCAGACAGGCAGTTAGAAAAGAAGACTTGTATATCCGTCAGTGGGAGAATTAAAAGTAACACGGTTACTTTCTTTTCTTCTGTCATATTAATGGCTGTGGAAGTAGTTACACTGGCAATATGATATTTTACGTGAATGACTATTCTATATTTTTCAGTATTACATTGCTGCTTTAAAATGAATCCCTCTGATATTTTGCAGCACTTAAAATTTATTTTATTATTGTATTATTATTTTATGATTTATTTATAAAACTGTCACATACAGCATCTTTTTTCTAATAGATTTACAAAGATGACCAGTTTATGCTGTATTGTATGAATCATCTGGGCAGCTTCTAAGCATATTAAATTTGACCTTGTATTTGATTATTGTATTTAATGTTGTTTATTGTGCATGACCATAACTATATAGACAGGTTTTTATTAGGGGGCCTCTTTCATGGGAAGCTTTAAAGCAGATAGTGTTTGTTTACATTTTTGTTTTCAACAGAAATACAAAAAACAAAAGAGCATTTAGTGCTCATTTGTAGCTAATCTAGCCCTGGAAGTGAAAAGCTAGCAAAGTTGCTTAAAACAACACTGTTTTGCAGGAATTAAAGTGCACTCCTTGTCTTTAGAGTTCAGCATGCTCCTACACTTCAGAGCTGGCTGTGGACCAATAATAAAGTATTATGTTTTTTTTCCTGGAACTGAAAGGCTGCCTATTACAACAGCAGTAGTACTGATAGCATAATCAGCATTTCCTGAATCTGATTTGTATCTCCTGTCTGCTGCGTTTACGTCATACAGAGTCCATATATTAATCTGTGCCAGTAGAAGGATGAATTGGCCGTTTCTGCCAATGCAGATGAAATGTTGTGATTTTTCAAATTAATTTGCATGGTGTAAGTATTTATAAATTACAACAGAATATGGAATTTGATGGTATATATGCAAGTTGCTAGACCTCTTCCCAAATATAACCAAAATCCATATCATCACTGTTTTCCCACCCTACAGGAAGGCTTCTGTACGTCGTCACACAACAGTTTGGTCATTCAGGTGGCCACTTCCATAACTGACCATGCAGTCATAAAAGTGAAATAAACACATGCCTCTGTGTACGTACACATAAGTCTGAGTAGGTAAGGTCAGTCTTGACCTTTTCAGAGTTAATGTAACTACCGTACAGTTGTAATTCTTGGTCTAGCATTTTTCCAGTATTGTAGCGATCTCTCCTTACTGCCAATTATCAAATCTGCTGGATTAGGTGGTCATCTTTTTTTATATTTAACAACTTATGTGTTGAGTATTCGTATTTGTGGGACTTTTCCCAATTGAGGTGAAAGACAGGAGAAACAATATCAACTATACTTACTTCTATTAATATTACATCATTTATAAGATTATTGGAGTTCTTTCTTAGAGCAACTCCAACTTGGGAGTTTGTCTACTTTTGCCTGTTTAGGTAAGTATGTTTGCAACCACAAACACGTTACAGAAATTGCTTATCATGGGGCTACGATTGCTGTAGTATTAGGTCTGTTTGTGAAATGACTGCATGCTAATTTAAAAGCAGTAATATTAGTGATACTTCAAATCCCAGTCATCCCTTTTCTGTAGATCTTTAAACCATACCTGTCTGCTTTTGCCTTCCCATACATCTGATGATAGGAGAAAAGTGGGATAGAAAACCATCCAAACAAAAATTATTTTTGCTTTTACCTTTATACATATTTTTTAGGTATGTTTTGTGCACGGTAGTTAGGGGGTGACGCTGCTATTGAACTTACATCTGAGGGAGGATTCTTCTACTAAAAACAGACTGGAGTGAGATCACTTTTGTCTTTGCTTGAATGATGCATGTCATTATTTTTTGTTGTTGTTAATTTCTATGATGAAATATGTAGGCTTTAAAGTTTCTAATCCTTTTTTCTTCCCTGTTCTGTTTATAGGCAATCCGAAGTTTCCAGGTGTCCTTACACATCTTTCCAATGAACCCTGAAGTATGGAAAGAGGACCTTTCCTGGGCAAGAAAACTGCATGAACAGCAGAAGGCAACAAAGACTGAGGCAGTGCAAGCACTGGTAAATGACAAAGAGCTTGCGCAAGGGTCGATCCCAGACTATGACTTTGAAAGTGATGAAATTGTGGCAGTCTGTGCTGCCATCGCAGAGAAGGAGAAGGCTCTTTCAGCAGCTAAAACAGTAGTGATTGTGTCTGCTTCAGGCACAGTGGAGACTGTTACTGAGAAGGAGAATTGTCCTACAACTCCTGATGAAACCCTTTTCATCAGAGCCCGATAGGGCAGCCGTAGGGGTTGCCACGTTTTTAAGAACTGGTGTTATTTATTGTGTTTGGCTTGCTTTGGTTTTGTGTTATAAGCAGTGGGAGGGCCTACAAAATTTGAAGAATTGGAGGTTACTTTTCTTTTGTGAATTGAAAATGCAATGACCAGAGTTGTTGTTCCATCCATATTTTTGGAGAAGAAAGCCAACAGTGAATTCTAAAAATCTTATGCATAAATGTAATGTTAAAATGCATAACTAGGTTCTAACAACTGCTTTCATCTTTATGTATTTCATAATTTTACAAGTTAATGTCTACATTTCCCCAGTAATTAATAAGCTTTTGTTCACACTGTAAAAGAAAAACTTTGGGTTTTTTTAAATCTATTTCAATCCTTATTCAATAACGTTATTTATCTTCCAGTTAAAGTGTAAACTGTTGTCTGTTATCAGAAGTCTTTGTTTTCATCAAGATTACTTTTTCTATGAGGAAGTTTCCTGTAAAGCAGA
This sequence comes from Limosa lapponica baueri, assembly GCA_002844005.1. Lineage (NCBI taxonomy): Eukaryota > Metazoa > Chordata > Aves > Charadriiformes > Scolopacidae > Limosa > Limosa lapponica. The sequence continues at coordinate 199,600 of KZ506287.1, read as the reverse complement.
GATGGATTATTACTCTGCTTGTGTGTGTGTGTGCTAGATCTGGCATCTGATTTGAGTCAAATGAAATCAGTAGAAAGCTGTATATTGCTTTCACAGGTGAAGGGGTTAAACACGTTCTGATTAGATGAAAGGAAGTGCTAAACCAAACACCCCTGAGTGCTTAGTTATTATTAAATGCTTCACCAGAAGAAAGAACATTCAGCTGAGACTGAAACTTGAGTGTTGTGCTACAGTCATCGCCAGAAGTCAAATGGTGGGAGTTGGAGATAGGTGTATCTACAGTGTATTATGTTTAGCCTTTTCTCTTCTAGTGAGGTTAATCTGATAAAGGGAGTCAATTTGTTTTTCCTAATTCTTATGACCTGCCATCTAATATGCTTTTAGTGGACCAGTTTTTCAGGACAGCATTGTCTGAGTCTCCCTGTTTATCCTTTTTGGATTTTGGATGCTGTGGTGGGTATTCACATTGTGTTAACTTGGGAGTAGGAGATTTGTTGAAGGTTCGTCTTTCTTTAGGGGAAGGTGGCTGTTGGTCCTGACACAGGCAGTTCAGTGAAATGAAGTCAGGCTGTTTCCTTCGTGTGCTCTGTACTGAGCACTCTGTACTCTTTTCACTGTCTTGGAGACGCGGTAGAGATGGTCACCTCCTAACTGGACTGGAAAAAATGGTCAGCTGAGGAATTCCTGGAGAATTCGGGATTTGGAACACATCATTTCTACTTGATTTTGATAGTATTTTGAATTATGAAAACATTTGAATAATAGTTTTGTAAACAAGCAAAACCTTTAGAAATCAGTCATCTTCATTTTTCTTTTCTGTTTTCAAAATAACAATTTTAAAAGAAAATAATGTTGCTCAAGAAGCATAGTGATTTTTGCAATATAAACTGTATTGTAGAAAAATTATCTCAGATCATACTTTCAGTTGAATATCTTTATTTAAGAGGACACTTATAGTCTTTGTAGAAATTAATTATCCCTTTCAAAAACTTAATTGCAGTGTTGTACTTACTAAGTTTTCATTAATTTTTTTAAGATTCCCTGAATGTATTTTTGTATGTGTGTGAATTTTTAGATCTGTGCTTGCACGTGCACACACAAAAAATTTACATTTTTTAACATCTCCTGAGTATTCAAAGTAACTATAGTTACAGCAACTAAAATATATTAAGAAATATAAAACATTCTCCCACTACATTTTTATGTACATTTTCATTCAGTTCAGAAATAGATCTTAAATGCTTACTAAATAGGCATTTGGTTAAGATATGGCTGTTTAAATTGTCCCAGCTGAGGAATTTCTTAATCTTGTTTTTCCTAACAACCAATACAATCTATTCAGCCATAAGAAGAGTTAGTATGAGAAGGATTTAAACATTTCTTCAAAGAAGTAAGGTTCTCTGGCTAGAAAGGGAGATGAGTGAGAAGCTGTAAGGTATGTTCTCATTTTGAACGAGCTCAGCTATAATCCAACGCACCTTTTCTTTCTCCGCGCTTCATTCTTGTGCCAGTGTAACGCATTTACTCATGCAGGAAGGGCTGCCTCCCTCCTGCCAGAGGGCCGTGTTATCACAGAATCTGTTTCAACTGAAATGATTCACAGAATCCCTGTTGACTGCTGGCCAAGCGAGTGGAGGGGTGTGCAGCTACACCGTCAGGCAGAATGGCTGTGCCAGGTTTGAGGGGTGGTTGTCTCCGTCCCGGCTACAAAACGTGTTCTCCTTCTGATCAGATCGGGTTATGAATTCTAGGTGTTGTGGGGACTGTAGTGTCCTGTAGAGCACTGTAGAGGAGGTAAGTTTTCGTGACACTGTTATCCTCAAACTGGGAAGAAGTTCAAATATTGATGATTTCAACATTGGGTTTTGTACAGCATGCCATGTTTTGCATGTATGGGGTTTTTTTTTTGGATCTCTGAATAAAATACTGACTTCTGTGCTGCTTAGTGATGCGTGTTTGTTCTTCTGGTTATAACACAAATAAGGGTTACCACTGACCATTTTAGAGTGTTACTCATTTAACCAGTTGGCTTCTTCTGTCTCAGCTGAACATGGTACTGTGCTACAGTAAAAAAAAAAAAAGATATCTCAGGAAAAATGTTTAATAGAAGGTGGTGCTCAGTGCTTTGAAACCTCTCAGAGGTATCCAGATGAGAGACCTGAAGGAGAAAACCTTTGTTATCAAAAATAGGGTATCTATGAAGCACACTCCCACTTTGCCAGCAGGAATTTATTTTTATTGTTCTTCATCATCACTACTGTAGTAGCTTCCATGTGTTTGCCTTCCATATGAATCATATATTAAAATGCTGAAAAGTTGCAACGTCATTAATGAGGAAATCTCAACAACAACAGTAGGTTAGGTGGATTAATTTTGCTTAATTTAAAATGTACAATTAAACTTTTAAATATAATTTTTCGCTTTGAATCCCTTTATATGCAATGGAAAGAAATACTCAGCCTCAGAGTGCCATTCGTATGCCTTGTGTTAGATAAGTATCTGAGGGTGAGTTGAATCAGCCTCCCAAGGTGCCTAATTATTTCCGTTGACTACAAAGGAACCTGAAGGTGTCTGACTGACAGTTAACTTAAAATGCTGAACCAGGGCAGATGAATGCCACGCTTATAGATGGAGATAAGTATCTTAAAAAAACTAAGCATAGATTATACTGAGAGAGAGTAAGTCCTTTCTGACAGTACTAGAGGGTAAAAAAAGTATGGATTAGACAACACAACAGTTGACTCTAATTTGATAATACCATAAGAGATTGGATTTTAAAAGTAGTTATGGAGGGGGGAAAAAAGCAAATGTAACAGTCTATTCTACTATTCTAGTTCCTGAAAGTTGTCTTTGAGTATCTGGTGCTGTTGGAGATCAAGATGAAAGAGGTAGCATTGGAAACTTACTGGCCGTACAAGATAAGCGCTCCTCAGATCCTCAAACCAAGGGGAAGGAGGTAAAAACTAATGTTGAGGGCAGGTGCTCTCTTAGTTTATTTTGAGGTCATATAATAGCTATAAAACTATAATTAGAGTAGCTAGGACTGGGGCACAGGAAAACAGAAGCATGTGGGCTTGGTTTATTGGCAGGTTGCAACAGCCTGTGTTTATCGGAGGTCAGTATCACATTAACATTATGTTCTCAAATGGACTGGAGTCCTTGGCCTGTGGTATCTCCAGGGAGGGCTACTCTAGAAGTGGGAGGACTTTATGAGCATAGATGGGTACTGGATCCTGCCAGATGTGCTGGCCTGGTTTTGAGGGCTGGTTTTCTAAAAGCTGCAACTCTAGGAGCTCCAAGGATTGTAGAGGGTAAATGATCAGAGGGAAAGACTAGAGGTGGGGAGTGAGTTGACTATTTGGATTCAGGAAGCAGGTGATTTAGACTTCAGTTGTTTTCCAGATCCAGTAAAGATGGCAGGTCTAGAACAAGGCCTAGGAGTGGAAAGATCTGGTGTTTAGTAGCTCTAACAGAAAATCATATTCTATGAAGTATATCATAGAATGGTTTGGGTTGGAAGGGACCCTTAAGGACCATCAAGTTCTGACCCCTCTGCCATGAGCAGTGACACCTCCTATTAGACCAGGTTGCTCAAAGCCCCATCAAGCCTGGTTTTGAACACTTCCAGGAATGAGGCACCCACAGCTTCCATGGGCAACCTCTTCCAGTGTCTCGCCACCCTCACAGTAAAGAATTTCTTCCTATTATCTAATTTAAGTCTGCCCTCTTCCAGTTTAAAACTGTTACTCCCTGTCCTATCACAACATGACCTTGTAAAAAGTCCCTCTCCAGCTTTCTTGTAGGCCCCCTTTAGGTACTGGAAGACCACTATAAGGTCTCCCTGCAGCCTTCTCTTCTCCAGGCTGAACAACCCCAACTCTCTCAGCCTGTCCTCATAGGAGGGGTGCTCCAGCCCTCTGACCATCTTCATAGCCTGGACTTGCTTCAACAGGTCCATGTCCTTATGTTGGGGACTCCACAGCTGGACACAGTATTCCAGGTGGGGTCTCACCAGAGCAGAGTAGAGGGGCAGAATCACCTCATTTGACCTGCTGGCCACACTTTTTTTCATGCAGCCCAGGATGTAGTTGGCTTTCTGGGCTGCCAGCACACATCGCCAGCTCATATTGAGTTTCTCATCCACCAGCACTCCCAAGTCCTTTTCCTGGTCTATCCATTCTCCTCCCAGCCTGCATTTGTGCCTGGGATTGCTGTGACCCAGGTGCAGGACCTTGCACTTGGCCTGCTTGAACTTCATGAGGTTTGCACAGGCCCACTTCTCTAGCTTGTCTAGGTTCCTCTGGATGGCATCCCTTCCCTCCAGCGTGTTGACCGTGCCACACAGCTTGGTGTCATTGGCAAACTTGCTGAGGGTGCAGTCAGTCCCATTGTCCATGCCACTGACAAAGATGTTAAACAGCACTGGTTCCAGTACTGACCCCTGAGGAACACCACTCATCGCTGGTCTCCACTTGGACATTGAGCTGTTGACTGCAACTCTTCAAGTGTGACCATCCCGGCAATTCCTGGTGGTCTGGGACGTGTGTAAGCAGGACAGATTGCTGGAAGTGAGGGAGTGGGACTGCCAGTCCTAGGACTAGCAGGATGCAGTCACATAGCTGCAATTTTGGTATGAGAAATTTTTGAATGGCAAATTAGTGCATTTTCTGTGAACACAGAGGACAGGAGAAAGTGGATACAGGTGGGGGAGACACGATCTCTGGGCACCGGGAGTGGAAGGGAGCTATTAGATGTGAGAACATATGGGAACTACTCATGATACCTAGCAGGAAAATAACCTTTTCTTTTAACCTTCCTGTGGCAAACTAATCTCCAAAAGCTTGTAGCTTTATTTTACGAGACTCATTATGCTCAGGGAGGCCGAGGAAGACAATTCAGTGATGTGTTTGTGGTCAGCGTGGAGGAGGGTGCTAAAGCTGAGTGGGATTTGTCGGGCAAGTGAGGGAGGGCTAATAATAGCCTGTCACCCTAGCAGGGCAACACTTGCCCAGTCCTTTTAGCCCTGCTACCCCTGAACACCCGTCTGCGCTTGTGTAGGGAGCAGGGGTGCTCCCATCCCGCCTTTGTGCGCTGCCATCGGGTTGTGGCAGGCCATGCCAGTGTTGCTCGGGAGACCCTGTAATCCGTGGGCTGGCTGGGAACCCTGGAGCTCGTCGCTGGGGAAGTTAGCGGTGACGACGTCATGTGCTGTGAGTCCAGCCCACTGCTGACACACCAGCGATGCTGTGGGCAGGAGGAACACCCCGGGCTTACAGCACATGTTTGCTAAGGGAAGCTAGAACGTCAGCTACTTAAGATGGTCTATTCTTGCTTAAAGCTCTTCCAGACCACTTCCCATCAGTAATGACGAGAAATAATAAAAAGAATAATTATAGAAGAATAAAGAAAATAAAACCAACTTAAAAGAGTAATAATAAGCCCCTGGTTATTTCAGTACTTATTATACACTGTAGATCATTGTGTCATTGCACTTGTGTGCTGCTTGGGGCCAGCTGGGAAGGTGTAGTCCAGCATTGGTTGTATCTGCAGGTGGCAGTCCCACCTTCCTGCCCCACCAGGTACAATTTTCTGTCTCGGGAGCTACAATGAGTGTGTTCTATTTGTTGATCACTAGTAAGTAACAGACCACAGTTAAGTGGTTTAATTGCAAAGAATTCAGGCAGATCTTTATCTGCAGCTGCAGCAGGAACTTGAGTAATACTGTTCTCCAGCTTGACTGTCGGAAAAGCAGCTACTGCTGCGAGTATTTGTGTAGAGACTTCACTTCACTTTCTACATGCTCAGCTGCTCCCCTGTTAAAGGAAAATAATGGAGCAGGCCTGAGGTTTAATTGAGTGTAGTTTTTTATTTTTGTTTGTTTGCATGAAAAATTGTCATGGTTCCATGTTGGTGCTCTTGGGGACATTTTTGAAGATGGCTGCCTTTTGCTGACAGTGTTCATTCTGTGGTGTTTTGGAAACTTAGAGAACAAAGTATGTTTTGACGACAGCTGAGTGCAAAGCGTTCCAGGATGGGAGGCTTGTTAAGGTAAGGAGTTGGCAGTGAATGGCAGACTCGTATAAACTTCTAAGATCAAGCAGAACATTTCCATTTAATCACGATCTCCAAAATTACTTTGGTCAGTACAACTGCTTAAACATACCAACATAAGGCTCAAGATTACAATAAAGCATTTCACATGAAAACACTTTAAGCAGCATAACATGCTTAGTATTTGACAAAACATCCTCCAAATATCTGTACAGAATTACTTTGATAAACAGTGTTTCTGGAACAAGATCTAACCCTTACAACATAAAACACAAAACTCCTTTTTGTCAGTGCTTAACAGCTGGCTTTGGTGATGTGTTTGCCACTAAAACTCTAGGAACAAATGATTAGCAAGGGCTGCAAGACCAGGATATGTTTCTATATAACCTATACTTTTAAATGAAGATTCTGCTTCCATGGTTTTGTACATTTATTTGATGGAGTATCAGATTACACAGTCATAAAATTCTATTTACTATTTAAAGTAAAATGATAAATGTTATGAAAAAAATACCTTTATTACATCAGTGATGCTTTAACTAAAAGTGAGTATTAAGACTATTAACCAGGGGATGAAAGTTTTAGGCCCTGATATTGAAAGCACTTCTATATGTCCTTAACTCTATATGTAAGGAGTCTCCCTGGCAGCAGAGGGACTACTCTGATGGGTGATGTTAAGTGCGTGCCTAAGTGTGCGCAGAATGTGGGCCAAAGTACTCAGAGAGGCGCGGATGTGTTACACAGAGAAACATTCTCAGCACATAAATAAAACCTGGCTTTTTAGTATGTACATATACTGAAAAGGAATATTCTTAACTGAAAGGATGTGTTTTCTTATTCTATCTAAATAGCGCAGATATTCCCATTTCACTCAGAAAGTGCTTATGTATTCTCAGCTAGAGAATTACCTCATCAGCTGTGAATCTAGTATGGACAACAAATCTAGATCAAGAATGTCTTATCAGCAGGAAATACTGGGGGAAGAGAAGGCTGGCAATCGTTTCTATATACCTTGTATTAATAAAAAACCTTCTCATAGAGAAGAATAGACTTTTAAATATTTTCAATCCTGACATATATACAATGGTAAAAATTCACATTTTCATGCTTTAGTGAGACACTTTAAAATCCTGCCCCAGGCCGCTCTCAGAGTAGCTGCATCCAGTTCCTAGCAGCTGCCTCACGTTCAGCTCTAGTACCAGAAGCTAGTACTCTTGATAGCTGAGCAACCATGGGGAGGGAAAACACAGTTCTACCAGATTTGGAAAGGGAAAGAAAGAAAGAAAAAAGAAAAGTGATGGGTCTTTCTATTTTTAGAGGCGCAGTAGCTCTCCTGTGTCCCAAACAACAAGGCAGTTCATGTCTTCAGTCCCATTAGACCTGCCTTGTACCACTTCTGATGGCAGGGCCCAAGCGCAGTGTCTGTTCCACACAGTCCTCAGTAGTCTAAAAGAAACGTACCCATCACATGGCAAGAGAAAAATAGCCCTTTGGAGCACAGCTGAATCCCTCTCCCCTCAAATAGGCCAAACACCTATCTATTGCACCAGTTTTTCCAATATAGCAGGAAGTATCCCCAGGGTTGATGCCTTTCACGGCTATCTATATACACTTTTCTGACAAATTCAATGTCTCTGTGGGAAAGGTGACCTGGAGAGGGCTGCCCTTGGATGTAGAGCTGGCCCCGCCACCAGACCTGATCTCATTCACCAGGAAGACGCTCTCAGAGTCCTGCCCCTGCGAAGAGTCCGAGGTCTCCGAGCTACGCAGTGTCCTTACGGAGGTGGTGTCAGACTGGGCCAGGCTGGCACCGGGGCCTGGAAGCAGCACACGGCCCCCGACGCTGCTTTCGCTCAACTCCGGCGGGTACAGCAGCGTTTGGGAGGTGCTGCTGATCTCCCTCAGCTCACGGGAGATGAAGGAGGGCGACTGACTTGACATGGCAGAGGAGGTCCTGCGGCCGTCCACGCAGTTGAAATTGCCCCTCGAGTGCTGCCTCCGAGCCCCTCCAATGCGGCAGAAGAGGCATTTGATCTTCTCGATGGCTTTGCTGAGGACAGTCTTGCGGAGGAGGATGTAGATCCATGGGTCCAAAATGGGGTTTACTGAGGCAATGCGGATGGCTTGCAGGTCAGGGTTCTGCCTCACATCCTTCACTGATTCTGGCTGGTAGAGCTGATTCACGAAGACACGGACCTGCCCGAGGAGATGGGGGAAGAGAGCGACACAATTATACAATTTCGTCAGGAAATCAAAGCTTACATTTCAAAGCAGAGATCTAGATTTGCTACTGCAAGCTATGACGAGAAGAGGCTAGCAAAGCCAGGCATCTCAGATTGGCATCTGTGAGTTTATTTTTGGAAACAGCAAAAAAATCAGCGTCTGCTGTAAACTGCCTTTGCTACAGGTAGGAAAGGAATGGCTTTTTCTTTCTCCTTCTGCTCATAATTAATCCTTGACCCTCCAACTTTTGGTTGATATTTTTAAAAAGTTCCTTTTTCTTGATAGAACCCAGGAACAAAGATGTAGACCTGTATCCTGCTTCCTTGGTATACCTCAAGTCTTACGCTGCCTGCAAAGAGATAATCTGACTCCACTGCAGAGAGCTAGCCCATCAGTTCCTCTAGCAAAGGTCTAGTAATAGCTTATTTAGAAACGAACTGAAACACAGATTATAATTCAATACGCTAGACTCCAGAAACAAGTCCAGAGCTGTCGATTCCCAAGTTTAGAAATACATTTTGCTGGCAGCTGCCCTTACCGGAATTGTTTGTATGCCCTCAACTGTTCGCTTGCTGCAGTACGTTGAGCAGTCTCAAATAGTTGTTCTCCATTTTAGCAAGACCTATGGATTAGGTTCAATTATAGGAAAGCCTAGGAAAGCCACTGAAAAGAACTGATCATGGAAAATGCTGTTTTCTTCAGATTCCTTAAGGCAGGTCAAAAGAAATCCCTTAATTATCTTATCTGATACGATAAAAATAAAGCACCAAAATCAGGAGGTTTTTAAAATCTCATCCTTGACTCCTAAAATTAATCAGGTCTTGCCTAGCTAGGAGGTTACAGACAAGGAATCAGACAAGCATTTAAATAAATGAGCCAAACTAGAACAGCCCCCTTAAGTCACTTTTATTAGAAGTTCTGCATATGAAGCAGAAGTGTGGCAAAAGACTTCACGATTTCTTTCTCAGTACTTTTCTCTAGGTTTATCGGTAACAAAACCTGCCCACAAAATTCAAAATATGGGAAAATCTTGAATTTATACAGCAATATAATGATGTGAATTTTATCCTGTTACTCTCCTAATGATTTCTAGTACTGCAGATGTCTTTTTGACAACTAATTTATTGACTTCATTTTTCTGTTAAGCCAAACATGCAATTCAAGTACTTCAAAGAGTATTCCTATGCATATTGAACTTATTTTTATGGACCTTTCTTTTTTTAAGCTTCACTTGCTTTAATTTTTTTCATTATTTATTTTATATTAACCTCCTATCCAATACCCACCACTACATGATGCCATGTATCACTGGCTGAGAGAAGACCAGCCCCTCCAGAGGCCAAAATTTTTAAATACCTACAGTTTGGCTGGAACTCATTGATGATTCCTTAAAAATGCCCTCCATTAAAATCTCTTGCCTGTTGCTTGGGGCGAAGCGGGGACCTCGTGGACGCCAGCCTCATTGTACTCGGCGACACCTTCCCTGAGCGCACCACTAGGTGGCACGGGTGTCCCACGGATAGCGCCCCACGGACCTCTGTCCCACAGATGGGCGTCCCACGGTCCTGCCCCACAGCCCGGCTGCCAGCAGTTCCGCCACCTGCCCTGCCCGGAGCTGCATCCCACGGGAGGCCAGCCAGTGTGGAAACGGGCCACCGCGGGCTAACCCGGCAGGTGGGGAGAAGTTTTGTGGCCCAGTTGATCAGCTTGTGCGAGTCAAGCTGCCGCTGGCGACACCGGCGCTGAAGCCGAAAGGCGGCAGTCGGGATTCCTGAACCTGGAAAACTGAAAAATAAGTTGACACAGTGTTTTTTCGTGTCGTCTAAAAAAAAAAAAAAAATCTGTTCTTGAAATACCTAGTTGGCCATTTGTGTGAGATTTTCTTTTTTTTTTCCCCGCTCCAGAATGATAAGAGGTCAAATGTATAAACAGACAAAGGTCAAATTTCCACGGGGGATTTAACCCTTGCCATAATGACGTTTCTTTCCACATGCTCCTTTTCTTTTTCTGTACTGACATTTCCTTATGCAGGGGAATACACCCTGAAAGTGTGTAAATGCTGGTCTACGTATCTGACCAGCTGATTGTTGGACAGGTAGGTGCCCTGAGAGCCAGGAGTCCAAAGGACAGTGTTGTGGGAGCGGAGGCTTTCTAGCAGCTCGTACAACTAAACGCCCTCATTACCGGGAAGATTAGAGGTGTGAAAGGGAGGGGTATTTGCTGATAAATTCATCCAGATCACAGAACCAGAAGGCACACTTTGAAGACAGTTGAACAAGTACACCGTCCAACTTTGGAGAC